>CM065594.1:80832682-81352052 GCA_033119425.1 Bufotes viridis | reverse complement strand
GGGACTACGGAAATGTGGCTGGGGGCTAGTTATCTGACAGGTCGGACAGGACTTACAATAATTCTCTACCTCCTTGAACACACTGGGCCAATAAAATCGCTGCAGTATGCGGTCCTGGGTTTTCTGCCACCCCAGGTGTCCCCAAGAACATGTTGGTGGGCAAGCTCCATGACAAGCTTGCGATACGCTGTGGGCACCACCAACTGTTCAACAGGTTCGCCTCGGATTTGGTTCACCCGATACAACATATCCTGCAGAACAATAAACCGTGGGAACATTAATTCAGCCCCTGGTTTCTGGGGTTTCCCATCAATTTCCAGCACATTCTCCCAGGCCCTGGTTAGGGTTTGGTCCCGGTGTTGTGCGGTCCCAAAATTTTCCCTGGAGACATTGAGGTCTGCCAACTCAGGTCCCGGTGGCAAGTCCTCCGTGTCTCCCACCATTACACTCAGTGGGGTTGTCTCCCTCTACCGCTGGAGCAGTGGTCACCCCTACCGCCGGCCCTTCAGACTCGGGCTCCCAGGGTTCTGGCCTTCCAGCGGTATCAGGCCACTCTACTAGGGTCACCCCTGTCTCGGGTCCCTCAAATACCTTTATTGCCGGCCACAGCGCCGAAAACCGGGAAGTCCCTCCCAAGTATTAGTTCGTGTGGGAGTTTAGTAGCGACAGCCACCTCGTGGGTCCACCTACCAGCCGCTGTGGACAAAGTCACTAGTGCAGTGGGATAGTCTTTCAGGTCTCCGTGGATGCACAGGACCCCGACTTTACGGCCAGTATACTCCGCAGGCCGTACAAGTGCAGCCCTTACCAGGGAGACTAAACTCCCGGAGTCCAGCAGAGCCACCGCCAGAGAGTCTCCCACCTCTACCTGACACAGGTGGTTATGGTCCTGCACCTCACGGGTGCCAGTTGCGCACAGCTTCCGTGCATACAGGGAGTGACGACCCCCGTAGTTCATATCCATCGGCTCATCCCGATGCGGACAGTCGGCCCTGATGTGGCCTGGCTCCTGACACCTCCAGCATACCACGGGAGGCGGACTCGCAGGGGGTATATTCCGGGCAGGCCGCTCTGTCGCCGGACGCCGGAACTGGGGCAGAGGCCTCCGGGTTTGACTGACCCCTTCCCCGCAAGAGTCCCCTGCAGGTTTCTGGTGGCCTCGTAGCGCTCCACCAGGTCGACCATCTCCAGGGCATTGGTGGGCGATACCTGGCCGATCCAGTGCTGGAGGGGATAAGGCAGGGCCCTCCAAAAGATGTCCGCCAACAGTCGATCCAGCATGGCAGTGGGACTTAGTAGATCGGGCTGCAGCCACTTTTGCAGCCTGTGCAGCAGATCGTAGAACTGCGGCCTAGCGGATTCAGTCGCTTTAAAGTCCCACTGGTGGACTCTTTGGGCGCGACCAGCACGCTTCACGCCCAGTCTGGCTAGGACCTCTCCTTTCACAGTGTCATAATCTGCCGCTTGGTCATCCGACAAGTCGAAAAACACCTGCTGGGGTCCGGAAGCCAGGAACGGAGCGACCACCTCAGCCCACTGGTCACGGGGTAACTTTTCCCTCACGGCGACCTTCTCAAAACCGCCAGGTACGTCTCAACGCCGCCTGCGGGGGTCATTTTTGGGATCGCCGCACGGACCGCTTCCGGGCATCTTGGACGTGGTGGGACGCTCCTGCCGCCTGTAACGCCATCACATGTTGTAGCAGTAGTTGGTTGGTCTCCGCTGCTGCACGTTAGCCTCTATGAGAGCCTTCACAGCAGCCTCCATGTTGCCAGAAACTCCTGCTTGCAGCTTTGCTGGCTTAATATATTCCATACACTTTAGAAAAACAAAACTTCGGCGTTCACGCCAGCCTCACTGCGCATGCCCGCATCCGACACCAAATGTGGGAGTCGCTCTGGTAGACAGCGGTGCGGGTGCAGTTTAGAGGCAAACAAGGAGTCCAGATTGTGCAACAAACAGTGTTTTATTCACACTTGCACACAAAATGAAAAACAGTCTCTTGGTGACAGTTCACACACAACGGAAATAACGTAGCCAAACAAAAACAGTCCAACACAGGTTCAGTCACCTGGGAGGTGTAGGTGCAGGTTCGCACCACGCTGTCGGCCCAGCCGCAGGAGAATCCAGCTTCAGGTAGCCAGGAACAAAATACCTCCTTGCTGAGCTCTTTCCTCCTGGACAGAGAACTCCCAGCCCTGTTAGCAGCTCCAGGATAATCACACTCCCCAGACACAGCTGCTGGCTGCGTTTTATATCCAGCCCAAAACATGGACTGGACCGTGGGGAGCAGCCACCCACCCTACTCTTTAGCTGCTCCCAGTAAGAGCCGGCCCGGATCGGCTTTGCAGCCATGCTATTTAACAAAGTCAAACAGCACTAGCTGCTGCAGACAAAAACCCGGCTCTCACCTCACCGAGGCCAGCAACCTCGGTGACACGTACCTGCCATCACATATGACACCTTGCACCTTACCACAATGCTTTATAACAGGCATCCTCAAACTGCGGCTCTCCAGCTGTTGTAAAACTACAACTCCCACAATGCCCTGCTGTAGGCTGATACCTGTAGGCTGTTTGGGCATGCTGGGAGTTGTAGTTTTGCAACAGCTGGAGGGCCGCAGTTTGAGGATGCCTGCTTTATAAGGTACTTAATCCAAAAGAACCAGAAGCACCCTTTTCACCGCAAAAAAAAAAGGGTTTATGTTTGAATCTTGTTTACTCATCCGCCTCCTCCTCCGTCTCCTCTTCCATACAGAATATATATGCCCTCACTACAATGTTTTGTAGGGTTCGCTCGGCTTCATGCCCTAACCTTCAATGCTTTATACGGTCTGCACACCTGTAGGCCATCATTCAATATTTTATGGGGTTTGCTAGGCTTCAGGCCATCACCTCTAATGTTTTATACGGTCTGCTCACATGTAGGCCATCACTGCAATGTTTTATGGGGTTTGCTAGGCTTCAGGCCCTCACGTCTAATGTTTTATATGGTCTGCTCACCTGTAGGCCATCACTGCAATGTTTTATGGGGTTCGCTCATGTTCAGTCTCAACACCTTCTATGCTTTATACCAGGGGTCCTCAAACTATTTAAACAGGGGGCCACTTCACGGTCCCTCAGACCGTTGGAGGGCCGGACTATAGTTTAACTATGAGCAATTATATATATTTACCAGTATTTCAATGGGAATCATTCCCCCCTCCCTTGTCACTCTCTTTCTCACCCCCCTCCCTTGTCACTCTCATTCCCCCCTCCCTTGTCACTCTCATTTCTCAGCCCTCCCTCCCTTGTCACTCTCATTCCCCCCTCCCTTGTCACTCTCATTTCTCTGACCCTCCCTTGTCACTCTCATTTCTCAGACCCCTCCCTTGTCACTCTCATTTCTCAGACCCCTCCCTTATCACTCTCATTTCTCAGCCCCCTCCCCTTCTTGTCACTCTTTCTCAGGCCCCTTCTGTTGTCACTCCCCCCCCCTTCTTGTCACTTTTTTTCTCAGTGCCCCTCCCTCATCACCTTGTCACACTGCTCATTCATTACTCACCCCTCCCTAGAGTAGCGTGGCCGAGCTCTGTGAGGTCCGCGGTACAGGAGCATTTGTTTCCTGTACCCGGCCGGACTGATAGGAAGCGCACACTAAGTGAGCACTTCCTGTCAGTCTGGCCGGGTACAGGATACAGGAAACAAAAGTTCATGTACCGCGGACCAGACAGAGCTCGGCCATGCTACACTGTCAGTCCCTCCCTTCGTCCGCCGCAGCCCCCTTGTGTCTCCACTGGGAGGAGGTGGCGGCACCCTGCTGAGCCGTGAGAAAAGGCAAAAACACCCGACGGGCCGGATCAGTTTCCTCGGCGGGCCGCATGTGGCCCGCGGGCCGTAGTTTGAGGGATCCCTGCTTTATACGGTCTGCTCACCTGTAGGCCATCACTGCAATGTTTTATGGGGTTCGCTAGGTTTCAGGCCCCCACCTCCACTGCTTTATATGGTCTGCTCACCTGTAGGCCATCACTGCAATGTTTTATGGGGTTCGCTTACCTTCAGTCCCTCACTTCCAGTGCTTTATATGGTCTGCTCACCTGTAGGCCATTATAGCAATGTTTTATTGGGTTCGCTCACCTTTAGTGTTGATCATGAATTTTCGAATTGCGAATTTTAATCGCGAATATCGGCACTTCGAGAATTTGCGAATATTTAGAATATCGCAAAATATATTCACAATTGCGAATATTCGTTTTTATGCGAATTTTTCATATGCAAATTTTAGCAAGCAAGAAAATAAAGTTATTTTTTTCTGATTGCGAAAATGCGCGTAAAAAATTGTATACATTTGCATATAAAACATTTGCATAAATTTGCATAAAAATTCACATAAACTGGCATTTAAAAGATACCTTTATACAAATTTATGCAAATTTGTATGCAAATTTTCGCAATCAAGAAAATAATGACTGGAGATTACCAATTTGCGAATTTTCGAATATATGTCGAATATTCGCCCAAATATTTGCAAAATATCACGAATTCTAATATTGCCCCTTCCGCTCATCACTACTCACCTTCAGGACCTTCTCTAATGTTTTATATGGTCTGGTCACCTGTAGGCCATCACTGCAATGTTTTATGCGGTTCGCTTACCTTCAGGCCCCCACTACAATTTTTTATAGGGTCAGCTCATCTTCAGGCCCTCAACTATAATATTTTAAAGGGTAACCAGCATGCCCTTGCTCCAAATGTTTTTGAGGGTCACCAGTAGTGTTGAGCGCGAATATTCGAAAAGCGAATTTTTTTAGCGAATATCGGCACTTCGCTAATTCGCGAATATTTCGAATATAGCGCTATAAATTCGCTATTTCGAATATTCGTTTTTTTTTTTTTTTTTTTAGTTATATTTTTTTCTTTCCTACTTCCCAAAAGTAGTTCTTACCTGTCCTGAGGATTCCTGGCTTCCTGGCTGCTCTAGTCAGTGCCCGTTGCCGCTTCTGCCGACTTCCGTGCTCATGTGGAGCGTCCCCATCCATGGGAGAATCTCCATATACTAAAATGTACTGTCAGATTTGAGGAATTACGTTGAAATCGCAATGCGATTAATTCAAGTTATATTAATCGCATTGCGATTACAACTTAGCACTGCTATCTTACATAGGCTAGAATTAACGAATATGGAGTATAGCTATGCACTAGCAGTGCTAAGTTGAAATCGCAATGCGAATACTTTAAGTTAAATTAATCGCATTGCGAATTCAACTTAGCAGTGCTGCTATATTCCATATTCGTTAACTTCGTTAATTCTAGCAAGCTGACCCATTATAAACCCAGCTCTAAGTTGAAATCGCAATGCGATTAATATAACTTGAATTAATCGCATTGCGATTTCAACGTAATTCCTCAAATCCGACAGTACATTTTAGTATATGGAGACATTCCCATGGTGATGGGGACGCTCCATGAGCACGGAAGTTATGGTTGGCTTGGTAGAATTAGCGAATAGCGAATATGACGAATGTATTCGTCATATTCCTCAAAACGAAGATAACGAAGTATTCTACATCTTCGTTTTAGCTACCTATTCGTCTCGTCATCGTCAACTTCGCTATTCGCTAATTCTAGCAATCAAATAGGAAGGTTGACTTACCAGACAGCTGTGTTAAATTGCTATGCGATTTTTTTTTTTAATACAATAATTATATTACTTGATAAAATTATTATAAGTATTCTATTTATTAAAAAAAAAAAAAAAATCGCATAGCGAATTTAACACAGCTGTCTCTATAGTCAACCTTCCTATTTGATTGCTAGAATTAGCGAGGTTGACGAATAGGTTGCTAAAACGAAGATGTAGAATACTTCGTTATCTTCGTTTTGAGGAATAGACGAATACATTCGTCATATTCGTCATCCTCGCTAATTCTAGATATGAAACCAATAGGAAAGTAGCCTTAAGTACAAATCGCAATATGCGATTATTTAAATCGCATGTTAATCGCGATAACTAGAAAAAATGACGAATATTCGATTTCGACGAATATGAAACGAATATTCATTCGAATATTCGCGAATTTCGTCGAAATCGAATATGGCACCTGCCGCTCATCACTAGTCACCAGTAGGCCATCAATGATAATAATTTTTCAAGGTTGTGTATAATACCCTCCTTTATGTGTAATAAAGGGTTTATTGGAGTGCGGGTTGCTTGTAATTTTTGCCAGCCTTTTCACTTAGAGCAGGGGTGCACAACCTGCGGCCCGGGGGCCACATGCGGCCCCCAAACATCTGGTAAAAGACATGTAGGTCTATGTCTTATGGCTTCTTACATATATCTTTCATGTATTCACCTATTAGATGGGAGTCCTAGAATGGTAACTAGATATTTATAGTATATACTTTATGTTCAATATGCCAAAAATACAGTATTTCAGTTGGTAATACCCCTTTAAGTTTTATTTTCGGCCCTTGGAATTGGTTCAGGCTGACAATTTGGCCCCCAACCAGAAAAGGTTGTGCACCCCTGACTTAGAGCATAGGCTTTATGAGTGCAGCAGTGTACCTGAACAATTGTAGCACCATGTGAATGAGGCCCTCCTTTATGTGATATACAGGCTGTATCGGAGTGCTTCTTCCTTGTAATTTTTGGCAGCATTTGCACTGTATATACAATTGAATATACAGGAAAGAATGTTTCCTAACAATTTTACCTCTAAAAATTTCTTTTTTTTTAGGGGGCAGGATTTTGGGCGTGATTTTGTCGCTATGTAAAAGTGACAACTGGGACAATATGGTTCCCAGCAGCGACATTGGAGTCCAAGATGCACCCAGACATGGTCCCCCTGCTGTTTTAGATCCATTTTGGTGGTGTTTCTGTCACTTTCTGACCTTTTCCAATGAACCAGGCACCCTCTTCTCATCCGAGCAGGGGGTGCCTGGTTGTCTCCCATTGACTTCTATTATACTCTGGTGCTTGTCCGAGCGTACGAATATCGCTATTTGTTCGGACCGAGTACCCGAACACTTTGGTGAGGGCTCATCACTAGTCAGGATCAAATATGTACATACAGCCTGTCAAGCTGCAGCCCCCTTCAGAGCTAGTTTTTATGGCACCTTTTGCAGATTACAGTGCCCTCTTAATAGATTACAGTGTTCCATTAATACAGTAAATAGCTTTTAGTGCCCTCATTGCCAGATAGGGGTTTTTCCATAACCCCTAAATTTTTTAGTACCCCCATAAATAACAGTGATTAGAGTTGAGCGAACCCGAACTTAAAAGTTCGGGTTCGTACCGGACTTTAGGAATTTTCGTACCCGAAACCGAACACTTTCATAAATGTGCAGCATGTTACCCAGCCTCTATATAAGCTGGAGTCACATAGCACCACACGTCTCTCAGCTCTTACTAGTGTAGGAATAGGATGCTGCTTCTGTGAGGGAGAGAATAGCAAATAATCTGATATCAGAACTTGTTAAGTCAGCGATCTACAGCAATTTTTTCTTGTGGGTGCAACGCAACTTTTTTTTAACCCTGCCCTGATCCCAGTGACACAGAAAACAAAAATTTTTTTTTTTTTGATAAAAAGTACATTTGCGCCCTGCACTGCAAATCTGATAGTGAAATAAAATAAGTAAATACAACTCGGACATTGTGGGTGAAAAAAACACTTAATTTTTGGCACAAAGTACATTTGCGCCTTGCACTGCATTTGTAATAGTGAAAGAAAATCAGTTAAATCCATGTGTTTCATTTGTGGGTGAAAAAATCATATTCTTTTTTTCAATAATGTACCTTTTTGGCCTACAGTGCAAATCTGATAGTGAAATAAAATCAGTAAATACAACTGGGACATTGTGGGTGAAAAAAACACTAAATTTTTGGCATAAAGTACCCCTGCGGCCTGCGCTGTGTATCTGACAGTGAGATAAAATCAGTAAATCCAACTGTTAGATTGTGTGTGGACATTTCCACGGTTATCAGGCCAGTCATTCAAAAATGGCTTGGAGGTTGTGTTCCTGCTGAACTGCATATGTGACTGGGAAATATATTCTGCAAATTCGGCGGAGTTTAGATTGTTGGGTGATCTGTACCCCTTCTTTCTTTCAATGTACCCCTTCACTGCATACCTAACAGGAAAATATATTCAGTAAATTTGGCGGCGTTTAGATTGTTGGGTTATCTATACCCCTTTTTTCTTTCAAACTACCCCCGCACTGCATACCTGACTGGGAAAAATATTCTGTAAATTCTACGATGTTTAGATTGTTGGGTGATCTGTACCCCTTTTTTCTTTCACACTACCCCTGCCCTGCATACCTGAATGGGAAATATATTCTGTAATTTTTTTAGATTGTTGGGTGCTGTAGTTATATACTGTAAAATCTCCTTGATGTCTCATTGATAAATCTGCAGTGTGGAGACCACGTGTGGGTTCTACACACTTTCAAAATAATCCTTTATCGGGGCGAATAGATGTCGGATGACCGGGACGCTCCATGATGACCTCTTTTTTCTTTTAAACTACTCCTACACTGCATACCTGACTTGGAAATATATTCTGTAAATCCAGCGGCGTTTGGATTGTTGGGTGATCTGTACCCTTTTTTTCTTTTACACTACCCCTGCACTGCATACGTGACTGGGAAATATATTCTGCACGCTGGTAGACGCGCTGCTGATGGCATTCCCACCTGACACCGGGGCCTCAGTGGAAGCACAAGGCGAAGGCAGAGGATGAGGAAGAAGTCGCCAACGCAGCTGGGGCACCGCCAGCACCTCAGAAGGCAGAGTTAGCATAGCCGAAATGTGGAAAACAAAAACGGAATCCATAACGGTGAGGTGAGCTGGCCCTTAACTCTGCATTCTATGCAAGGGACTTGTTAAGTATCTGAAAAAAACTGACCTCTGACAGCTATAGAGATATATTTAGAAGTATCTTGGCAAAGAAATTTGAACTACAGTAAATTTTGTTTGAAGGCAGATATTCTCTTGAAATTTTAAGGAATTTACCTTGGTTGTCACACAGACATATCATTGTGTAATTAGATTGCTAACATCAACATGAACACTTAGAAACGTATATTTACCAATGATTTTTTTCCTTTTTATTGCATTGTGTAATTCTTACCCAAGAAACCAGTAGAAATGGATCTGGCAAGTGTATAACGCTCCTAACAGATTATTATTTCCTCTTTCTTTTGTCAGAGTTTTAATTTTGAGCATATCCTCTGGCTTTCTTTCTGCAGTTTAAACTAAGACAGAAGCCACTTTCACAATTAAATTCTCAACGTCAAAACAAGGAAACGTTGTTAGTTCACACAGTTATTCCATCCGTATTCCTAGAGAACAATGTAATTAATTCATGGAAATAATAGTAATGATAATAGAATTCCATGCAAATCCAGACTTTCCAGTGAAATATAAAAGACACAAGGTCCCACTGCAAAGAGTGCCCATTATAATAATTTATAAGGATTGTTCACCTAGGACGCAATTTGCTCAAAGAGCTTCTGATTTTCATATATAGTAAGCACAGCAGTAATGCAGTTTAGAGTAATCCATATTTCCAGTATTTGCATGTTTCTTTGCGATTGGAGCAGGGTGCTGCTCAGGGCTCGAGTCCTGTGGAAACGGATGGGAACGGCGTTCCTTTTCAGGGCAAAAGGAGCAGGAAGCAGTGAAGGCTTTGTACTCACCGCTTCCTGGTCCTCGGCTGTCAGCTGTGCAGGGCTGCGCACAGACATGAGGCGCTCTGTGACCTCACGCTGTGCGCAGCCTTCACAGCACAGCCGACAGCAGCAAGAAAGGAGCGGCAGCGTCCAGGAGCAGGAGAGGGTAAGTGTTTTTTTTTTTTTATATTTTATGGGCTGGTGAGAGGCACTGACTGGGGACTGATGGATAGGCACTGGGGACCAATCGAAAGGGCACTGGGGGTTGGTGAGAGGCACTGGGAGCTGCTGAGAGGCACTGGGGGCTTATGGAGGGGGCACTTGGGGCTGGTGAGAGGCAAAGGGGGCTAATGGAGAGGCACTCTGGGCTGGTGAGAGGCACTGGGGGCTAATGGAGAGGCACTGGGGGCTGGTGAGAGGCACTGGGGGCTGATGGAGGGGGCACTGGGGGCTGATTGAGAGGCACTGGGGTCTGATGGAGAGGGCACTGGGGGCTGGTGAGAGGCACTGAGGGCTGATGGAGGGGGCACTGGGGGCTGATTGAGAGTCACTGGGGGCTAATGGAGAGGCACTGGGGGGCTGGTGAGAGGCACTGAGGGCTGATGGAGGGGCACTGGGAGCTGGTGAGAGGCACTGGGGGCTGTTGAGAGGCACTGGGGGCTGATGGAGGGGGCCCTGGGGCCGGTGAGAGGCACTGGGGGCTAATGGAGAGGCACTGGGGGCTGGTGAGAGGCACTGGGGGCTGATGGAGAGGCACTGGGGGCTGGTGAGAGGTGGAGAGGCTGGTGAGAGGTGGAGACGCACTGGGGGCTGGTGGAGCTGGTGGAGAGGCACTGGGGGCTGGTAGAGAGGCACTGGGGGCTGGTGGAGGGGGCACTGGGGGATGATTAAGAGACACTGGGGGCTGATTGAGAGGCACTGGGGGCTGATTAAGAGGCACTGGGAGGCTGATGAAGTAGGCACTGGGGGCTGATGGGAGATTCACTGGGGGCTGGTGAAAGGCTCTGGGGGCTGATGGAGAGCACTGGGGGCTGATGGAGAGGCACTGGGGATGGTAGAGAAGCACTGGGGGCTGGTGGGGCTGGTGGAGAGGCACTGGGAGGCTTGGTGGAGAGGCACTGGGGCTGATTAAGAGGCACTGGGGAATGATTGAGAGGCACTGAGGGCTGATTGAGATGCACTGGGGGCTGATGGAGAAGCACTGGGGGCTGATGGAGAGGCACTGGGGACTGAGGAGAGGCATTGGGGGATGGTGGAGAGGCACTGGGGGCTGATGGAGAGGCACTGAGAGCTGGTGGAGAGGCACTGGGGCTGATGGAGAGGCAATGGGAGCTGGTAGAGAGGCACTGGGGGCTGGTGGAGAGGCACTGGGGGATGCTATGAGGCTATTGGGTATGCTATGAGGCATGGGGCTCTTATCTGAGGTCTGATTGGGGTCACTCATATTGAGGTCTGAGCTGAAGTGTGATCTGAGGTCTTATTGGGGTCATATTAACATTGGGCATCTTATTGGGGCTGTTAGCTGAAGTCTGATTAACATTGGGATTTTTTTTTTTTTTTTTTTTTTTTTTTTTCCAAAATATATTAAAATAATTTCATTAAATTACATCATTTTCATTTCCATAAATAATTATAGATACATACAGTCTATTAGTCACAAAATTCCACTTATTAATCCCCACCCATTCTATTCCCTCCCCCCAACAAACCCCTCCCCTTCGGTCGGTTCAGTGGAAAGGGGATCCAAATATACTTTCAGAGATTAGATATCAAACCGTTTTAGGCATTTCTCATAATTCAATATACATATCACTAAGTTCTCCCAGTTCTTAAGAGAGAGGAAGAACCTGAACCCCATTCGTAGCGACAATACTACTCTTGCGGCTACAAGGCCTCTATTCCAGATCGCTTTAATAGACTTATTGTGGATCGTTGGTGGGAATATTCCCAACAAGGCCAGGCCACCATCCAATGGAACGGATAGCGAGGTTTGGGAATTCAGTTCTTGAAACACTCTCCCCCAGAACCTTTGCATTTCTCTACATTGCCAAATTACATGGAAAAAATCTGCCTGCTCTTCATAACATTTCCAGCATTTAGGATCATAATTCTTATATATCTTCCCCAAGACTCTTGGCGAATAATACACCCTATGCAGGATGTTGAAGAAGATCATTGGGGTCTAATTGGTGGTTTGACCAGAGGTGTAATGAAAAATATTTTTTTCTTATTGTCCCCCTCTAAAACCTAGGTGCGTCTTATAGGGCGAAAATATGGTACTTGCTTGCTCCTCCTCCTAACCTCCCCTGCCCTTTGCGTATGCCGTGCGCCTTGACGTCACACGGAGGCACTTGGGTGAGCTCCCACAATTTTTTTCCCAGGACTTGACCCCTGGTGCTGCTACATATACTGTTCTGTCCCAGCACAGAGAGATTAATTTCAGTATCATTACAGATCATATCTGCTGTATTTCTATAGTTATTAGTTTGATAACAGCACTATCTAGCAGTGGTAAAAATGTACTGCACTTGTTTTCTTGTTAAAAAGAATATTGCTTTGTGGGAGGTGCTAGGCATTGTGGGTAGTGCAAGCCATTCTGGGAAGGAGAAGCCCAGTCTCCATGTTACAGGACATCAGCAGAGCTGTCTCCTGAATACCTTCTTCTTAAACTCCACCATCTTTGTGCAGGCATATCTGGTGAGTGACATCTACCTCTGTCTCAGGGATATTATGTTATGCAGAGCTGTTTATCTAGGTATAAGTGTTACTCAGGGAAGACGCTGTTATATTGTTAGATGCTAGACATGCAATCCATGTATAGGCAGCCATTTTGGAAATGTGCTCAGTGTTATGCAAATGTTAGAATACATAGTAACATAGTAACATAGTATATAAGACCGAAAAAAGACATTTGTCCATCCAGTTCAGCCTGATACATGCTATGCCTTATACTTATAAATGTTATTTGTATTCTTATAGTTTTGCCAATCAATTGATCGGCGATCAATTCACTATGCTGTTGACCAATAAACAAGTTAGACTACAGAAAACAATCCTCTTATTTGGAAGACAGGAATGGTTTATGCTGAATGTCAGACTGCACACTGTGTGAAGATGTATGAAGACAGAACATATACTGTCTATTTGCCTTTGCATGTCAGCCACTGTGAGTGTGCACCTGCATTTTATTACATATTGTTTGAAGGTGTTGGTGAAATTTTAGTTTTAGTATTGTACATATTGCTGCCTCTGTTTGGACTGTGAACTCCTGCCCATCTGTCCAGAGTATATCGTAGCTGCATCCTACAATGCCCTGAATGTTGAAGGCTTTGTGCCCTGAATAGAAAATTCTAATAGTGTAGGCTGCCATCTTTAGAAGCTACCTTGCCATTGGTAGATGGCCCAGACATAGATGGGCCAGACACAATGCACCACATGATATGCCCTCCTAAACCTGTTCTGGGTGTGCTGGAAAAAACCTCCAGGACTGGACTTCACAAGCAAGAAGAATGTGGGGGGTCAACAGAATAGGACTTTCTGTATTGGTAAGTAAAACAAGGAGAGAAATATCCTTGTTACTGGCTTGACCACTAAAATTGTGGCTTGACCACTAAAACAAGGAGCAGGTAAGTATGAATATTCTGTTTAGAGAGACAGGCTGCGAGCACTTGCTAAAAACTATTATTCAAGGATACACGTAAATGAACAAAATCAGTAGCGCTCCACTATTGTCTCGCCTCCTATTAGCAGCGGCATAAAAACAGGGCTGTCACCCCCTCTGTTTGTAGGAACAACGAACTCAGATATACTGTAATGCCGCGCTCTAACAGTGGATAGGATATAATTTAATCCCGTCCGTTATAAGCCACTGAAGTATAGTGTTGTACCGCTGGTTACCACATGTGTATGTGGCAATGCACTCACCGATAGCTGGTCGGTGCGGGCTACTTTCCTCCTTGGTTCCTGGTACCTGCAGGGTGTGGGAGTGGGCTTGTTGTGTGGTCGGCAACAGCGGTAACAGGAGCACGGTCTCTCTAGTCGGCGTGTCTGGGTCGCGCCCCGGCCGGTGGCGCGATCCTCAGTGCACGTACGTACAGGGCACAGGTGACGTCACCACTGCGGCTACGGGTAGTCGCAGGCACTGGGCTTCTACGCGTTTCGGGTATTAGCGATACCCTTCGTCAGGAAGTCAGACCTAATGTGCTCCCTGCCTATTGCCTCTATTTAACCCTTCACTCCTTAACCCTTAGATTGGCCATATCGTCCATGCAACAAAACAATAATATCATTATCCGACCGGCGGACAAGGGGGGAGGAATAATCATTATGGATAGGGAACAATACCACAAGGAGTCTATGAACATTTTGAATGATAAAAAAACATATCTCCAATTAAAGCAAAATCCCACTGAAAAATACAAGAAAGAACTAAAAGAACTTATGCAAAAAGGGATTATAAAGGACTTTAGGGATTTTAAAGAAGAACGAAGCAATGTTCATTGACAACCAATACCCAAGAATCTCAGGGTTTTACCATAACCCAAAGATTCATAAGGATCAAAAAAATCCCCCGGGTAGGCCCATTATATCAGGGGTAGAATGCCTTACCAGTGCACTATCCCGATACGTGGACCAGTTCCTACAGCCGTATGCCCAGTCCCTACCGGCATACATCAGGGACACTAAACATATCCTCCAGATATTAAACAATATAGAATGGAAGGACTCGTATATACTGGGAACATTGGACGTTAAGTCCCTGTATACAATAATTGAAAAAGAAAAAGGATGTGAAGCGACCAAATTCTTCTTAAGGGAGAGATGACAGAAACACAGATTAACTTTTTAGAGGAATGTATCTGTTTTATACTGGACAAGAACTATTTCATGTACGACGATAAATTTTATCTACAGCGGTGGGGGACTGCTATGGGGACGAGGTTCGCACCGGAGTTCGCTAATCTGTACGTAGGATGGTGGGAGCATCTATACATCTACCCCGGTGGCCGACCCCGGGCGAACCTCGCCCTATGGCATCGTTTCATCGACGACATAGTTTTTATTTGGGAAGGGAGTGAGGATAGCCTGAAAGAATTTTTAATAGAATTAAATAAAAATGAGTTTTATTTGGAGTTCTCTTTAACATATAGCAAAACAGAGATAAATTTTTTAGATTTATCTATTTTTATTGAAAATGGCAAGATTTGCACAAAAACCTACACTAAACCGACGGATGCTAATAGTTTAATAGCAATAGACAGCTGCCACCTGCCCCAATGGCTGGAGAATGTGCCCAAGAGTCAATTTGTGAGACTGCGAAGAAACTGCACTAAAAAGAACATTATGAAAGAGAAGCAGATAAGATGCAGCTGAAGTTTGAAAATAAGGGATACCAGCGGGAAAAATTAATAGAATGCAGAAATCAGATAGGGCAAATGGATAGACAATGTTTCCTAATGGATAACCCTAAAACTAATAAAGTAGAACAGGAACTATGGACAATACCCCCATAATCATGCCGTATAATAGCCAAGTGGGGAGCCTGAAGAAAATAATAGGCAAACATTGGGAAATCCTAAAAGAGGATAAAATAGTAGGAGAACTAATCCCACAAAACCCCAAGTACATTTTTAAAAGGGCAAAAATATAGGGAATACCATAGCTCCTACCAGCAAATATGTGAGCAAAGAGGAAGATAGAGTTAAACATAAGAGAAATATAAATAAAAATAGTGGAGATCCACTAAAAGGATTTTTCCATGCAGGAAGTGCCAAGGGTGTAAAAAATCAAAAAATCAAAAAATAAAGTTATAACCACAATAACAAACACAGGGGGTACATACACACATGGCATTGAAGAACACATATCATGCAATAGCCAGGGGGTGATATATGCAATTATATGTCCCTGTCAAAAAAATTTATATAGGGAGAACCAAGAGGCAAATGAAAAAAGAATAAATGAACATATTTACAACATAGAAAGAAAATATGAGGGACATCCCTTATCACGCCACTACAATGACCTTCATGGCAGCAAATTTAACGATTCAAGTATCTGTGGTTTAGAAATTATAAAAAGGCACAGAAGAGGGGAGATTATATTAAGGCTATGTCAAGGGCAGAAACCAGATATATATTTAACATGGATACTCTGGCCCCAGCGGGTCTAAATATGGAGATAGAGGTGTTTGGTTTTGAATAAAATAGAACAAATTGGCAATCAAAGGGTTAAGGAGTGAAGGGTTAAATAGAGGCAATAGGCAGGGATCACATTAGGTCTGACTTCCTGACGAAGGGTATCGCTAATACCCGAAACGCGTAGAAGCCCAGTGCCTGCGACTACCCGTAGCCGCAGTGGTGACGTCACCTGTGCCCTGTACGTACGTGCGTGCGTGTAAACTGGGGATCTGGGGACCCAGACACGCCGACTAGAGAGACCGTGCTCCTGTTACCGCTGTTGCCGACCGCACAACAAGCCCACTCCCACACCCTGCAGGTACCAGAAACCAAGGAGGAAAGTAGCCCGCACCGACCAGCTATCGGTGAGTGCATTGCCACATACACATGTGGTAACCAGCGGTACAACATTATACTTCAGTGGCTTATAACGGACGGGATTAAATTATATCCTATCCACTGTTAGAGCGCGGCATTACAGTATATCTGAGTTTATTATTCAAGGATAACTCATACATGGGGGAGGGGGAGGGATTTGACTAGGTCTGCCCACATAATTACTTTCTATTGTCTAATTTCAAAACCTCTTTAAAACTATATCCATTTAATTTATACCACAGACTCTGACAAACATCTGATAGCGCAAACGATTCTGTGGAAACAATATACCTTTATACTTTCCTTCAATAGAATTTCTCTAACCCTATCCATTTGACTCTGCAAACAAGAAGTAGTGTAATACACACAGCAAACTTGAAAAGGTATTAAACATCTTCTAGAAGTAAAAATGAATATGCTTCAACTCTAAGAGAGATCTTTCCTTGTTGGGGCCGATTAATGGTGTTTATCTCATGAACAGATGACCTGTCACCTGAATATTGTTTTGGCTGTATATTTTTCACCCTTTGCTCTTATATATGAGAGCTTAGGGGTTCTGTAGGCATATCATAAGGATCAACTAATACACAATGTACAATGTCTTAGCTCCTCTTTTGTAAATCTCCTCTCTACTCCCTACTAAACAAGAGCTAGGACAATATTCACCAAATTCACAGAGGTTACTGGCGACCTTTGCTGTCACTGTATGTGGTTCTGTTAATATTGACATCTGTAGATGCCGTTGACCACCAATGATACCAGAGATGGTGTAACATTACTGAACCTAGGCCGACCGGGGTGGCACCACCTGGCACTGTCAAAATGTACTTTGCACTACCACAATTATTCGGACGTATATACGTCCATATAGGAAACGAAACTGACAACGATTATAATCATTAGCTCAGACATACGATACACATATCAGAATGGTAAAGATTTCAATACATTACGTAGATAATAATTACGATGGGAGGGGGAAGTAAAAGAGGAGGAATGAGTCGATAAAAAATTGAAGATTGGTAACTCACCCGTTGCAGATATTAACTAAGCCAAGAATATCTGTTCTCCATCCGATAGATATGTAACATCTTCTGGTACCATTCCAGCATTGGGGGGACATGTGTCATTCAACAGTGTCTAGGTATCGCTGTCCTAGCTGCAGTGATGCAGAATTTTTGAAGGCTCTTTTTTTGAATAACAATTGAGCCGGGTAGGATGGAGAAGAGCACTACCTGGGGAGAACTAGAAATGGTCTTCCCTGAGAGGGTGTGAAATATTGTAAAGACCTTGCCCCAAAAAAGCCTTAATCAAGGCAAATCCTCACCAGACATGTAGCATTGTACACTTTTCATGTCTGCACCACCAAGATGTCTGCGGTACCACGAGGAAAATGTTATACAGTCGAATCATGTACCCATACCAGAGAGATAAAATCTTGTTTTTATTCCAGAGCAAAGCAGGCCATGGATAGTTTATGAGAAAATAGGCAGGCTTTTTGCCAGAATTTGTATAGATACCTGCTAATAGATTCTAATATAGGAGTGAGACAGCATGCATTGGCGGGGTGGACAACAAAAATAACTTCTCTATTTTGGAAGTAGAAGAACTAAAAAGAGTACTATTTCCCCCTGGAAGAGGTATCTAATAGTCATATAGGGGAATGTTTAGAAGAAAACTGTTGAAATTAGGACAATGGGGATGCTGACAGAAGATGATGAAAGTGGGGATCGTCGTTTGCCTTAAGACCAAGGAAAGAGTACCATCTAAAACTAAGTGGTAATGCAAGATTGTGAATGATAGGGGTAAGTGGGCCATTTCTCCTTGAACAGATTCCCTTCAATGTTAAGGGGTCCCATAGTTCAAGTGTTTGTTTCAGTAAGGTACTTTGTCTGGCTAATTGTGGTCTGGCATCTGGGGGATCCAAGAAGCCTGTTTAAAGCGAATAAAGACCAACCATACCCATTGTTTAGAAGCATCATGAAAATGCCAATCAAAACGTCTGGACTTGGGTCTAGGAAGAGTGAAAATACTGATCCTTGGTCTAAGCTGGTCCTATATACATATATATATATATATATATATATATAATATAATAATTCCGGCAGCACTCGCTTTTATGGTTCATCAGGAACACACGTCTCACCCTTGACATCAGGCATGTATATCTATGAAAAATCAATGCAGCACTCTTCTTGTGAAAAAAACATCAGTGTCTTTATTCACACATGTGACACAAAATAAGCAACGTTTCAATCCCCTTCGGGATCCTTCTCAAGCCAAGTGCCCTTGGCTTGAGAAGGATCCCGAAGGGATTGAAACGTTGCTTATTTTGTATCACATGTGTAAATAAAGACACTGCGGTTTTTTTTTCACAAGAAGAGTGCTGCGTTGATATTTTATGGATATATATATATATATATATATATATATATATTATTTTTTTTTACATCTAGTCAAATAATATATCTATTTTGCGTACATTCACACATCCAAGCCCTTGCTTGTTAAAAGAATTAAAATGCCAATGTATTATCTAACAGGATCAGATGGTTCCGGTAATAAAGCTGATCTTGATCAGCTGGGATGTTAACCCCATGTACAGTATTGTATAGTGTCCGCCTGGTGCTTAAAAGGAAATGAGACCAGGGAACTGGCAAACTTAGCAGAAAGGAATAGAAATATTTAGAACTTCCATTTTTATGTAATTTACTTTAAAGTTGCTCAGATGGCCATATGATTTGAATTTGAATTTGCTAAATATCGAGGCAAATGATATACAGGTAGTTGCAAGATATTTAACAAGTTCATCTGGGTATAAGGAGGTTGTATATTGAACATCTCCAATTTGAATACCATGAATAGCTGGGTTGTATGGTTGCCAGGTGCTCCATAACCAAGAAATAGAGCAAGGGAGACAGTAAACACCCTTGCCTGGTGCCGTTCCGTATCTGAGTAGGAGTGGATAATATCCTGTTACCTTCACTTTAGCCGTGGGGTGGGAGTATAAGGCACAAATTCTAACTAAGAATCAAGGGCCTAGTCCAATCTGTCACAGATTAGCATCTAAAAAGTCTCAGTGGACCCAATCAAATGATTGCTTGACATCCACTGAGAACAGACATAAAGGCAGTAAAGAAGTACAAACCACATTTGGGACCAACAGGGTTTTACTGGTTTTAGCATGGGCCTCTCTACCTTGCGCAAATTCTGCCTGATGCAAATAAATGATGGCTGGCTGCAAAGGGGCAAGTTCCTCGGCAAGGATTTTTATGTGAACATTAATTAAGGAAATTTGAATAGATAGATGGGTTCTAACTAGGTTTAGGCAACAAACTGATATGCACCTGTAATGACTGGATTTCAAATAGGGACACAGGGCTAACGCTATTGAATACTTTGGTTAAGAAGGGGATAATATGTTCTGAAAGCAATTGTAAAAGGCCAGTGTAAAGCTATCCGGGCCTGAATTTTTACCGAAAGGTGAGGATTTAATGACAGTCCCTAGTTCAGCTTCAGAAAAGTTCCCTCTATTTACGTGGTTATAGTAAGGCCGTCTCTGAGACAAAATTAATATGGGCAATGAGAGAGGAGGGTAAAATATCCACAAATTGGCCCTTAATGCCATAAAGTTCTCTAAAGGATTATCAGTATCTGAACCATCAGGTTTTAGGATGCGTGGTATAAAAATTTGCGAGGATCTAGGGTGTAATAGGCGGGAAAGAGGCTTGCTACATTTATTGGGATATTCATAAAAATACTGCCACCCTGACCTGAAATTGATTGAGTGAAGATCTCAACTGGTGGTGGGAAACAGTGCTTTGTCAAGAAGAAGTGTCCACCACCAGATCAAGTGCAAAATTAAAGTCTCTGGAAATTAGCAACACCCATTCCGCAAAATCAGATAGAGAGTGCAGAAAAGATTCACATACGGAAAGCTGTCTCTGGATACCAACTGACAACATAAAACAATAAACAATAACACTTTTTAAAAAATGTAGCACGCTTCCCCATCCATTTCTACATCCAACAGACCCAGGCATAGATTTATGTAGTGCTGTTTAAAACTCCTCTACATCTAGAATCCGGGCTTGGGTTATGTTTTCAATGGGTATAATATCTATCTTTGATCGAAGGCACATGTCCCTCCTTAAAGGGGTTGTTTGAGTTATGTGAAAAAAAGTTTTGCACTGTAAATCTGGTTAACAATATATACATAAGTTAAGCAAGTTGTAGGCAAAATAAAATTCTATTTTCTCATTTTCCTAGTTCTCTTTTGGCCCTTTGTTTGCATGCAGTAACAAAAATCTCTGAAGTTTTTCTTATGAATATTTGTGAGTGTCAAGAAAGACTGCCTTTCCTCTCAAATGTCTGACTGCTGGGATACTGAAAAGTATGTTGTATGTGCAGGACTACAAGTTGCAGCTGTACAATGACACTTCTGATACACACAGGATCTTCCCCCTACCTGTTCTTGTGCAGTGCTCTGCAGAACCTCTTTAGTCTGTCAACTCTGTGTCTGCAGGATGAGGAGGGCAGATCCAGATCATTTGTCTCTTCGCTGTCAGCAGCTGCATAGCAAAGCCTCCAGCCCTGCGTGTTTGCTACAGAAGGGGTTAATAAGCCTGAATAATCCAGTGAGAGGTAGATACAGAGCAGACAGCAGCAGCAGACAGCATTGCAGGGAGGTGTGGCTAGCACTGTCTCAGGCTTGTGCACGAAACATCATCAGAGAAGGGGGAGAAGCTGACATCACAGGTAATGTGACCCTCAGTGAACTCTGAGAAAGGAGCCCAAGGTACCACCTGGCACCGAACCCGAGTTTGGGAAATGTATTTTTTTTACAGTAAAAATGAATCTATGAATTTATTACACAAAGTCACCCGAGACTTCGCGAAGTAATAACTTCGGCTCATCTGAGCCGATATATTCTAACACTGTACGGAGCGCTCGGTCCGTACAGTATTGGACTGAGGTTTTATGCAAATCGACTTCGGATGTATTATCCGAAGTCAATTCGCTCATCCCTAGAGACCACCTTCAGTTTGGATATTACTCTCAGCAATGACCACCCACTGGAGGAAGGACATGGTGAGAGCCCGAACTAACAAAGCGTTCAATGCCGTGTGATGGCAGAACTTCAGACTGATTGGTGAGTGTCTGTATGTTTCTTTTCTTCTTGCCACCCATTATTTTGTTTTTGCAACATCTGAGATGCAGTATAGGGTCTTTAATTTCAAGTCCAGGGACAGGAGATGACGTAAAGTGTGTTTGTAGCTCTCCATAGCCAGGCCACACCACCTCAAGTGTCAACAATATAAAAATATCTGTTTGAATCTATTAGTATCTGATACATGACATCAGCAGCTCAGACCTGGCAAATATTATTTTATCATCTCACATTTCAGCCTACTAATCAGCAGACATAAAATGAGTAAGAAACATCTTTCCAGAAAGAACTTCCGACTGCTGGGACCATTGTTGGGTGGTTGAAAGTTCTTGAATATGTTTCAATGCTCAAGGCTACAGAGCATATTAATTAGCATGAGATGAGTTAACAATTAGCTATCTTTCTCAAATAATTAATGACGATAAAGAGAATTCATTGCTGTGTTTAAGCTTTTGTGATAGCCGCAGGTTGAAATGAAGGAATAATGCTAAGATATTATGCATGAGCAGAATATATAGCATATGTATTAGTGTTGATCGAGTACCCAAGAGCTCGGGTCCTTGGGCCGAACACATAAGGATGCTCAGGTGCTTTACTAAGCACCCGAGTATAATGGAAGTCAATGGGAGAACCCGGGCATTAAACCAGGCACCCCCTGCTCTGAAGAGGGGAGGGTGCCTGGTTCATAGGAAAAGGTCAGAAATTGATGGAAACACCACCGAAATGGTTAGGGAACAGCATGGGGAGGATGCATCTTGGACTCCTCGCTGCTGGGAACAATGTTGTCCAAGTAGTATGACATTTTTACACACTGACAATAATACGCAGAAAACCAAAGATAAAATCGATTTAAGAGGAAAAATTGTTTAATTGTATATAAAGTGCAAGTGCTGCCAAAAATTACAAGCAAGAGGCATTCCGATACAACCTGTATATCACATAAAGGAGGGCCTTATTCACATTGTGGTACAATTGTTCATGTAGTTGGACTCCTACACTCATAAAGCACTATAGTGAAAGGGCTGCCAAAATTTACAAGGAACCGGCACTGGAATACACCCTTTATTACACATATAGGAGGGCATCATGCACACCCTTGAAAAACGATTGATGGCCTGCTGGTGACCCTCAAAAACATTTGGAGCAAGGGCCTGCTGATCTGACCATCTAGAACAGGCATCCTCAAACTGCGGCCCTCCAGATGTTGTAAAACTACAACTCCCACAATGCCCTTCTGTAGGCTGATACCTGTAGGCTGTTCGGGCATGCTGGGAGTTGAAGTTTTGCAACAGCTGGAGGGCCGCAGTTTGAGGATGCCTGATCTAGAATATTAGGGGCGAGGGCCTGCTGCTGAGCTGACCCTCTAAAACATTGGGGGTTAGGGTCTGCTGGTGAGCTGACCCTCTAAAAGGTTGTAGATGAGGACCTACAAAAAATATATTGCTGCTACCACACACAATAGTCCTTAAAAGGAATTTTAGGTCTGTAAAGTTTTACTAATTTAGCGCGTGTTGTGCTAAAAATATATATTGCTGCTGCCACACACAATAGTCCTTAAAAGGACTTTTGGGTCTCTGAAAAGTTTTTCTAATATCACTCCCTACACTGTCTGTCCCTTCCTATGCACAGCTCTCCCTGACTAAGACTGAGCCGAATATGCGCGATCGGGTGCTATATAGCACCAGATGACGCGTTCCGGCCAGCTAATCACTGTAATGCCAGTAACCAACATGGCTACAGCATTACAGTGAGGACAGTACTTATCCGCACGTTTATTGGCTGCGTACCAGCCAAGAAACATGCGGGGAGGAGACTGGAGCATTGCGCTCGAGCACACACGGTATTCGGCTGATACGATGCTCGAGCTGAACTAGTGTTCGGCCGGACATGCTCTCTCAACACTAATATGTATGTTTGCTATTGAGTGAAATTTTATTAATATGGCATGCTGGGCCACGAAATGTTGAGAGGTTGGGTCTTTAGAATGCGCTCTGAGCCTGAAGGACCCCATTAAAGGACAACTTTAGGTAAAACTGAGACACTGTGTTACCATTCTTTTCAATTTATAAGATGCGCCTGATGATAAAATGCATTTATGTATTAGAGGAGGAAAATAAGGAAAAAAAATGTTTCATCAGACCTCAGAACAGACCTCCAATTTTCATTAGCCCCCCAAATTAGACCCCCAATCTTCATCAAACTTCAGATCATACCCTCATGTCAGAACTCAGATCAGACCCCCATCATAGCTCAGAGCAGACCCCAATAAAATAAATTAACATACCTCTCCTGCTCTGCCGCTACTCTGCAGATTTAGCAGTCTGGTCTGCATTCACCACTCCTTGGTCTTCTCCAGCCCCGTGCTGTACTGTGACCTGACTGCATTCAACATCAGGTCATACTGTGTGCACTACATCCTGACACTGTATACAGTCAGGGCAGTGCAGCAAGGTGTCCAGAGGAAGATCAGGGAGCGGTGAATACAGGAAGGGCTAGCAGTCACTGCTCCCTGCCCCTCCTGCATACTATTGAGTACTTCCATAATCGAAGCACAAGGGTTTTGACTTTCATGTTATTTGAATTAATGTGTCATATATTGATTCCTCTGGCCCTGCCCTTAGTTTAATCATGCATAATTATCAGTTTATCTTGGAGTGTTCTTTTAAGTGTTTTTTCAGGGATGAGCGAATCAACTTCGGATGAAACATCCGAAGTCGATTCGCATAAAACTTCATTTCAATAGTGTACGGAGCGAGCGCTTTATACAGTATTAGAATGTATTGGCTCAGATGACCTGAAGTTATTACTTTGCGAAGTCTCGCGAGACTTCGCATAATAGCTTCAGAAATTGATTTATACTGTAAAACACCATTTCCCAAACTCGGGTTCGGCTCCAAGGACTTTGCGAAGTAATAACTTCGGCTCTTCTGAGCCAATACATTCTAATACTAGTATTAAAACAAAGTTTTATGCGAATCGACTTCGGATGTTTTATCTGAAGTCGATTTGCTCATCCTGGGAAACCCATTTAAAGAAGAAGAATACAGAAAGACACATGTTTTCCTCTATTCCTACTATGTATTCATGCTCCTATATGCCCAACTGTTTTTACTTTCACTGCAAATGTGCTCAGAGCAAGCTGTACTCGAAAGATGGCAGCTGGCAAAACTCTTTGCTCTAGCAAGTGCGCAACATCTCATACTCAGACCTCAGTTGTCAGAGCAGACTGACACCTTTGTGTTAAAGTGAAATTTTGCAGGCATGGAAAACTATGTGTTATGATAGCAGCCACTAGTTGCTACAAGGAGACCATACAGTAACAGTTAATACAAGGAACAAAAAGTGATTAGTGAAACATTTTCCTTTTTTTGGGGGGAATCTGCTTTTTTTTAAAGGGGTATTTCCTGTTTTCTGTAGCACAGTTACTAGCTTTTCTGTATAAGTTGGGACAAGATGAGAAGAGTTATCTCCTCATTAGAGGGTATGTTAATGACATTTCAGTTGTATAGTTCGAAGCCTATGCACTATACACTACCCACTGAGATAAGGCAGTGTATGCATCTCCCCTGGATCTAGGAGGGAGGCTCTGTGCTCCATCACATTTACAGACCCTGTAATGATCTATCATATTTCTCTGTCAATTGACTATCATTTATTGCACTGTACTGTCTACACAGGAAAAACAGTAAGAAAGTATAAATATTATATATATATATATATATATCAGAAATGGTTGTCAAATGAAAAATTATTAGCTACATTTAAAAAAAAGTACTTTAAATCCTAATTTAAATGAGCGGTTAGGTGCACCTAGGGCAAGCTCCAGCCATTTTGTACATCCATGCTCCTCCGTCTTAGGGCTCATACACACAATCATGGTTTGGGTCTACATATGATCCACATTTTTTGCAGGTCGGATGCGGACACATTTACTGTAACATGTCTGAAAAATTATTGAACATGTCCTATTGTTGTCTGAACAAGAATAGGGCTGTTCTATTAGGGGCAGGTCATTCTGTTCCGCAAAATGTGCAATGCACACGGCAGGTATCCGTGTTTTGCAGATCCGCAATTTTCGGGCCACAAAAGAGCCAATGGTTGTGTGCATGAGCCCTTACTCTGCTGAAAAATGACCAAGCTTTAGAGGAATAGATGAATATTTTGCTATTATTTGTGTTGACATTTTTGATATTCAAGCTGCATGTGATTTATAATTATTGGAGACTATGGTATCTAAATGGTAAATCTACTGGGTGTAGCCATTGATAACATTTTCTATGGTATCTAAATGGTATGCTATATGTTTGCTATGTGGCTTGAAACTCTTCTGTTTCCTCAATGAAAACTTTTTTTTTTTTTAATAGTTTTAAAGAGGTTGTCCAGTCCCAAAATCGAAATTCTTTTTTATGTGATCCTAACTAGAGTTGAGCAGACACCTGGATGTTCGGGTTCAAGAAGTGTTCGGGTTCGGGATCCGTACTCGACCCAAACTTGACCCCGAACCCCATTGAAGTCAATGGGGGCCTGAACTTTTGGGCACTAAAAAAGCTGTAAAATAGTTTATAGGGAAATGACTTAAAATAAAAATTAACCAATACTAAATGGCAACTTGGAGGAGGAGGTAGAATAGGAGGTTGGGGTGGCGTCAGGTGGGAATGCTATGGGAGTTGAAGTTCTCATCACAGCCAAAAAGGATTTATGTCTGCCTGCAGTGCCACAGACCTCATTCACAGACTCAGGGCCATGGCAACCATACATGGGAGTTGAAGTTCACATCACAGCCAAGCAGGATTCATGTCTGCCAGCAGTGTCACAGGCCTCACTCACAGAATCAGGCAAATGGCAACCATACATGGGAGTTGAAGTTGTCATCACAGCCAAGAAGGAATTATGTCTGCCTGCAGGGCCACAGGCCTGATTCAAACATTCAGGCCCCTGGACCCACAAAGAGGAGAGTTAAAATCACGTCAAGACAGTATTGATTTTACCCAGCAATGCCACAGGCCTCATTCACAGATTCAGACTCATGGCACCCGCAAAGAGGAGAGTTACAATCATGCCAAAACAGTATTGATTTCACCCAATAGTGCCACAGGCCTCATTCACTAATTCAGGAGGACTATGGCACCCGCAAAGAGGAGAGCGGTCCCGTAACAGCAACACAGGCCTCAGGTCATCCTGCAATGGAACAGGCAATTATCATTTATGTAGGCCTCTGACACCCAGACAGAGGAGAGGTCATTTGACAGTAAAAAGAGGTTAATGTCTCCCACAAATGCAGCAAGCGATTAAAAGAAATATAGGCCCCTGACAACCAGACAATGGGGCGGTCATTTGATAGTAAAAAGAGGTTAATGTCTCCCACCAAAGCCTGGTTCATTTTAATGAACGTGAGCTTGTCCACGTTGGCTGTGGACAGGCCCCCTGCCATGCTAAATACACGTTCAGACAATACACTGGCCGCAGGGCAGGCCAGCACCTCCAAGGCATAAAGTTCAAGCTCTGGCCATGTGGACATTTTGGAGACCCAGAAGTTGAATGGGGCAGCACCATCAGTCAGTACGTGGAGGCGTGTGCACATGTACTGTTCCACCATGTTGTTGAAATGCTGCTTCCTGCTAACACGTTCCCTATCAGCTGGTGGTGCAGTTTGCTGTGGCGCGGTGACAAAACTTTTCTACAGCTCGGCCATGCTAACCCTGCTGTCTGAAGAGCTGGCCGTGACACAGCTGCGTTGGCGACCTCTTCCTCCTCCGCCTCTGCCTTCGCCTTGTGCTTACACTTGTCCCCCCGTATCAGTTGGGAATGCCCTCAAGAGTGCGTCTACCAGCGTGCGCTTGTAGTCGTGCATCTTCCTATCACGATCCAGTGCAGGAATTAACGTGGGCACGTTGTCTTTGTACCGGGGATCCAGCAGGGTGGCAACCCAGTAGTCAGCACAAGTTAAAATGTGGATAACTCTGCTGTCGTTGCGCAGTCACTGCAGCATGTAGTCGCTCATGTGTGCCAGGCTGCTCAGAGGTAACGATAAACTGTCCTCTGTAGGTGGTGTATCGTCTGTGTCCTCCGTATCCCCCCAGCCACGCTCCAGTGATGGCCCTGAGCTGTGTAGGTTGCAACCCTGCAGTGAAACCGGTTCCTCCTCCTCCTCCTAGTTTTCCAGAAGTGTGCCCTGGCTGTCCACATGTGTACCTGGCCTCTGCTGGTGCAGGAACCCACCCTCTGAGCCACTTCTGTACGACCTGCCTGAAACCCTGTGAAATGCCCCCTCTTCCTCCTCCTCCTGTGCCGCATCCTCTTCCATCATCGCCGTGATATTTTTTTAAAGGAGACATAGAAGGGGTATTGTAATGCTAACAACAGCGTCATCGGCACTGGCCATGTTGGTTGAGTACTCCAAAGACCGCAACAAGGTACACAGGTCTCGCATGCAGGCCCAGTCACTGGTGGGGAAGTGGTGCTGATCCACAGAGCAACTGACCCGTGCATACTGCATCTGAAACTCCACTATCGCCTGCAGATGCTCGCACAGTCTCTCCAGCATATGTAAGGTGGAGTTCCACCTGGTGGGCATTTCGCATATGAGGCGGTGAGCAGAAAGGCTGAAGTAACGCTGCAGCGCAGACAGGCCAGCAGCAGCAGCAGGGTGAAAACGCCGAGAGCGCGCACATACGGACTGCACTTTCAGCAGCAGCTCTGACATATCTGTTTTTTTTTAAGAAACTTCTTCACAACCATATTCAGCACATGTGCCAGGCAAGTAATGTGCGGCAAATCGGCTAGTCCCAGAGCTGAAACGAAATTTTGGCCATTATCGCACACCACCAAACCGGGCCTGAGGCTCACAGGCAGCAACCACTCATCAGTCTGCTGTTCTATGCCCCTCCAAAGCTCCTGTGCGGTGTGGAGTTTGTCACCCAAACACATGAGTTTTAAAATCGCCTGCTAACATTTACACCGGGCTGTGCTGAAGTTGGGGGTGAGGTTCTTTCGATGACCAGATGTGGGGGTGGTAGAAGAGAAATAGGAGAAGGAGGAGGATGATGCGGAGTAGGAGGAGGAAGAAACAGGAGGCAACGACTAATGCCCTGCGATCCTCGGTGGTGGAAGGGCATGCGCCAAACCGCTATCCGCCTCGGGCCCAGCCGCCACTACATTTACCCAGTGTGCAGTTAGGGAGATATAGCGGCCCTGGCCGTGATTACTGGTCCATGTATCTGTGGTTATGTGGACCTTGCCACAGATGGCGTTACGCAGTGCACACTTGATTTTATCCTCCACTTGGTTGTGAAGGGAAGGGACGGCTCACCTGAAAAAGTAGTGGCGGCTGGGAACAACGTACTGGTGGACAGCCACTACCATCAGCTGTTTGAAACAGTCCGTCTCCACCAGACGGAATGACAGCATTTCAAAGGCCAGTAAGCAGAAGAGGAGGCAGGAGGAGAGAGTTCCTTGTTTTTAAGGTGTTTACTCCGCTGCAGTTCATGCTTTGCATGTAGATGCCTGGTCATGCAGGTTGTGCTCAGGTTAAGAACGTTTATGCCTCGCTTCAGGCTCTGATGGCACAACATGCAAACAACTCATGTCTTGTTGTCAGGACATTGTGTGAAGAACTGCCATGCCAATGAACTCCTTTAAGCAGGCCTTGGTGTGCTCGGTGCCTGGGTGCGGTGGACAGTAGCAGGCGTACTGTTTCTGGAACGGCTGCTGCGCTTTTGCACCCTGCTCCCTCTTTTGCTGTGCTGTTGCCTCTGTGCGACCACCTCCTCTCCCTAAGAACTGCACGCCTCACTAGCACGACCTTCAGTCCAGTCTGGGTCTAGGACTTCATCATCCTCCACATCATCTTCCACCCATTCATGACCCCTGCCCTCCTCGTCGGTCTGCACATTGCAGAAAGCCACAGCAGTTGGCACCTGTGTTTCGTCATCATCAGAGACGTTTTGTGGCGGTATTCTCATGTCTTCATCCTGCAACAAAAGTGGTTGAGCATCAGTGCATTCAAGGTCTTCCTTTTCTGGGGCAAATCTAGGTGGATGTGCCGGGGAAACCCTGCCAACAGAGTCATCAAAAAGCATGAGACTTTCCTGCATGATTTGGGGCTGACTACTTGGCTGACTTGCAAGGAGGTGAGGTGGAAGACTGATGGGCATGGGCTGCAGGTGCCAACTCTGAGCTTTCTGCAGAGGACTGGGTGTTAGATACTGTGAAGGAACTGGAGGCACTGTCAGCCACCCAATCTACTATCGCCTGTACATGTTCTGGTTTCACCATTTGTAGAGCGGCATTTGGGCCTATCAAATAACGCTGCAGATTCTGTCGCCTAATCGAACCAGAGGAAGGTGTTTGACTTAGAGCGGTAGTTGGCGCTGAACGGCCACGTCCTCTCCCAGCAAAGGGAGCTTCACCAACACCACCACGACCATGCCCACGTCTCTTATTTGATGTTCTCCTCATTATTTGCGTTCACCCACCAAGCTGAAAGATTGGTCTCTCTCTGGTGTCAATTTACCTGCCACTAGTCGACAATTATGTTCGCCAAGGCAGTGCCCGTGTCATAAAAATGCTCTGTGGACCCAAATTATGTTGTTGGACGGTGTATGCAGAACTGTTTTGTGGACAAGAAATACAGTTTTTCCCCCAAAATTACACGGATTCTCTATTTCTCCGCAGAAATGTCCAATATATATTTTTGAGGTGTAAAATACGCTTGGTGGATCAGGAGGACCACTTTTTTTTTTAACTAAAATACACTGATGCACTAGCTGAAATGGAATATACGGTTTAGTGCATTGTATGCACAAGTGTTTTGTGGCATCACAGATTCAGGCTAGACAAATGGACTATGTCACCCCTTAAACATACAAAAGGCAATATAGGGGACTTGAGCAGCCAGAAGAAAAAAGTTTTTCCTTCACTGAGCTATAAAATAGGATTAGGCTGATGTCCCTGGCAGGCTGGCAGACATGCAGTACACTGCAGTGCCTAAAATGGCCGCCGACCCCCACCTCAGTTACAGGTGTTGGATTGCTGAGGCTCCCTCCCTCTCTATGTGCTGTATCTTGTGGATTAAAGTTGCACAGGTTCTTCAGATTTCTGCCCTATTCTGTCCCTGATCATACCAGCAGCAACCTGGCTCTAATCTCAATTCAGCAGACTGACGTGCGGCACTACATGACTCCAGCTTATAAAGAGGCTGGGTCACATTCTGCACTCAGCCAATCACAGCCATGTCATTAGTAGGCATGGCTGTGATGGCTTCTTAGGGCAAGAAGTAAAACGCTTGCTGATTGGCTGCTTTGCAGCCCTTCAGAAAGCGGGAAGAAATCGCTGAACAACGACCCGAACCCAAACTTTTTTGAAAATGTTCTGGCTCGGGTCCGTGTCCTGAACACCCCAAAAATTTGGTACGAACCCGAACTATACAGTTCGGGTTCGCTCAACCCAACTCCTAACACCCCTCACCATGCATACATATGCCCCCAATACTTTTTTTTCATGTCTGCTTTCATTTTGCCTGTCTGGGTATTTTATGGATCTCTGATGCCGTGATTAGTTATGAATGCGGCATCTGATGGGTTCATTAATGGTGAGGGAGAAGCAGAGGTTGAGTGGAGGTCGGTGCAATTAATGCTCCCTGCTATTGCTCCCGCTATTTACAAACAAATGCATTTTGTAGGTTTGCGGGTTCTATTTTGAGGACCAGAATAGGACCTGTTCTATGTATTGGGAACTGACACCCGGATGTAGAAAGCACATGGATGTCATCAGTGTGCTTTCCACATCCGTATGTCAGTTCTGCAAAAAAAAGAACATGTCCTTTTCTGAATGACAGTAATATATAATACAGCCAGTCTCTATCTGATCGGGGGGTAAATACACGATGAGGTGAGTACACAACAACTGCCCCATGGTCAGATAAAGACTTGTTGTGTCATACATTACTATTATACAGTCAGTCCAGGTCGGAGAAAGCCGCAGTTGGGCTGGAAAATGTGGCCGACACATGGACTGGGACATAGACTGAGCCCCCATAACAGTGCCATCCACTGGGCCCCATAACAGTGACATTTTCAACACCCCCATAACACTGACATCTGCAGAGCCCCCATGACAGTGACATCCACAGTGCCCCATGGCACTGAGATCCAAGGTGTCCCCATAATCGTGATGTCCACAGCGCCCCCAGTGCCATCCACAGTACCAAAACGTCAGAATTTAGTTACACTTCTGATTGTCACTTACTTTCTTGTGGATTTAAAATAAAGCGAACACTTTAATGACATCATAATCAGTAGAGTACAGTGATATACTGTTACAATTGTTCTGGACAAGGTCCACTCCACTTCACACCTCATTAACCAGGTCATCGAGTGCAGCCCAATATAATTTTGTGTTTAAAATACAGTTTGACACTTTTCCACAACACTTGCAAGGAGAGTGGCTCATAAGAAAGGGGTGTGGCTTAAATGTAACAATGTGCATTAAAAAGCACCAAAAACTAGACAGTCTAAAGATGTGCCATTTTATCCAGCTTCAGCCACTGTGATAAATATGGCAATATTTAAAATTGAACTTCACTGAACAATTAATGGTTTGCGTTCCACTCTCTAAATACAATCACTGAAAAAGGGAACGTTGTAAAGAAACATAAAATCACCTTTATTGATAATGTTTATAAAATATTGGGAGGGACAAACTCTACCTAAATCACTTGAATAGATGACTCTTCACACACCAGAGACTGTCTCGGAAACAATTCTGTTACACTATGAGCTATGTCGATCTTATATAGTGTGTCTGGCCACTCAGGTGTGAAAAAGAGTCACTAATCAGCACTAGAGTTGAGCGAACACCTGGATGTTCGGGTTCGAGAAGTTTGACCGAACTTCCCGAAAATGTTCGGGTTCGGGTTCCGAACTAGACCCCAACTTCATCCTGAACCCGAACCCCATTGAAGTCAATGGGAACCTGAACTTTTGGGCACTAAAAAGGCTGTAAAATAGTCCAGAAAAGGGCTAGAGGGCTGCCAAAGGCAGCAAAATGTAGGTAAATCCCCTGCAAACAAATGTGGATAGGGAAATGAATTAAAATAAAATAAAATAAATAAAAATTAAGCATTATCAGTTGGAGAGAGGTCCCATAGCAGAGAATCAGGCTTCAAGTCACCCACCAATGGAGAAGGCCACTTTCATTTATTTAGGCCCCAGCACACAAGCAGAGGACAGAGATCGCATAGCAGAGAATCAGACGTCATGTCACCCAGACACCCACCAATGGAGAAGGCCACTTTTAGATACTTTTACCATGTTGGTGAAATTCTGCCTCCAGCTAACACGTTCCGTATCAGGTGGTGGTGCAGTTAGCTCTGGAGTGGTGACAAAACTTTTCCACATTTCTGCCATGCTAACCCTGCCCTCAGAGGAGCTGGCCGTGACACAGCTGCGTTGGCGACCTCTTGCTACTACTCTGCCTTCGCCTTCCACTTGTTCCCCTGTGACATTTGGGAAAGCTCTCAGAAGCGCGTCTACCCGAGTGCGCTTGTACTCACGCATCTTCCTATTACGCTCCAGTGCAGGAAGTAAGGTGGGCACATTGTGTTTGTACCGGGCATCCAGCAGGGTGGCAACCCTGTAGTCCGCACACGTTAAAATGTGGGCAACTCTGCTGTCGTTGCGCAGGCACTGCAGCATGTAGTCGCTCGTGTGCCAGGCTGCCCAGAGGTAAGGACAAGCTGTCCTCTGTGGGAGGCGTATCGTCATCGTTCTCCGTATCCCCCCAGCCATGCACCAGTGATGGGCCTGAGCTGTGTTGGGTGCCACCCCGCTGTGAACCTGCTTCATCCTCATATTCCGCCACCTCCTCCTCATCCTCCTCGTCCTCCAGTTGTGGGCCCTAGCTGGCCACATTTGTACCTGGCCTCTGCTGTTGCAAAAAACCTCCCTCTGAGCCACTTCTAACAGACTGGCCTGAAAGTGCTAAAAATGACCCCTCCTCCTCCTCCTCCTGAGCCACCTCCTCTTCCATCATCGCCCTAAATATTTTCTCAAGGAGACATAGAAGTGGTATTGTAACGCTGATAACGGCGTCATCGCCACTGGCCATGTTGGTGGAGTACTCGAAGGGCAACAGGGCACACAGGTCTCGCATGGAGGCCCAGTCATTGGTGGTGAAGTGGTGCTGTTCCGCAGTGAGACGGACCCGTGCGTGCTGCAGCTGAATCTCCACTATGGCCTGCTGCTGCTCGCACAGTCTCTCCAAGATGTGCAAGGTGGAGTTCCACCTGGTGGGCAAGTCGCATATGAGGCGGTGAGCGGGAAGGCCGAAGTTACGCTGTAGCGCAGACAGGCGAGCAGCGGCAGCAAGTGAACGCTGGAAGCGTGCACAGACAGCCCGCACTTTATGCAGCAGCTCTGACATGTCGGGGTAGTTGTGAATGAACTTCTGTACCACCAAATTCAGCACATGCGCCAGGCAAGGGATGTGCGTCAAACCGGCTAGTCCCAGAGCTGCGACGAGATTTCGCCCATTATCGCACACCACCAGGCCGGGCCTGAGGCCCACCGACAGCAACCACTGGTCGGTCTGTTGTTCAATACCCCGCCACAACTCCTGCGCGGTGTGGAGCCTGTCCCCCAAACATATGAGTTTTAGAACGGCCTGCTGACGTTTACCCTGGGCTGTGCTGAAGTTGGAAATGTAGCCGCCACTACATTTACCCAGTGTACAGTTAGAGAGATATAGCATCCCTTGCCGTGCTTTCTGGTCCACGTATATGTGGTTAGGTGGACCTTGCCACAGATGGCGTTGCGCAGTGTACACTTGATTTTATTGGATACTTGGTTGTGCAGGGAAGGCACGGCTGTCTTAGAGAAGTAATGGCGGCTGGGAACAGCATACTGTGGGACAGCCATCGCCATCAGCTGTTTGAAGCTGTCTGTGTCCACCAGCATGAATGACAGCATTTCAAAGGCCAGTAGTTTAGAAATGCTTGCATTCAGGCCCAGAGCTCGAGGCTGGCTAGTTGGGAATTTACGCTTTCTCTCCAAGGTTTGTGAGATGGAGAGCTGAACGCTGCCGTGTGACATGGTGGAGATGCTTGGTGACGCAGGTGGTGGTGTCGGTGGCACATCCGCTGTTTGGTGGGCGGCAGGTGCCAACATTCCTCCCGCGTCGGAGGAAGAGGCCGAGGCAGCAGCAGAAGAGGGAGCAGGGGGAGCCAGAGTGGGTTCCTTGCTTTTAAGGTGTTTACTCCACCGCAGTTCATGCTTTGCATGTAGATTCCTGGTCATGCAGGTTGTGCTTCCTTGCTTTTAAGGTGTTTACTCCACCGCAGTTCATGCTTTGCATGTAGATTCCTGGTCATGCAGGTTGTGCTAAGGTTCAGAACGTTAATGCCTCGCTTCAGGTTCTGATGGCACCGCGTGCAAACCACTTAGGTCTTGTCGTCAGCACATTGTTTAAAGAAGTGCCATGCCAGGGAACTCCTTGAAGTTGCCTTTGGAGTGCTCGGTCCCTGGTGGCGGTGGCCAGTAGCAGGCGAACTCTCTTGGCGGCAGCTGTTCTGCTTTTGCCCCCTGCTCCCTCTTTTGCTATGCTGTTGGCTCAGTCTCACCACTGCCTCTTCCTCTGAACTATGAAAGTCAGTGGCACGACCTTCATTCCATGTGGGGTCTAGGACCTCATCGTCTCCTGCATCGTCTTCCACGCAGTCTTCCTCACTGACCTGCTGTTCGGTCTGCACACTGCAGAAAGACGCAGCAGTTGGCACCTGTGTTTCGTCATCATCAGAGACGTGCGGACTCCGATGAGGTGGTATTCTTATGTCCTCATCATCAGGAAACATCAGTGGTTGTGCATCACTGCATTCTATGTCTTACACCACTGGGAAAGGGCTAGGTGGATTCCCTTGGGAAACCCTGCCAGCAGAGTCTTCAAACAGCATAAGAGACTGCTGAATAACTTAAGGCTCTGACAGTTTCCCTGATATGCATGGGGGTGATGTGACAGACTGATGGACTTGATTTTCAGGCGCCACCTGTGCGCTTTCTGCAGAAGACTGGGTGGGAGATAATGTTGTGAACGTGCTGGATCCACTGTCGGCCACCCATTTGACTAGCGCCTGTACCTGCTCAGGCCTTACCATCCTTAAAAGAGCATTGGGCCCCACCAAATATCGCTGTAATTCTGGCGGGTACTGGAACCTGAGGTAGTTGGTTCACTAGGACGTGTGGCTGTGGCAGAATGGCCACGTCCTTTCCCAGCACCAGAGGGTCCACTAACACCACCACAACCGCGTCGGCGTCCATTACTAGATTTTTTTACTCATTGTTACAATTCACCAAGCACCATAATAAGAAAAAAAATATTTGGCCCAATGTATTGATTTCAAATTCAGGTCTATTTTTACAGGCACCTCACACTATCAATTGTAGGCCTAGTATTTAGGCCCTGGATGAAAGGTATCCTTTTATGGACAGATTTACACTTGGAGATGCACAGTAGCGTGTGAGAAAATATGTAGGTTTATGCCTTCAACAATTGTATTTTAACACTTTGTGTAATATACCCTTTAAAGGACAGAAATACACTTGGAGATGCACGGTAGCGCATGCAGATTTACAGGATTATGCTTTCAGCAATTGTATATACACCTTGAGTGTAATATACCCTTTTACGACAGAAATACACTATGAGATGCACAATAGTGCGTGCAGATTTACAGGATTATGCTTTCAGCAATTGTAATGTAACACTTTTTGTAATATACCCTTTTACGGAAAGAAATATACTTGGAGATGCACTCTGTAATTTACCCTTTTGCGGACAGATTAACAATTAGCCTGCAACAGCTGGAACATCAGATTCAGGGTATTGCTATATTGGCAAGTGAATTTCACCCCAGAACAAAATCTATCCTTTGACGGATACTATTAAACTTGTCCAGTCACAGCTGAAACACCAGATTTACTGTATTTCTATTTTTGCAACTGTATTTCACCCCAGAAAATAATATATCCTTTGATGGACACTAGGGAAATTGTCCAGTCACAGCTGGAACACCAGATTCAGTGTATTGCTATTTTGGCAATTGAATTGCATCCCAGAACAAAATCTATCCTTTGACGGATACTATTAAACTTGTTCAGTAAAAGCTGTAACACCAGATTCAGGGTATTGCTATTTTGGCAATTAAATTTCACCCCAGAAAATAATATATCCTGTGACGGACACTATTAAACTTGGCCAGCCACAGCTGAAACCACTGATTTATGGTATTGCTTTTTTGGCAATTGAATTTCACCCCCCAAAAAAATATATCCTTTGCCCGAAACAGCTGGAACACCAGATTTACTGTATCTCTATTTTTGCAACTGTATTTCACCACAGAAAATAATATATCCTTTGACGGACACTAGGGAAATTTTCCAGTCACTGCTGGAACACCAGATTCAGGGTATTGCTACTTTGGCAATTAGATTTCACCCCAGAAAAAATATACCCTTTTACGGACAGATTTATACTAGGCCTGCAACAGCTGGAACACCAGATTCAGGGTATTGCTATTTTGGCAATTGAATTTCACCCCAGAACAAAATATATGTTTTGGCGGATACTAATATACTTTGCCAGCCAGTGCTGGGACACCTGATTCAGGGTATTGTTATTTTGGCAATTAAATTTCACCCCAGAACAAAATATACCCTTTTACGGAAAGATTTAAACTAGGCCTGCAACAGCTGGAACACCAGATTCAGGGTATTGCTATTTTGGCAATTAAATTTCACCCCAGAAAAAAATAGACCTTTTTACCGACAGATTTAAACTAGACCTGCAACAGCTGGAACAACAGATTTACTGTATTTCTATTTTTGCAACTGAATTTCACCGCAGAAAAAAATAAATCCTTTGACGGACACTATTAAACTTGGCCAGGCACTGCTGGGACATCAGATTTACGGTATTGCTATTTTGGCAATTGAATTTCACCCCAGAACAAAATATATCCTTTGCCGGACACTATTAAACTTGTTCAGTCATAGCTGGAACACCAGATTTACTGTATTTCTATTTTGGCAACTGAATTTCACCCCAGAAAATAATAAATCCTATGACAAACATTATTAAACTTGGCCAGCCACTGCTGGGACACTAGATTTAGGGGATTGCTATTTTGGCAATTGAATTTCACCACAGAAAAAAATATATCCTTTGCCGTACACTATTAAACTTTGGCAGCCAGTGCTGGGACACCAGATTTACGGTATTGCTATTTTGGCAATTGAATTTCTCCCCAGAAAATAATAAATCCTTTGCCAGACACTATTAAACTTGTCCAGTCACAGCTGGGACACCAGATTTACGGTATTGCTATTTTGGCAATTGAATTTCACCACAGAATAAAATATATCCTTTGCTGGACACTATTAAACTTTGCCAGCCACTGCTGGGACACCAGATTTATGGTATTGCTATTTTGGCAATTGAATTTAACCCCTTAATAAATTATAGACATTTTAAAGAGTATTTCTAGAGTTTCTAAGCGTGACAATAAGCACCTCCAAGCCCCTGATGTAGGATATAGCAAAAAAAAAACTAGTATTGATGGATTGATGGACTTGGTGGCAGCTTGTGCTGGTGCACCACAAGACACAAAATGGCCGCTGATCAAAATGACAGAAAAACGCTCTGTGCAGCTTAAAAACCAGTGAGCAATTAACTAGCAGAAGTTGAATGATTCACAGCTATTCACAGCTATAGATCGATCACTTCATTAGGTTTTTGCTGACTTTTCCCTGCCTAATCTCGCCCTCACAGAAGCTGCGTCCTGTCTCTACACTAATCAGAGCAGAGTGACGTGCGGCGCTACGTGACTCCAGCTTAAATAGAGGCTGGGTCACATGCTGCACTTGGCCAATCACAGCCTTGCCATTAGTAGGCATGGCTGTGTTGGCTTCTTAGGGCAAGAAGTAAAACGCTAGCTTATTGGCTGCTGTGCAGCCCTTCAGAAAGCGGGAAGAAATCGCCAAACAACGGACCCAAACCCGAACTTTTTTGAAAATGTTCGGGTCCAGGTCCATGTCCCGAACACCCCAAAATTCGGTACGAACTATGCTCGAACTGTTCGCTCAACCCTAATCAGCACCACAGAGAACTATGATCATTCCTTGTGTGTTAGTAAGTGGTGATCATACCCTAGAATAATCCCTTGTGGCTATTACGAAACTCACCACTGACTAGATATGATCACAGTCTACTCAAAGGTGTAGGCAGCTAAACTATTGACCAATGGGAGGTATGTCTGGCTAAATTATACTGCACCAGAACCTTTATACACTGCCCTATATTTCATGGAATTGATAAACATCTGCTCAAATCCTAGCATGCACCCACATTGCAGCGACGTGATGCAGCCAGAAAACACAAATCAATATCCCATAAGCTGTCTAACACTGGTGCTTGCGGCTAATCACGCTAACAAATGGACGGCACATCTGGCTCCAAATACACCACACCAGAATATACGAACTCTGCCCTATGTCTACAAGGAGTTGATAAACATCTGTTCACATCCTGGTATGCACCCACATTACAGTGACGGGATGCATCCAGTATTTTTGATGTGAGCACGAATCAACATCCCAAGAAGCTGTCTAGCATAACAACCCCAATCTTGCTCTACGCATTTCGCCCTCACCGGGGATTGTCAGGAGCACACAGAGTCTGGGTTAAAGACAGGCATACATACATGCCCACCGCCTCATGTTCTGAGGTCGGTGGCAGCTGCACTAGAATGGCAGTACGCGGCCACTGCAGTGCTCAGGTTATGAGGAGGAAACCCCTCCCCTGGGATGGATCAAGCCCCTGGGTCAACCAATAACATAAGAGAGTGTTTTGACACTCCTGTTGGAATCGCTCTCTTGAGTGTGCGGCTGGCTTGGGCGGAGTTCAGCTGTGGTTAGCCGCGCCCCGCTCCCATGTTATTGGCTGACCCAGGGGCTTGATCCAATTGGATTGGCTTAGTTTACACAGTCTTACATTTAGACAGTATGAGTAAATGTGCCTCAATGTTTCTCTTCTACAGGCAGGGACTTAAAAGTCTAAATTAAATTAAATGGGTATCACATTTTCTTTGAAGGTGGTGTTTTATAAGACATCTACTCTAAAGGGATGTTCCAGTCTTTTTTCCTTTTTAAATTTTCCCCAGGAACATGTTGTACCCAATGAAAAAATATTGTTCACTTGCTCCCCGATGTTCTGTTCTGGCTCCCTGACTCCATTCTGCAATCCCCTAGTCCGTGGCCTGTAGACTTTCTCCACTACAGTGGTCTCAGCGGTGACGTGTCCCCAAGCTGCATATGATCCAGCAGCTGATTGGGGATACATCACTACAGTTCCGTAGTTTGCTGCTGTGTCGCACGTGACACTGTTACAGAGCTAGGGAGCCGGAACAGAGCAGTAGGGAGCAGGTGAGTATGATGTTTACACTGGGTACAACATGCTGATCAGGATAGTTACCAAGCATAAAGCTTGACAATCCCTTTAAAATCTGGACACTCCTGTGTAAAATCTTTAAAATATTCTGCAACAGCTCTACAATTAACATGAATTAAAAGAATACATCAGACTTTTTTTTTTTAATATCCAAATAAAATATATTGTTCCTTACTGTCATAAATTTTAAACTCGCACAAAGATCACAGCTCCTACAGCTACAAAAATATATGATCCTTAAATTGCAGAACACTGGATATAATTTGCTACGCCAAGGAAAGATAGCAACTATATAATTTACTGGGACATTTAAAGAATATATATAGACAATAACATGAATAGTGTAAGGAGCTGTGCGGACTGTCTGGAGGTATCTTAGAAGAGTGGGGAGCCAAAACATCTCTATTTATCTCTAATATTTAATTAGAGATTAGTGAATCGATTCTGAACAACTCAGATTTATTATGAATTTCACAAAAATTCTGATGCCAAAATTAATCTGAATTTTTTGCAATTTATCTCGGTCGAATCCCACAAAACAGCGCCCATGCCATTTTACAATGAAAATTGGGAAAATAACAGGGAGAATGAAGGTGGAGGATCTCATGACTCAGAGAAGGAGGAGGATTTTTCCGATTGGCCCAGAGAACGACAGACAGCCTCTGATCCAGTCAGAGGCAGGATTTGGCAGGTCGTTCAGCCTTTGGGCTGGAAAGACGCCATTCTGAGCTCAGCTTGTGATCTGAGGGCATGTGTCTTCGCTGTGTCTGCCCAAAAGCAATTACAGACAAAATCCAGTAATCTATGTGTGGTAGGCAGAGTATATGGACAGTATAAGGACATATTTAATTAATTTAATTTAATCAACAGGTAGAACAGTCAGGATTTTACCAGGGAAAGCAAAGGAAGGTAGGGACTAGTCACTCCTATGTTTCACACTGTTTTCATACAGCTGCTTGCAAGTGAATAGCTCAAGTTACACTGCAAATACTGCAATCTACAAAATACTGCCTTAACAACTGAATTGTTTCTGTAAATCAACATCCAGTAAGCCTTTATTTTAAAAAAATTCTACAGAAAATAAATGTTTTGATGAACATGTTGTACTGCAATAACAGCATTAATATAGCAGTTTCATTCCACACTTTGTATTATATTAATACCATGCAGTTTTAGTCAACTTGTTATACTGCAATAACTGCATTAATATAGCAGTTTCATTCCACACATTGTATTGTATCAGATACCGTGCAGTTTTTGTGAACTCGTTGAACTACAATAACTGCATTATTAATAGCATAATTATATAGCAGTTTCCATGCATTGTATTACCATTTTAAATTGTTGATACCAGTGTGCTGTGTGTTTGCAGAAAGGGAGGTAAGTTTAATTGCGCCTCTGTCTTTAAATTACAGAAAAAACACTTTGCTACTACTGTTTAATAAACTGCATACCAACCCCGTGTCTTTTCGTTTATAGGGCTCATAATAAAATGTCTGGTAAATGGAAGAGTAGAAAGTGATGCCTCATCATCTGAGAGCCAAAATATGGATGGCTGTAGTAGCAGGGCCAGCAGTAGTAGTAGTAGCAGCAGCAACAGGCCATAATTCTCCTTTGCTTCCAATAATATGCCGCATTATCAATGAGGACAAAAAGAATGACATTTTGGACTGGATTGCTTACTTCTCCTCTCAGTCATAGCCAGATGATGTGGATGTTACCTCTGATTCTGACACCGTGCTTTGGAGCCTAGGGTCAGACTCACAGCAGTCCTCCTACTTCTCCTCTTTGTAGCCCAAGGAAAGCCTGTCACTTGCATCATAACTGTCTTCACTGCCTCCTGCTAGTTGGGCGCCTTTTTATTTTTTCCTAAGATGAAACAAAACCCCATGTGCTATGGAAGATAGTCTTCCTGATGACTTGTGTGGGAAGCTTCTCTTTTGAGAAGGAGGTTTAGGTGAAGGAAGGGGACCCCATGCATAGCAGTGACACTTGGAGCAGAGCAGGGGATCAAGAGGGCGGCCAAAGAGCCGATGATGACATATTTCATTGTGATAAAAGTGATGGGGAGGGTGAGAACTTTGATGATGATTGGTTGTTGGACAGGACCTGGGAGTCAGATCGGGTTGGTGAGGAGGAGGGTGATTGTAATAAAGAGCAGAGACAATGTACTGCCAAAACCTCCAAATAGATTGGCAGGCCAGATCTGCTTCTATTGTGGTAATCTACTAATAAGGTTATGGCAATGATACTCTGATTCCAAGCTCAGCTGCCTACAGCTTTGTGCGAGTATCTCCTGTATGGTGGTTTCTCTCTACAAGGCCAGCACACAAAACCACTGCATTGTGATTTGCAGGATGAAAATAATCAGTAGGTGTACAAATACAAATAGATACCATGGTTCTGTTGCAGCACATGAAGTGGCAACACCGGATACTGTGGGAATCTAGATCTGACCAGCATTCTGAATCAGAATAAGTCTTCTTGTCCATCGTGTGAAATCGATAACGGAATGTGTGGCCATGAGAAAACTATTTGCGACTGGCAACCTGACTAAGTTGCTGGTAGTGTAGTTGCTACCATATCACTTTATTGTAGTAACTGTGGTGCAGTTTGCTCCTTCCCCAAAACTGAATTCAGCAAGCTTTGCTAGCTCTGTCTAGCTGTCCGTAAACTTGTCACATCATCATCTTGAAAATGTGATGCAGCCTTCACCAAAATGTAATTTTTCTCTTCGCCATCAGCCAGACTTTTTACTAGGTGTCAGTAAAACTTGTCTCATCGTCATGGAAATGTGGGTCTAACATTGAATTCTGATGTATGAATATGATATATTGTTTAAAACTGCTTCCTTTTCTAAATCTCTGTGGCATTTCCCCAGCACATATCCCATTCCCTGACCCCATAGACTTCTGGTCAGGCAGAATGAGCAAGCCTTTTTGCGGATCAAATGATGCAATGTCTTATGGGTTAATCATCTTACCTAATGATGAAGTCCCAATCCGCGGTCCTCGAGATTGGTGAATCTGTGTAATGGGCAACATGAGATACCTATAAAAAGAAAAGAGCCATTTCTTGCTGTGCATTCCAGCAAGGCACAGTGAGGAATTACCACCCCCTCCCCCCCTGTAGAATGTCATGGTGTTTGTATGGGGTAATAGTGTCGATTAGACAACCATTGTTGAAGGAATGGGTGACAGATTCAGATTTAATACGTTTTGTTGGTTGGATTGTCTATAGTTAAGGTAACATAAAACCCCGTGGCCAATTGATACCAAATGTTTTAGATTAATAAAGAGATACTGTTTAATCTTTAAGTTTGGTCTTGATTATTTAATGGGATTATTAAAACGTTTTTAAGTGGGTAAATATGGTACCATGGAACAGCGTCCGAAACTGGTCCAGTTTTATCTCACTGTACTGTATTTTCCACCCTCCAATGTCATGTTAGAGAAGGTTTTCAGTTCGGCAGGTGGCGTCATCACAACCAAATGGACAAAGTTGTCCTCCACGAATGTACAAATCAAAATGTTGGAGGGCTTTGGAGGAGTGGATACGTGAGGATTTTCACATGCCTCCGGCTGAGGCTGATTAATAGATCCTCCGTTGCTAATGGTGGCTATTTATCACCTGCCCCATTATATCACTGCAAATGTCTGCCTTCCTACCATCATGTGCTACACTACATTTCTGCTGCTGCTGCCACCACAGCAGCTGATACTCCCCCTACTGCCACTAACATTAGACCTAACCAGCTGCCATTCTATTACAACTATTACCTCCTACACACCTAAAGCCTTGTCTGTTCCATGCTGTGCTGCTACAGATTCCACTTTTCATTTTTCACAGCTCCTTTGGAAAATGAAAGGTGGAATCTGATTGGTTCCTGAGGGCAACTAAGGCAGTTCTATGTTACACCAGTTTGCTAAATCTCCCCCAAATTTCTTAACAATGTAATATATATATATATATATATATATATATATAGATATATATATATAGATATATGTATGTATAGGGATCCCAGAGAAGAGGCAGCACTCCTGAGTTAAAAGGTGATGACCCAATTTATTCCAAGGCAACATTTCAGCCTACTCCATGAGGCCTTTGTCAAGCAATACAACAGTGCCACAAGCAAACTTATATAGTCATACAATAAATCATGTGATGTGGGCGTTACAAGGTGACATCATCAAATCATGTGATGTGGGCGTTACAAAGTGACATCATCAAATCATGTGATATGGGCGTTTCAAAGTGACATCATCAAATCATGTGATATGGGCGTTACAAAGTGACATCATCAAATCATGTGATCGGGTATACATATACATAGGAATAGTGTGTCCATCTGTATAGCAAAAAATATTCATAAATAACAAGGTGACCCAAAAGGTCGGTGTACACGTGGATTGTGTAAACACAAATATCACCAAAGTGGAATATAATTAAAATGTGAACAGTACTGGCGATTGCTGCTGTTCAGATATCATATATACTAGTCGTAAATAGACTCCAGCCTACCCCAAGTGGACCACATCAGCCGCATGTTAATGGCGTCTCACATTGTAATATGCGCATGCGTTTGATCTCTATGTCTCTAGTTGTTGCTGCACGAGCATCCGGTAACCAAGCAACCGCCCCATGTGACCGGACTGCGTCACTGGCCACGTAGTAACTCGTGCAAGCTCACCGCACAAGGGTAATGACCGCATGGAAATGAAAGTAAATAACTATGGAAACTACAGACAAATCAGTGATAGACTACAGTGTATAGAGGGCATCAGAGGATTTCCCAAATCATAATACGACACAAATATATCCGGTGACCATATAGGGGGAGGGTCCGGTCGGGCACGAGTCCTTACTGGAAACAGCAGGAGTCGCGTCCCTCTTACCGCGTGACACCATCCCCCATCCCTGGGGTAAAGTGTCACGCCGCAGTGCGGTCCCAACCCCCACTAGTCACCCCACATATCCACGGCCTTATGTTAGCAGCAATATATAGATCCACATTAGGGAACTAGACAAGTTTAGTTAGCATTTTAAATAGTTGAACAGTAAGCCGCATGGTGGCCGTTCATGAATCCATTCACACAAATGGGTGCAATCACCTGATAGCCCCTGTTCAAATTCAACATTTTAACTAGCGAAAGGAAAGTATAACAGTATAAATAGACGCGGGTGCAAGGGTCCATTTGGGGTCCGGCTGGTTGAAGGCAAAGGTCTACTCTCTAAAAAATAAAGATAAAGAAATATCAAATTCAAAAATTGGCTCTGTGATAAATGCATACACCAAACAGGACAAAAGATTGAGGCTAAGCAATGGAAGACGGAAAGCTCCTCAGAAAAGAGATACATTATATTCAGTGTTCAGACCTGTTGGTTTAAGTGTATTTAGACGGTAAATCCATCTTACTTCACATTTTTTTAGCAGCAATTCTCTGTTGCCACCTCTTTTTAAAGGTGGAATGTGATCAATGATTCGGAAGTTAAGATCTGATTCCTTATGATTGGCCTCTAAAAAATTATTTGACACCGGTAAATCTTTTCTCTTTTGACGAATGGTATAGCGATGGTAATTAAAACGGGATTTGAAATCCTGAATAGTCTCACCCACATAAAGTAAATTACATGGACATACCAGTAGATATACTACAAATGAACTGTTGCACGTCAAATAATGCCGTATCTTGTACATAGTGTTAGTCATGGGGTGAAGAAAATTATCGCCCTTGAGCATCTGCTTACAATTGATACAATTTAAGCATGGGTAGCAACCAAGCCTCTTGGGGCCTAGATATGTCTGCCCCTTACCCTGGCTTGGTGTTTCAGTTTTTACCAATTTATCGCGGAGGTTATCAGACCTCCTATATGCAAACACCGGGGGGTTATTAAATTCCTTGATATTAGGCATAGTACTTCTCAATATAGGCCAGTGTTTTCTCACAATTCTGGCTATCCCAGGACTCTTTTGGGTATACGTAGAAATGAACATAATCTGTTCAGTAGCCCTGTCCTTCCTTGTCATTAGATTATCTAGATGTTTGCGGACTAGAGTATGTGGATACCCTCTATCAGTGAATTTTCTGGACATCTCATCTAGTCTCATATTTTTCTTAGTCGGATCCTGTACTATCCTAGACACCCGGAGAAACTGACTACGTGGGATCGATCGAACCATAGGTCTGGGGTGACAGCTTTCATATCGCAACAGATTATTGCAATCAGTAGGCTTTGTGTACAAATCTGTCACCAGTCTATTCTTACAAATAGAGACCATGGTGTCCAAGAATTGTACCTCCTGTGTCGAATAAGTCACTGTGAACTGAATGTCAGGGTCTATGACATTCAAAAAACCGTGAAACCCCTGTAGCGACTCTACAGAGCCCTCCCAAATAACGAAAACATCATCTATGTATTGCCACCACCCGCGAACATAAAGGTGGTGGTGGGACACATAGATGTGGTCCGTCTCTAGGGCAGCCATAAATACATTGGCATAGGTCGGTGCCATGTTTGAACAGGCTGATGTGGTCCACTTGGGGTAGGCTGGAGTCTATTTACGACTAGTATATATGATATCTGAACAGCGGCGATCGCCAGTACTGTTCACATTTTAATTATATTCCACTTTGGTGATATTTGTGTTTACACAATCCACGTGTAGACCGACCCTTTGGGTCACCTTGTTATTTATGAACATTTTTTGCTATACAAATGGACACACTATTCCTATGTATATGTTTACTCGATCACATGATTTGATGATGTCACTTTGTAACGCCCACATCACATGATTTGATGATGTCACCTTGTAACGCACACATCACTTGATTTATTGTATGACTATATAAGTTTGCTTGTTGCACTGTTGTATTGCTTGACAAAGGCCTCATGGAGTAGGCTGAAACGTTGCCTTGGAATAAATTGGGTCATCACCATTTAACTCAGGAGTGCTGCCTCTTCTCTGGGATCTATATATGTGTGGAGGATTGTCCATCCTTCTGAGGATTTTGCACCCGCCAAGCCCTTTGGACGTGCTGCTGCCTATCTCCGTATTTATATGTGTATATATATATATATATATATATATATATATATATATATATATATATACACAGTTGTGGCCAAAAGTTTTGAGAATTACATAAATATTGGAATTTGGAAAAGTTGCTGCTTAAGTTTTTATAATAGCAGTTTGCATATACTCCAGAATGTTATGAAGAGTGATCAGATGAGTTGCATAGTCCTTCTTTGCCATGAAAATTAACTTAATCCCAAAAAAAACTTTCCACTGCATTTCATTGCTGTCATTAAAGGACCTGCTAAGATTATTTCAGTAATCGTCTTGTTAACTCAGGTGAGAATGTTGACGAGCACAAGGCTGGAGATTATTATGTGAGGCTGATTGGGTTAAAATGGCAGACTTGACATGTTAAAAGGAGGGTGATGCTTAAAATCATTGTTCTTCCATTGTTAACCATGGTGACCTGCAAAGAAACGCATGCAGCCATCATTGCGTTGCATAAAAATGGCATCACAGGCAAAGATATTGTGGCTACTAAGATTGCACCTCAATCAACAATTTATAGGATCATCAAGAACTTCAAGGAAAGAAGTTCAATTCTTGTTAAGAAGGCTTCAGGGCATTCAAGAAAGTCCAGCAAGCGCCAGGATCATCTCCTAAAGAGGATTCAGCTGCGGAATCGGAGTGCCACCAGTGCAGAGCTTGCTCAGGAATGGCAGCAGGCAGGTGTGAGCGCATCTGCATGCACAGTGAGGCAAAGACTTTTGGAAGATGGCCTGGTGTCAAGAAGGGCAGCAAAGAAGCCACTTCTCTCCTAAAAAAAACATGAGGGACAGATTGATCTTCTGCAGAAAGTATGGTGAATGGACTGCTGAGGACTCAAAGTCATATTCTCCAAAGAAGCCTCTTTCCGATTGTTTGGGGCATCTGGAAAAAGGCTTGTCCGGAGAAGAAAAGGTGAGCGCTACCATCAGTCCTGTGTCATGCCAACAGTACAGCATCCTGAGACCATTCATGTGTGGGGTTGCTTCTCATGCAAGGGAGTGGGCTCACTCACAATTTTGCCCAAAAACACAGCCATGAATAAAGAATGGTACCAAAACACCCTCCAACAGCAACTTCTTCCAACAATCCAACAACAGTTTGGTGAAGAACAATGCATTTTCCAGAACGATGGAGCACCGTGCCGTAAGTCAAAAATGATAACTAAGTGGCTTGGGGACCAAAACGTTGACATTTTGGGTCCATGGCCTGAAAACTCCCATTGAGAACTTGTGGTCAATCCTCAAGAGGCGGGTGGACAAACAAAAACCCACTAATTCTGACAAACTCCAAGAAGTGATTATGAAAGAATGGATTGCTATCAATCAGTATTTGGCCCAGAAGTTGATTGAGAGCATGCCCAGTCGAATTGCAGAGGTCCTGAAAAAGAAGGGCCAAAACTGAAAATATCGACTCTTTGCATAAATGTCATGTAATTGTCGATAAAAGCCTTTGAAACGTATGAAGTGTGTGTAATTATATTTCAGTACATCACAGAAACAACTGAAACAAAGATCTAAAAGCAGTTTTGCAGCAAACTTTGTGATAACTAATATTTGTGTCATTCTTAAAACTTTTGGCCACGACTTTATCAAAAAGTCCACAGCTCTCACCTGCATGTATTCCATCCGGGGCACGGACGCGATCCCAGGGCCCACAGGAACAAATAGAAAAAACGAAGACGTCCAGCTCCAGGATGTTTAAAAGGTGTTATTTCCAATACTTTATTCTTCAATAAAAAGTGCAAATACAGTGCAGATAGGAATATTATCTCAGATCAACGCGTTTCAGACTATATCAATCACAGTCCTTCCTCATGATATCTTTGAGACAGAAAGAATGGGAATATAAAGGATACTCCCCCATTCCCACAATGCTTCATTCCTATGTCATTAAAGAAAAGTGCTTACACATGTGAGTAAAACCTGTGTTACCAATATTTACTCTATACAAAAAGACACATATTCAAACATAATAAAAGCAGGGAAGACGCATATATATCTGATCGATCTTTTCAGCTGGGTCATTTCAATATTGTAAGATCAGATCTTGTCTTTTGTTTAGACCTTTAGGTTGTCTAGTACCCAGTTGAAAGATCCAAAATGCTTCCCTATTCAACAGCTTTTGTCTGTGATCACCTCCACGTAAAGGAAGAGTAACCCTTTCTATTCCTTGTAATTTGAGATTTGCTGAACTGCCCTCGTGCATTAGCGCACAATGTAAACTTACTGCCGATACAATGCGTTTTTGGTAATGCGGTATATCGGATATGTGTTTTCGAAATCTGGTTTTCACAGCATTGGTTGTGCATCCCACATATTGGATGTTACATTCAGTGCACGTAATCAGATATACCACATAGCAAGTGTTGTAATTTATGTAGGATTTAATTGTAAACTCCTTCCCTGTTACTATAGAACTGTAACTGTTTTTTTGTTCCATGTATTTGCAACACACGCATCTTGTGTGACCACATTTGCAACTACCTCGAGTGTTTAACCACGTCGGTGTTGCGGTATTTTCACTTGTGTATAGACTAGGACTTAACATATTGCCCAGTGTTCGGGCTTTACGTGCCACACATTTTATCCCTTGTGCTATAACTGGGGACCAATTTCTATCATTATGCAAAACAGGGAGATATTTTTCCACTATCTTGCATATTTCTCTGTATTCTAAACTGTATTGGGTAGAAAATACCGGGTGTTCGTAGTTCTACTGTGTATTTTATTTTTCTGGAGAAAAATTAAATCATCTCTGTTCGAGTGGCTATCTCAGTGGTGCATTTATTTATATATTTACGGTCATACAATCTACTGGAGAGACGCATAGTAATATTTTTGGCTTCATCGTGGTATCCAAGTTCACTAGAGCAATTCCTTTTTGCTCTTATAAGTTCTCCTTTAGGAATATTTTTAATGATGTGAGGAGGATGACATGATGTTGCCAAAAGAATGGTATTACCTGCCATCTCCTTTCTGTAAATGGAGGTACTGACACTGTGATTAATCGCATTACCTTCCAAACTCAAGTCTAGAAATTCTATTTGTTGCCAATCATATTTTATTACAAAAGAAATCGACCTAAGGCAGGAATTGATGTATTCACCAAATGGGGGTATGGCCGCCACATCCCCCGACCATACTATCAGTATATCGTCGATGTAACGGCCATACCACCGGATGGATCCCCAGAAGCGGTGCGTGTCGATGAGGAGAAAGTTTCTCTCCCACCATGCCATAAAAATATTGGCAATGGAGGGAGAGAACTTGGCCCCCATCGACACGCCCGACAGCTGGAGATAGTACATCCCATCAAACATAAAAAAATTATGTTTAAGCAAAAAATTTAAAACAAATTCCATAAATTCACACAGTTCTGCAGTATATACACTATACACCTCCAAGAACCACCTCAGAGATAACATCGCTAAATCATGCGGTATATTAGTGTATAAAGATGTGATATCTGCCGTAAGCCAAACATAGTTAGAATGCCATTCAAATTTGGAGAAGGCCTGCAACACCGAACGTGTATCCTGAAGGAAACCAGGAATAAGTGGAATAAGGGGTTGTAGTAGGGAGTCCAACCACTCTGACAATCTCTCGGAAAAGGATCCAATTCCTGCAATTATTGGACGAAGTGGTGGGGGAAATATATCCTTGTGGACCTTAGGCAATGCATGGAATATAGATATTGTAGGATAATATTCCTATCTGCACTGTATTTGCACTTTTTATTGAAGAATAAAGTATTGGAAATAACACCTTTTAAACATCCTGGAGCTGGACGTCTTCGTATTTTTTTTGGCCACGACTGTATATATATATATATATATATATATATATATATACACCGTATCTTTCACCCCATAAGATGCATCCCCCCCCAGGGGGAAAAATGCCCCTGTGTCTTATGGGGCTAATATAGTAAGTAAAGCGCTTCATTAGTACCGGAGGACAGGGAAGTGGCGAAGGAGCTGTACTTGCCTCTTCCTGGTCCTCGGTTCGGCTGTCTGGTGTGCAGAGCTGCTCACTATGTGACCTCACCATGTGCGCAGTATTCACAGCTGACAGCCGAGGACCCAGAGGAAGAGAGAAAATTGATGGTGAGGAGTGGCGACGTCCAGGAGCAGGAGAGGTAAGTTAGTTTTTTTATTTTATTTGTGCTGGGGGCTGATAACTTACATGGGGCTGATGGCTGACATGGGGGGCTGATGGATGGCGGCTAATGGCTGACATGGGGGGCTGATGGCTGACATGGGGGGCTGACATGGGGGCTGACATGAGGGTCATGATGGCTGACATGGGGGCTTGATGGCTGACATGGGGGCATGATGGCTGACATGGGGACATGATGGCTGACATGGGGGGCTGATGGATGACATGGGGGGCTGATAGATGGCTGAAGGTTGGAGGGTTGATCTGAGATATTAGGGTTCCGATCTGAGGTCTGATTAACATTGGGGTCTGATTAGGGCTGTGACCTGAGATCTTATTAACATTGGAAATCTGATTGCTAGTCTGACCTGAGGTGTAATGGAAAATATTTTTTTCTTATTATCCTCCTCTAAAACCTATGCATCTTATAGGGTGGAAAATACGGTGTATATGTTGGTAAGGTTGATTAGTCAGCCTGCATTTGTGGGAGGGGTGGAGGCTCTTTATATACGAGCCACAGCCTCACTCACGGGCGTGTGTTCTCCAGTGCACAGCTGGGTCTCATTAGCAAATTAGCTTCCCTGGTGGTAGGATTCTGTCTTTGCAGCATGGAGCCAGAATGGAGCTTGTTATTTTGCTCTCTGATACCGTAGCATGCACACGCCATAATACATAAGTAAGTTGGGCTGGGACCGTCTCTCCTGGCCGGTCGGAACCGACTTTGCTAGCGAACAGGAAGCTTCGCCTCAGAATATGCTACCTCAGGTTTGTTCGTTGGGGCTAAATATTTATATTTCTTTTCAACTTTGTTTGGTAATAGGAGTTAGTTCCTATAAATTAGTTAGTTCCTATAAATCTTACAAGTTTTACTTCATTTTGTTCGTCTCATATGAAAAGTTACTTCAGCCGCTTTGCGTAAAGGAAGAGTTACCCGGGCTGCACGTGACGTCATGTTTGGAGATCAGACACAGTTGTTATTGTTTAGGCCTCTTGCTGTAGCTGTTCCTTGCCATGTGTCTTCCCCCTCCCCCCGCTACCACCATCTTTAGACTTCACGTATTTCACTGCTCCATGTACTTAAAAACCCTGCCGCACTTTTATGCTCTGCTGTTATCCTGAGCGGCATTTACACTTTCGGTTTTTATTTCATGTCTCATGCTTCTTATGCCTACTATTGCACCATGCTTCATACGCCTCAGATGCATCCGCATGTCTTTTACTGTCACAGAACTTTCCTACTCTGCTCATTCCCAGACAAGCCGTACATTTGGCTGTTACGCTATGTTTTACTCCCTGCTCACCTGAGCTGTGTCCACATGTCTGCTATTTTCATCATTCTTCACCCGTTAATCACATTCAAGCTGTGTACACCTGTTGGCTGTTACATCACATTCCGTACCCAGCCGACATCCGGATCCGTATTACATGCCTGTTATTGCATGTTGTATACTCGGCTTACAGCCATAGCTGCTACTGTTACTCCATTTTTATTCTCTGGATGCACCACACTGGTGTTCACACTTTGCTCCACTCACAACCAGAGCTGCGTTCCTGAGTCGACTGGTATACCATGTTTGCTCTGCTCACAGTGAGAGCTGTGTTTACACGTCCGCTGTCACAACATGTTCATTTTAGGCTTGTTTCAGAGCTGCATTTACGTTCACTGTTCCATCATGTTTATGCTCCACTCACATTTAGAGCTGCTATTCTACCAATTTCATTCTCAGCCACACCCAGAGGTGCATTCACACTTACGCTGTCAAATCATTTTTTGCCCTCCACCCACGACCAGAGTTGCATTCATATGTCTATTGGTATATCATTTTTGCTCTACTCGCACCCAGAGCTGCATTGACATGTCCTATGCTACTACAGGTTCTTTCCAGGCCTATTTCAAGAACTGCATTCACGTCGCTGTTACATCTATGTTATGCTCTGTTTACAACCAGGGCTGCTGTTATACCAAATTTCATGCTTCTACTTATACCCAGAGTTGTGTTCACACTTCTACTGCTACACCAGGTTGTATACCCCACTCACCAAAGCCGCTTTCCATGTCACCTGTCACATTAAGTTAATATTCTGTTCACATCCAAAGCTGCGTCAGCATGTCTACTTTTTACATCTTGTCCTATACTCCATTCACTACTAGAGCTGCGTTCACGTGTCTGCTTTTGCATCACGTCAATACTCTGCTCACTTTCAGATTGCATTTATACGTCTGCTTTATACCATGCTTTTCATGCTCTACCCATACTCAGAGCTGCACCAGTACCATGTTTTTTAGGTACCACTCACATCCAAAGCTGCGTTCACCCATTTGTTGTTACATTATGTGTTGTACTCTGCACCCACTCAAAGCTGCATTCTCCTGTTCATTGCTACGTCATGGTTTTACTCAATAATCTCACCGGGGCAGTCTGCACCCACCGCTCTGGTACCTCTCTCCCGACAAACATAACTGCATTATTTTCAGGCTTACGTTCCTTTCCTCGGTGGTCTGTTACATTCCATAGGCCTACTTTTCTGTTCACTTCAGAAAAAAAATAAAAAATATATAATTTTGGTCTTCTTTAATCCTGGTTCATATTAACTCAGACTGGTCTTCTTTTACTTTTGGTTCGTATTCACTCAGATTGGTCTCCTGCCCCAGTTCACCAAACAGCTCCTCAGCGGAGGTCAGTGGGCCAATAGGAGTAAGTTTCCTGTTATGTTTTCACAAGCTGTTTATTTGTTTGTCACGATAAGAGACTTCTCTTAGCGAACTTGCAATGCCTCAGGCTCTTGTTTTTCTCACATCTCTGATTTAATTTCATGTTTACGTTTTATGGTCCGCAGTGTTTTATGGTCCGCAGTGTTTTATGTATGCACGTGCTTTGGATTACTAATGTCTATATTTTCAACGCCTGTTGGCAGTTTTGTTTCTTAGGCCACCTTCTAGCCAATCCAATCATTAAAGTAGCTTCATATGCCATCAGGTCCAGCTTACGTCTTAATTACTTATCGTCCCTGCAACATCATCCAGATCAGTCTCTCGACTTCGGGGGCCCTATGACTGATTCGGCCTCTGGCTTGGGGGGCCCTATGTCTGATCGGGCCTCATGGCTCCGGGGGCCCCATGACCGTTTTTCATGTTTTGTTTGTTAGGGGTACGACATGGTTGTAGGCTGGTTTGTTTCCCAGGTTTGCTGTTGGAGGGGGTCATGGTTATGCGAGTCCCCAAGGCATTCTGGTGCTGCATAAGTGGTTTATTTAACCACTTGCCGCCACGCTAACGCCGATGGGCGTCAGCGCGGCGGCTCTCTCAGGTCTCAGTCACGCCTATCGGCGTCATCTCGTGAGACCTGAGATTTCACATGAACGCGCGCGCGTCGTGCGCGCGCGTTCATGTGATCGGAGCCGGGACAACTGAAACTACAGCCTGCCAGCGCTGATCATGCGCTGGCAGGCTGTAGATGAGGAAAAAACCGCATTTAAATCGCATATCAGACGCTGTTTTGTAAACAGCATCTGATATGCCTGCTGTCTGCTCGTCTGGTGGTCCCTTTGTTTGGGACCACCAGAGGAAACAAAGGTAAAGTGCACCACTACACACACCCCCCCCCCACCCCCCATCACTGATTAACCCCTGATCACCCATGTCACCCCCCTGATCACCAATGTCACCCCCCCGATCACCCCTGTCACCCCCCCCTGTCACTAATCACCCCCTACAGGCTCATTCAGACGTCTGTATGTGTTTTGCGGATCCATGGATCTACGGATCCGCAAAATACGGACACCGGCAATGTGCTTTCCGCATTTTGCAGATCCGCACAGAACTATATAGAAAATGCTTTTTCTTGTCCGCAATTGCGGACAAGAATAGGACATGTTCTATATTTTTGCGGAACGGAAGTGCAGACCCGGAAGCGCGGATCCGTAATTCCGGATCCGAGCGGGACAAAGTCTGTCCCCATGGGTCCGCAATTCCGTTCCGCAAACAGAATTGCGGACGTGTGAATGGGGCATAAGGGTCCCTTATCACCGCCAGTTAGCTAGCTACTTGTTAGGTAGCTAGCGCCCAGCCCACCGCACCGCAGTCACTGATTTTGGCAGAGATTTTTTCATCCACATTGATCGATGCGAATGAAAAATCTGCGCCGTTCATTTTTTTTTTTTCAGCCCAGAGGCTGAACGGAAAAAAATCTCATTACCCGTATGCTCAATATAAGGAGAATCGCAGAAACTCCTAATGCTGGCCATACGTGTAATGATTAAGTGAGACCCTCAAATGCCAGGACAGTATAAATACCTCACATGTGACCCCATTTTAGAAAGAAGACACCCCAAGGTATTCCGTGAGGGGTATGGTGAGTTCATGCAAAATTTTATTTTTGTCACAAGTTAGTGGAATATGAGACTTTGTAAAAAATATATATATATCAATTTCCGCTAACTTGTGCCAAAATTTTTTTTTCTGTGAACTCGCCATGCCCCTCACGGAATACCTTGGGGTGTCTTCTTTCCAAAATGGGGTCACATGTGGGGTATTTATACTGACCTGGCATTTTAGGGGTCCTAAAGCGTGAGAATCCAAATGCGTAAAAATGGCCTGTGAAATCCTAAAGGTACTCATTGGTTTTAGGGCCCCTTTGCACATCTTGGCTGCAAAAAAGTGTCACACATGTGGTATCGCCGTACTCAGGCCAAAACACATTGCCCTACTTCTCCTGAGTACGGAGATACCACATGAGTGACACTTTTTGCAGCCTGGGTGCGCAAAGGGGCCCAAATTCCAACGAGTACCTTTAGCTTTTACATGGCTGCTCACAATTTAGCCCCGCCCAAAATGCCAGAACAGTAAAAACACCCCACAAATGACCCCATTTTGGAAAGAAGACACCCCAAGGTATTCGCTGAGGGGTATGGTGAGTCCATGAAAAATTTAACTTTTTGTCAAAAGTTAGCGGAAAGGGAGACTTTACGAGAAAAACTATAAAAATCAATTTCCGCTAACTTGTGCCAAAAAATCTTCTGTGAACTCGCCATGCCCCTCACGGAATACCTTGGGGTGTCTTCTTTCCAAAATGGGGTCACATGTGGGGTATTTCTACTGCCCTGGCATTTTAGGGGCCCTAAAGCGTGAGAAGAAAAATGAGTAAAAATGCCCTCCTAAAAGGAACTCATTAGAATTAGGGCCCCTTTGCGCACCCAGGCAGCAAAAGTGTCACTCATGTGGTATCGCCGTACTCAGGAGAAGTAGGGCAATGTGTTTTGGGGTGTATTTTTACATATACCCATGCTGGGTGAGAGAAATATCTCTGTAAACTGACAACTTTGTATAAATTTGTTTTAAAAGTTGTCATTTACAGAGATATTTCTCTCAGCCAGCATGGGTACATGTAAAAATACACCCCAAAACACATTGCCCTACTTCTCCTGAGTACGGCGATACCACATGAGTGACACTTTTTTGCAGCCAAGATGCGCAATGGGGCCCTAACTCCAATGAGTACCTTTAGGATTTCACAGGGCATTTTTCCGCATTTTTCTTCTCACGCTTTAGGGCCCCTAAAATGCCAGGGCAGTAGAAATACCCCACAAGTGACCCCATTTTGGAAAGAAGACACCCCAAGGTATTCCGTGAGGGTCATGGCGAGTTCACAGAATTTTTTTTTTTTGGCACAAGTTAGCGGAAATTGATATTTTTTTTTTTTACAAAGTCTCATATTCCACTAACTTGTGACAAAAAATAAAATTTTACATGAACTCACCATACCCCTCACGGAATACCTTGGGGAGTTTTCTTTCTAAAATGGGGTCACATATGGGGTATTTATACTGCCCTGGCATTTTAGGGGCCCCTAAAGCGTGAGAAGAAGTCTGGAATCCAAATGCGTAAAAATGGCCTGTGAAATCCTAAAGGTACTCATTGGTTTTAGGGCCCCTTTGCACCCAGGCTGCAAAAAAGTGTCACTCATGTGGTATCGCCGTACTCAGGAGAAGTAGGGCAATGTGTTTTGGGGTGTATTTTTATATATACCCATACTTTGTGTGAGAAATATCTCTGTAAACGACAACTTTTTAAATTTTTTTACACAAAGTTGACAATTTACAGAGATATTTCTCTCACTCAGCATGGGTATATGTAAAAATACACCCCAAAACACATTGCCCTACTTCTCCTGAGTATGGCGATACCACATGAGTGACACTTTTTTGCAGCTAAGATGCGCTAAGGGGCCCAAATTCCAACGAGTACCTTTAGGTTTTACATGGCTGCTCACAATTTAGCCCCGCCCAAAATGCCAGAGCAGTAAACACACCCCACAAATGACCCCATTTCGGAAAGTAGACACCCCAAGGTATTTACTGAGGGGAATAGTGAGTCCGTCTGAGATTTTATTTTTTTTTTTGCCAGAAGTTAGCAGAAATGGAAACTTTATTATTATTTTTTTTTCCTCAGAAAGTGTCATTTTCCGCTAACTTGTGAAAAAAAATGAAATGATACATGAACTCACCATGCCCCTCCGTGAATACTTTGGGGTGTCTTCTATCTAAAATGGTGTGATTTGGGGGGTATTTATACTATCCTGACATTCTAGCACCTGAAGAAACATGACAGGTGCTCAGAAAGTCAGAGCTGCTTCAAAATGCAGAAATTCACTTTTTTGCACCATAGTTTGTAAACGCTATAACTTTTACCCAAACCAATAAATATACACTTATTGGATCAAAGACATGTAGAACAACAAATTTTGTGAAAAGTTTATATAGAAATGTAGTTTTTTTTGAAAAATGTTACAACAGAAAGTGAAAAATGTCATTTTTTTGCAAAAATGTCGTTACATTTTTATTAATAGCAAAAAAAGTAAAAATCTCAGCAGCAATGAAATACCACCAAATGAAAGCTCTATTAGTGAGAAGAAAAGGAGGTAAAATTCATTTGGGTGGTAAGTTGTATGGCGGAGCAATAAACGGTGAAAATAGTGTAGTGCGGATTTGTAAAAAAGGGCCTGGTCACTAGGGGGGTGTAAACCTGTGGTCTTCAAGTGGTTAAAAAAAAAAAAAAAATCATAAGAGGCTCGCACGACTGGCTCTTCGCTTATAGGACCTCACGATTGGCATGGACACGTGTAGTTCGACGGCCATCTGATACTTTTCCCCCATAAGAGACTCGCACGCATGGCTCCTGTCATAAATGGCTCGCACGAGTGACTCTTCGCTTATAGGACCTCACGACTAGTATCGTCATTCGTAGTTTGCACAATCATCTGATACTTGTTCCGCCATAAGAGACTCGCACGCATTGTTCCCGCCATAAGAGACTCGCACGCATTGTTCCCGCCATAAGAGACTCGCACGCATGGCTCCTGCCATAAGAGACTCGCCTGCATGGCTCCTGCCATAAGAGGCTCGCACGAGTGGCTCATTACTTATAGGACCTCATGACTGGTATCGTCATTCGTAGTTCGCACAGTAATCTGATACTTGTTCCGCCATAAGAGACTCGCACACATGGCTCCTGCCATAAGAGACTCGCACGCATGGCTCCTGCCATAAGAGACTCGCACGCATGGCTCCTGCCATAAGAGACTCGCATGCATGGCTCCTGCCATAAGAGACTCGCACGCATGGCTCCTGCCATAAGGGACTTGCACGCATGGCTCCTGCCATAAGATACTTGCTGGAGTGGCTCTTGGCGGTTGCTTCGGCACCATGGCTTCATGGGTCCGACCAATGGTTGTCTGTCCACCTGTGTAGCTATGCTTTTGGTTTTGAATGACACATCTTTACCTGCTTGCCAGTTTATGTTATTTAGGTTTCATTTTAGTTAATGACCGTTATTATCTCCTTTTTCTGTCACGTTTTCCTTCGTCTTTTCAGGTCACGCAGTTGGGGGTCACTTTCCACGTCGGTCAGGTCTCGTTCCTAACGATATTTTCCTGGCATGTTATTCAGGCCACTTAGTTTATCTTAGGTATCGCCTGCCACATCGGTCAGGCTCATGGTTTAATTTCACCTGCACTTTATTCAGGTCATTTATTATTGTTATAATTTCTTGATTTAAAAAAAAACAGGCCCCATGTCTTCGGGGGCCCAATGACATCTTCGGCCCCACGGCATAGTCTAGGCAGTCATGTTTCGGTTCCACAATCTCCTGAGGCTAGTTCATTGCCAGTACTCACACTAGAACCAAAATTTACAAGGTTCAGGTGGTTTTTCATGATCCATTTTACAACATATTCCCGGTCCTCCATTCCGCTTTGGGGCAGTATCCGCAATATTGAGCATCATGTCTCCGGCCTTGTCATCCACAAGATGGGTTTTAGGTCTCCTTCTGGTCTTGCCTCATACACCCCGAATTTTCGCTCAAGACTCTTGATGCCTTGCAGTTGGCTTTGGGATTAGTTTGTACATGCCATTCAAGTTCCTTTTATACCCTACTTGGCTTGGTTTTTGCCCACTTATAGGCCTACCCACGATCATGGCTTAGGGCACACAACAAGCCATTTAGTCAGGTTAGCTAAGACACGCCTAGCTGGGTTAGGTTGTTCCCGTTGTTTCTCTCCCTAGGGTTCTTCGGATACCTCTTGGCCGTAGCCATGACCACAAAAAAATAAAAAAAATAAATATATATATATATATATATATATATATATATTCAAATTACGTAGGGGATAGATTTGCACATCTCCTGATTTTAGAACCCTCTCTTGCACTTACATTGACCAAGATACTGCTGTGTCAGAGGGAACTTAAGCTGGATTTTGACAGCCCAATATTTGGGTCAATTATCGGGAACAAAGATTCCTACGAAGGCTCATTTTTGATACCCTTCCCATTTAAAGGTGCCGCAGATCACCCGATTAATGAGCGTAACACAATGATTTTGTACTGGGATGAGTGATGGCAGCAGCTTTGTCATACCATGGAGGAGATCACTGCATGTAAATGCAGTGCTTCACCTCCAATTAATGAGCAGCCAACTGCCCCTTTTATTCTCATACAAGGTTACATCACGTTGTGTACTACTGCGTAATGCAAACAAGTACCTTGTAAAGATAAATAGATATTTTGAAAAATAGAATTTATCATCAATCCACAGGATAAGTAATAGGAATCTGATATGTGGGAGGAGGACCGATAGCTGGGGCACCTGGGGGTCCCCTGTTCCCTGTTTAAATAGAGTAGAGGTTGAGCATATCCAAAGTCTATGTACAACACTCGGAGTTGAATGGAATGGAAACTGGCCACTCCATACAAATGGGGAACACATGACCTTAATACTTGTGATCTTGTGGATAGATGATAAATTGTAATTCTGGAAATACCTATTTAATATGGTTCAGTTAAAGTATGCTCTCGATAACAGAAGGTAACTCCAAGAAGGCTTTTTCACATCCACATTTCAGCAGGTAGAATATCTGCTCTCATCCGATCCCCATTCACACTTCACATTCCTATCTCAGCATTAAATGTACCGTATTTGTAAAGTGCTGTCGAGAGATAGCAAAAAATAAAATAATCGCAGGTATTAAATCTCTCTCTCTGGTTTTGGCTGGAACGATGAACACAAGTCACCTGTGTACGCTTCGTTTAGCAGAGATTTAAATCGTTGTGTTTTCCTGCGAATATCCCGCGCTGGGAGATGTCATATCAGGTTTGATTAAACGACGAAGGAGAACATGTTACACTTCATTACACAGCAGCTTATCTTCGGGGGGCTGGTGAGCGGAAATTAAAACTAGCTGCAGTAGAGGAATAACAACTAGGTCTGAGCTCCAGTGGCGGGGTTTCTTATGTACACAACCAATAGGGGGTGGTGCAGAGAAGTATCTAACAATATATGGGGTCATTTATAAAACTGGTGTAAAGTAGAACTGGCTTAGATGGCCATAGCAACCAATCAGATTCCACCTTTCATTTTCCAAAAGAGCTGTCAAAAATTAAAGGTGGGCTTTGATTTGTTGCTACTGGCAACTAAGCCAGTTCTACTTTACACCAGTTTGAGTAATGACCCCAAAAGTCTTCTAAATTTACTAGGGGAGGACAACTAAGCATAGGGCTAGACGAGAACTGTTATATAAGATGATTTTGTTGTCCCACCAGAAGTCACGTCAAACCAAAAGTGAAATCTAACCAAACTAATAACACACACACACAGTTGTACCATTCATATATTTTATTGAGCACCTTTAGTAAACATCCATAGTCCAGGGAGAAAAAGTAAGTATACCTCTTTGTTAATGACTTTTCCGATCTTCTGTAACTGGCAAACAAGTGGTTCAATTAAGGGGATGAGACTGGAAGTGTAGGTATCACGTGTGCTTTGCACAATACATGAAGGCACACAAAGCCTGGTAACTGACAAATCTGTTCTTCTCAAGAAAGATTTTAACCACGTCTCAATGTGAAAAACTTTCAGAAAACCTCAAAAGATATATTATAAAGATGATTAGAGTTTTTTTGTATGTTCAAAAGAGACGAGCGAAGTTTTTAATAATTTGAATAAGCTGATTCACCGAAGTTTGCCCAAAAATTAATTAGTCAAAAATCACTATGAATCAGGTATACCCGTACATCACACTGGCTAGGGGAATGTATGGAGCAGTCTGCTGCAGTTAGCTAGCTCCATACACAGTGGGTGCCGGCTGACACCCGGTCGCAATGACTGGGAACGGCGATCCCATCGTACCTTGTCATTTCACCCCTCAGATGTTGTGACCTCTGCCTTCCAATCGGAACCCCCGCAGTGAAATTGCGGGGCTCCGATCAGTAACCACGGCAGCCCGGATGCTTCTGAAGCTTTCTAGGCCTGTCATGGTAAGCTTCATGCTGCGCTCTGCACGAGGCAAAGCTCAGCAGGGAGTGCAGTATAATGTAATTCACCCTAATCGATCTCTATTAGGGTGAATGGAACATGGGATCAAAAGAATCCAGGTTCTAGCCCCCTAAAGGGGCTAAAAGGTATTGTTAAAAAAATAAATAAAAAAAAACATTAAAATACTAAATGTTTAAATCGTCTCCCTTTCTCAATTTTACATATTAAAATATATAAATAATAAAAAAATAAATATATTGGATAATAATTTCCTGTGCAGTGAACGCCACAAGGGAAAAAAATAAAAAACACACACGTCACACACTCATTTCCTCCCTAAAACATTATCAGTGATCAAAAAGTTGTAGGCACCACAAATATGGTACTAATAAAAACTACAGTTTTTCCCACAAAAAAAGCTCTCATACAACTCTGTAGACTAAAATATTAAAAAGTTATGGCTCTCCGAAAATGGCGATGCAGTACCAGTGACAGTAGTGGCCTCATGACCGAGTGGGGAGGGTGTCAGCAGCAGCAGTGGCAGAAAAGGCTGTGTTCACATTTCTGTTTATTTTTCCACCTTCTGATTCCTCAGAATAACAGAAAAAAAGTGTATCCTGTAGTTTGAGCATCTGTAAGGCCTCTTTCACATGGTCAGCATTTGGTCAGTATTTTGCATCAGTATTTGAACAGTAATTGTAAGCCAAAACCAGGAAAGGGTCCAAAACAAAGGTAAAATATAATGGAAATGTATATCTCTTCTGTGGTTTAGACCCACTTGTGCTCTTGGCTTAAGAATACTGATCAAATACTGATGCAAAATACTTAGGCCTAATTCACACGTCCGCAATCATTTTGAATGGGGACGTGATGGATGCGGTGAGCACACACTATGCTCTCCGCATCCACATTTGCGGAGCGTGCCGCCGATCTTCCGGACGGCGGCTCAGCAAAAATATAGAGCATGTCCTATTCTTGCCCGCAATTGCGGACAAGTATGGGCATCTCTATAGGGCTGGTGGCAAGGTGTGTTGCGGATCCGCAAACTTGCGGATCCGCAAAACACTACGGACGTGTGAATAAGGCCTTACTGTGTGAAAGAGGCCTTATGCTCAATTTAAATTAATTGTAGGTGGACTGGCACTCTATCTGGATCAATAGAGAACTAAATGGATGGATATTTAGGATTAAGAGCTTAAAATTCCACTGTGCTTTATTTGCTAAAATTCATCAAAAGACAAAATACAGTTATAAATGGTTCCCTAAGAGTTATAAAACAATAATATAACAAATATATATCAAATATATTAAAATATATAAATCAACATTAATACTATAGTCCAGAATGGTGATTTCCCACTGTCCTCAATGATCACTGGTATAGATGCAAATAAATAATTGCAGATGTGTCATAACATTTGCTTGAACATCATGAACCATTAGTAAAAGTAAACCTCATTTGTGGATAAAATCCTGTGGATTGTGTCAATGTATACTTATATTCGCATATATCAATCAGCAGTAGTCCGCTACACTGTCTCTATTGCCGTTCCTGAATAAATTAATAGATGACTCTGGTGGATAAAAATGGATGCGGCTATAAATAATGGTCCTTTGTATTAGATGTAATATCGCTTGGTTTTTAAGGGTTGGAACAAGAGAGCAATAAGTTTGTAGCAAACCGCTATCATGCAGAGTAAGATATTTACTTCCTTCACCGAGGTCCTCTGGTTTGTTTGTAGTGCCAGCGGTGGCGTCCCACATGCGGCACGGCACATGCAGATCTTACTTAGGACGCTGTATGAGCTTGAGGTCTGCACAAGGGATGCCTCAGTATCTGTCTCTCCGTTCCTTCCCTATGTTCCTCAGAGCAGTGGTGTCGGATATGTTAGAGTCCTGTATCGGAGCGCTCCGTACAGTTCAGTGTTCCTTGTGGTCACATCCAGGAATCCTTAGATGTGCAGGGTCCAAGGGGTCTCACAGAAACCAGACGCATTTCGGGACTCTGTGATGGTCCCTTCATCAGTGGTTGCTATTGATCCAGATAGAGTGCCAGTCCACCAACAATTAATTTATTCATTTTTATGCCCAGGGTGAGACATATGGACTAGAGCACCATTATATCTGAAGAACTAGTAAGCCACCCCTGATCTCTGCTATACAACCTTATGCTCAATTTGCATCCATTTTGGCCATTTACATCTAAAATTGTTTTGTATTTTTATTCGGGAAAAAAATCCTGCATGCAGGACTTTAATGGCCTTTTTCACATGGCCTGCTTCTGGGTTGTTTTTCAGAAGGCGGCTGAAGAAATCTGCTCATCGGAGACTCCAGACTTAAGTTGCTGCTTATGGAGATGGTTTTGCTCCTGCACCCCCTCCTACCTGGTCATGGCAGTGGGGAGTGGGTGCAGAGGATCCCCTCGGTCAGACCTTCCAGAGCATGGGCGATGACGCTCATGGGAAGCGAACAACCAACTACCTAGCATGTCTCTATAGTAGTCTATTTTTGCATCCCTCTCAGACAGTCTAAAAACTGCACCCATTTTTGACAGCGAGAGTGTAACAATGTGGAAAGCCAGTATGAATCCTGACAATGTGGCTGTCACTACGCAAACAGGAAAGCATGTAGCTGGCCTTTTATGTAAGGAACTCAGAGGGCCTCCCTGCCTCCATCTCCAGTGCATACTGGCACAGTGTGTCACGGTCATTTGCGTAATTTTTTCAGCAGCCTCCAACTCCTTATGCTCCTTCTGCTCCTCTCCTGTTGCTTGGGCATATAAAGCACCTAGCTGTGTATAAAATTCATGGGCATTTATGTCCTCCTCTTTGTCCTCCTCCTGTTCATCCTCCTCAGTGTTCAGGTGGCCGTGAGATGTAGACGCCTCCAGGATGTGAAACACTGGAATTACATCATTAATCCGTAGTTCTGAAGACAGACAAATAAAGTGGCCTCCTCAAAGAGCCTGAGTAAATGGCATGTGTCACACATGAGCTGCCAATGCCATCCTCTGCTCAAACAGGCGGTCTAACATATGGAGCATGAAGTTCCAATGGATGGAAACCTCACATGTCAGGCGATATTGTTGAAGAGCATTTTGCCTTTGCAGCTCAAGGAGGGCATATTTTGCACGGGAGTGGCTGAATTGCATGTACAGTTTCCTGGACAGCTTTTGCAGTTCAGTGGAAGACTTGAGGAACCAGGTGACAACGAAATTGAAGACGTGCACTATTCAAGGGCGAATGGGTCATCCCTCCCTGATGCAGCACAGATAAAATGTTCTTCATGTTATCAGTAACCATGATTCCTATCTCCAGTTGGTGAGGAGATTGCTAGTGTTCTTTATTGATGACATGGAGCAATTCCACCCTGATGTGGCTCAGTTCAGCCAGGCTGATGAGGTGGAGAACCACGTGACAATGCCTATCTTTGCATCGGTGATGCTGGAGGACCACTGTGAACTGTGCATAGAGAGGAGGGTGAGGAAATTGGCGCAGAATTCCCAGCATTACAACATGAAGGCTGCATTGCAATCACCTGGTTAAGTTGCTGGTGTCCCTGGACCAGAAACACATTTACCCAGGGGGCTGTGAACGACATACTGTATATTGCCCTTGACCATAGTCACAACTACATGCGTCAGCCCTGGCGTGAACTCTACCAGCCACTGAGAGGCCCAAGGACTTGCCCAGCTTCTGCTCAATGTATGTGTGTAGGGCTGGTACAGCTTTTTTGGAAAAATATCAGCTTGGGACTCTCTACCATGGGTGGGCACAAGCCATCAGTTCTCTCAATTACATGGAAAGGGAGGAACTGTAGTACCAGCAACGCAGGAGAACATTTAGCTTCTGTACCGTTGGATGCATACTAAAAGTTGTTCCTTTAGAGGGTAGAGTCCTGGTCAAGTTTCCCCTGCAGTAGAAGAGATGATGATTCCAATTGGGCCCCCTCTTGCCCTGGGCCCCATAGCAGTCGCACGGTCTGCCACTATCACTTGCATATCTCCTCCTGCTCGCTCTTCCCGGGGCCTGCGCTGCTGTGTCCTGGCTGCCTGCAGCATCAGTAGGTCAGGTAACAGTAGCGCGAGCCCTGAGAAGAGATGAGAATGGGGAAAACAGCCTGACCGGGAGAGAAGCGGCAGAGCAGGAGAGGTAAGTTTGTTTATTTATTTTATAGTGTGATCTGAGGTCTGATTAGGGGTCTGAAGTGTCTGATATGGAGTCTGAAGGGTTATTTTTTGGGTCTGATTAGGGATCTGAAGGGTCTGATTGGGGGCCTGAAGGGTCTGATTTGGGGCATGAAGGGTCTGGTTGGGGGTTTGAAGGGTCTGATTGGGGGTCTGAAGGGTCTGATTGGGCGTCTGATTGAGGGTCTGAAGGGTCTAACTGGGGGTCTAGAGAGGTCTAATGGGTGTCTGATTGGGGGTCTAGAGATCTAATGGGGGTCTGATTGGGTGTCTGGAGGTCTAATGGGGGTCAGCTATGGGAGTTGGAGGTCTAATTGGGGTCTGGAGGTCTAATAGGGATCATATATGGAGGTCTAATGGGGGTCTTATCTGGGGTCTGATATTGGGGCAGGGTCTGACATTGAGGTCTAATGGTGGTCTGATATGGGGGTCTGACAGAGGTCTAAAGGGGGTCTGGTATGAGATGTGTGTGTGGGGGGGTCTCACCTGGGGTTTCCTATGGGGGTCTGATCTGAAAAGTAAGGGGGTATTTTTTTTGTACTGGCACACATCTGTGTGGTACCAGTATTTTCAGGGGGACTGTTTCTGCAGTATAGTATTGGGGGGGGGGGGGGGCAGGATGGGGTGTTAAGAAGGTGAGGATGATGGGAAAGTAGGAAAGTAAGATGTGTGTTTGTTAAACTCTACAGAGACAAGACACAGCTAAAAGAAATCATCATGGCGGTCTAGTCTGAAAGGAGACGATGAAGAAAGAGAATATCTACATCAGAGGAGACTGAGGATCCAGGATCACTGGATGTAAGAGGTACATATGTGGCACTGTATGACCCTGTAGGTTCTGTAATGCTGTATGTAAAGTTTTCCAAGTATGTCTTTAAAGGGGTTGTCCGCTTTTTTTTTCGTATGAACACTGCCTTCTCTGCTCTGTTTACCTGGTCACCACTGCAATTTCCGCGGCGAGCAGGTGAACAGAGCAGAGAAAGCAGCTCTCATATGAGCGCTGCCCTCTCTTAAAACAGCTGATCGGCGGGGGTGCTGGGAGACCCCGCCAGTCTGATATTGATGACCTATCTTGAGGATATGTCATCAGTAATAAAAAGAGTAAGACTGGAGGGAACAGTAAGACTGGAGGGAATGGGGTAGGCTGAGAATTTGGCATGGGGGGGATTTCAATTTTTGCCTACACTGAGGGAAGGCGGGGGGGGGGCCCAGGCTGAACTTTTGCACCAGGGCCCATGAGCCTTTAGCTACGCCTCTGGCCACTATAGTAGTTACGCCCCTGTCTGTGGCTGCTATCACCCCCCCCCTTCTTCTGCTGCTACTTCTACCAGATACAGCAACATCTTTGCCACTGCATATTTCTTTGGAGGGCCTAGGCAACTGCATGTTGGCCATAGTGTACAGTATATGTAATAATGGATTAACTCTGAATGTCTGTGTACTAGAATGTGATGCACATGGCGACATATAACACCTGCCTTTATTACTGAAACACACTAAATGTATCACTAAAATAACATTACCTCTGAATGTCGGTGCACAAAAATGTGAGGAACACAATGATACACTCTCCCTGCAGTCTCTCTTTCCAATATTCCTTTTTAAAACACTTGGTGCAGTATGAAGGTTTTATAGAGCTATGACTAGAGTTGAGCGAACACCTGGAAGTTCGGGTTCGATGGGTTCGGCCAAACTTCACAAAAAAGTTTGGGTTCGTGATCCGAACTTAACCCCAACTTGACCCCGAACATGAACCCCATTGTAGTCAATGAGATACCGAACTTTTGGGCACTATAATGGCTGTAAAATAGCCCTGGAAAAGGCAGCAAATTGTAGGTAAATGCCCTGCAAACAAATGTGGATAGGGAAATGACTTAAAATAACATAAAATACAGAAAAATAATAAATAAATGTTCTAAACCTGAGCCCAAGTGAGTGACAGTGGCCCCTGCCACCCAGCAAACAGAGAATGTGGCGGCAACGCCACCACATCTGGCACCGTCACCAAGCATCTTCACCGAATCCCATGGAAGTGTTCAGCTATCAGTGAGAGAGAAAGAGAAATAGAAAGAGAAAGAGAAAGAGGAAGTATCCCCTACCCACCTGCAATCCCTGGCTCTGAATGCCTTGATTTCAAAATTCCTGGTCCTTTGAAATGCTGTCATTCTGTCTGGTGGACTACTTTTCCAGGCGAGCCACATAACAACCGAAACATGGACCAGTAAGCACGGGCAGGGTCATTATATCTCTCTTAACAGCACACTGGGTAAATGCAGTGGCAGCTGGGCCTGAGGCGCTTAGCATTTTTGTGATTGTCCTTTTGCCCCAGAGGATTGCAGGGCATTTCTCTTTGCCTCCTGTTACCTCCTCCTCCTACTCGGCTTCCTCCTCCTCCTCTACCACCCCCTCATTCGCTCAGCGTAACACCTTCACCACCAACAGCAGCACAGCCAAGGAGAAACAACAGCAGGCCGTTTTAAAACTTGTGTATTTGTGAAACAAACCCCACACCGCGCAGTAGCTGTGGACAGGCATGGAACAACAGACCGATGATTGTTTGGTGCTACTGAGCCTCCAGCCTGGCCTGGTGTTGTGCACTAATGGGCGAAATATAATAGCAGGTCTGGGCCTATCCGGTTTGACGCACATCCCCTGGCTGCTGCCACATGTGCTGAATTTTGGGTGCAGAAATTCCTGAACACCAGACAGTGAAAATCAATTCAGTTAATCGAACACACACAACACTCCCACCCCCCTTTCACTCAAACCATTAACAAACTATTTGCAAATTTACTTAAAAACAGATTAAATTAACTATAATGCAGGTGCAGTATGAAGGTTTTATAGAGCTATGACTAGAGTTGAGCGAACACCTGGAAGTTCGGGTTCGATGGGTTCGGCCAAACTTCACAAAAAAGTTTGGGTTCGTGATCCGAACTTAACCCCAACTTGACCCCGAACATGAACCCCATTGTAGTCAATGAGATACCGAACTTTTGGGCACTATAATGGCTGTAAAATAGCCCTGGAAAAGGCAGCAAATTGTAGGTAAATGCCCTGCAAACAAATGTGGATAGGGAAATGACTTAAAATAACATAAAATACAGAAAAATAATAAATAAATGTTCTAAACCTGAGCCCAAGTGAGTGACAGTGGCCCCTGCCACCCAGCAAACAGAGGATGTGGCGGCAACGCCACCACATCTGGCACCGTCACCAAGCATCTTCACCGAATCCCATGGAAGTGTTCAGCTATCAGTGAGAGAGAAAGAGAAATAGAAAGAGAAAGAGAGAGGAGTATCCCCTACCCACCTGCAATCCCTGGCTCTGAATGCCTTGATTTCAAAATTCCTGGTCCTTTGAAATGCTGTCATTCTGTCTGGTGGACTACTTTTCCAGGCGAGCCACATAACAACCGAAACATGGACCAGTAAGCACGGGCAGGGTCATTATATCTCTCTAACAGCACACTGGGTAAATGCAGTGGCAGCTGGGCCTGAGGCGCTTAGCATTTTTGTGATTGTCCTTTTGCCCCAGAGGATTGCAGGGCATTTCTCTTTGCCTCCTGTTACCTCCTCCTCCTACTCGGCTTCCTCCTCCTCCTCTACCACCCCCTCATTCGCTCAGCGTAACACCTTCACCACCAACAGCAGCACAGCCAAGGAGAAACAACAGCAGGCCGTTTTAAAACTTGTGTATTTGTGAAACAAACCCCACACCGCGCAGTAGCTGTGGACAGGCATGGAACAACAGACCGATGATTGTTTGGTGCTACTGAGCCTCCAGCCTGGCCTGGTGTTGTGCACTAATGGGCGAAATATAATAGCAGGTCTGGGCCTATCCGGTTTGACGCACATCCCCTGGCTGCTGCCACATGTGCTGAATTTTGGGTGCAGAAATTCCTGAACACCAGACAGTGAAAATCAATTCAGTTAATCGAACACACACAACACTCCCACCCCCCTTTCACTCAAACCATTAACAAACTATTTGCAAATTTACTTAAAAACAGATTAAATTAACTATAATGCAGCTAAACTTACTATATAAACAAACAAAACTATATACACGCCTTATCCTTAACTTAGGGCCAGCCAAATACAAGTGGCACAGTTCTGGAGGATGAGGAGGAGAAGGAGGAACGCTTGGGGATACAGAGGACACAGACAATACACTTCTCTCAAAGAGGAAAGCTTGTCCTTGCCTCTGGGCAGCCTGGCACACACGAGCGACTACATGATGCAGTGCATGCGCAACGACCACCCAGTTACTGCCACATTCTAACTTGTGCTCATTACTGGGTGGCCACCCTGCTGAATTCCCGTTACAAGGACAACGTGCCGTCCTTAATTCCCTCACTGGAGTGTGATAGGAAGATGCTCCCACAGTAGACACACTGCTGATGGCATTCACACCTGACACCAGGGACTTAGTGGAAGCACAAGGTGAAGGCAGAGGAGGAGGAGAATAAAGTCGCCAACTCAGCTGGGTCACCAGCAACACCTCAGAAGGCAGGGTTATCATGGGCGAAATGTGGATAAGCTTTGTCACCACGCCACAACAACCTGCACCACCAGCAGATCTGGAACGTCTTAGCAGGAGGCAGCATTTCAGTAACATGGTGAACAGTACACTGATGGGTCTGCCCAGGGGCATAGCTACAGGGGAAGCAGGGGAAACTACTGCTTTGGGGCCCTGACCTAGAAGGGGCCCATCCAGGAGGAGGAGGACTAAAATACTTTGCCAGGGCCCCCTCAACTGTATTATTCAATGAAATTATTTACAGTGGCAGTACAGACAGTGTATAAAGCGGATGGAACAGCTGCTGGGCCTGGTCTGAGAGCGATATTTAGTAGCACCAGGAATGGCGGCATTAAAGGAAGGGGTTGCGCAAAAATTACTGTTGCTGTGGTACCCAATCATTTCTAGCTATGCCACTAGGTCTGCCCCATTCAACTTCTGGGTCTTCAAACTGGGCACATGTTCTGAGGTTGCCCTTTACGCCTTGGAGGTGCTGGCCTACCCTTCAGCCACTGTATTGTCTGAACGTGTGTTTAGCATAGCTGGGGGCATTATCACAGACAAGCACAGCCGCCTGTCCGCAGCCAATGTGGGCAAGCTTTCGTTTATTAAAAAAAAACAGGCATGGATCCAACAGGACTTGTCTGTACCTTATGCAGAATAGACATGTATACCGGCCTCACCCAACCGCTGTTATACTACCGTGCACTTACACTTTGTTTTATTTTTTTATATTTTCACCATTTTTGGGGGTCTACTGCAATTTATAAAAAAAAAAAAACATGTTGTTGGCGACTAGTATCTTTGGCTTCAAAGCCCAAAAAGGCTTTATGTCATGTAAGAATGTAACCGCCAATTGTAAGTTCCCTGACAGTTAGGCAGTGCAGGGGCTTGTACCTGGAAAAAATGGTAATATTTCACCCGACAATTTAAAAGAGGATTATTCACATTTTCGGTCACTTTCACCAATGCAGTGCAGGGCTTTGTAACCGGTAAAAAGGGTAATATTGAACCCAACAATTAAAAAGAGCATTATTCACATTTTCGGTCACTGTCACCTATGAAGTGCAGGGTTACTTGACAGCAAATAATTGGAATATGTCAACCCATGAACTCCCAGACGAATTAACTATAATATTGTCCCCGGCACATATGCAGCGCAGGCCACAAAGGTAATTCCTGGCCTAAAAAAATATGATTTTATCACCACCCATGGAAAACATGGATTTCAGTGGTATATTTTGGGGTGTAGGACCTCATTGTTCTCAACATCATCTTCCACCCAGTCTTCACCCCTTCCCTCTTTGTCAGTCTGCACACTGCAGAAAGCCGTAGCGGTTTGCACCTGTGTTTCGTCATCATCAGAGACGTGCTGCTGTGGTCTTCCTCTGTCCCCATCCTCAAACCTAAGTGGTTGGGCATCCGTGCACTAAATCTCTTCCACTTCTGGGGCAGGACTATGGTTATGGCCCTGGGAAACCCTGCCAGCAGAGTCATAAAGAAGCATAAGAGACTGCTGCATTTAACTGCCAATAGTCAACAATTAAGTTCACTATACACTAAGGCAGTGCCCGTGTCACAAACAGAATAAATTTATTTAGGTCACACAACAGTGTAACGGAGCAATTCAGTACAATTACTTCACTATCACCAAAAATTAGATTTTTCAAACCAACAATGTAAAAACAAAAGTTAACGGTTTTATTTGACTGTCAGAAATTCAGCGTACACCGCAAATGTGCTATCTACCACAAAACCAGTGTGTTTGCAACCAACTATGTAAATAGGGAGTTCAAAGGGTTACTTTAAATGACTGGAATACAGTGTAGGTCTCAGATCTGCTATGTATTACAAAACCAGTGTTTATTGCAACAAACTACAGAAATGCAGTATGTCACTGCTAAATTTTAAAATACGTTTTTGTGTGTTATATGCCAAACTGCTCTGTGTAACAACAATACGGGTTTATTTTCCACAAAATACACTAATGCACTACTTCCCTGCAGAAATGTAAAATATGTATTTGTACGCTGTATGCACAACTGCTTTGTGAACCAAGAACATGGCTTTTTTCCCCATAATTCACAAATGCACTATTTAACAGCTGAAAATTAAACGTAAGTATTTGTACGCTGTATGCACAACTGCTTTGTGAACCCAAGAACAAGGCTTTTTTCCCTAAAACACACTAATGCACTATTTCAGTGCTGAGATTTAAATGTAGTTATTTGTACGCTGTATGCACAACTGCTTTGTGAACCAAGAACACGGCTTTGTTCCCCAAAACTCACAAATGCACTATTTAACGGCTGGAAATTTAACATAGGTAGTTGTACGCTGTATGCACAACTGCTTTGTGGACCACGAATACCGCTTTTCCACAAAGCAGTGATGCACTGATGCACTATTTCACGGCAGAAATGTAAAACAGGTATTTGTACGCTGTACGCTGTATGCACAACTGCTTTGTGGACCAGGAATACAGCTTTTTTTCCCCCAAAAATACACTGATGCCCTATTTCACTGCTGAAATTGAAAATACATTATACCCCTAAATTATACAAAAGGTAATGTAAGGGACTTGAACTGCCATAAAAAAGGATTTTTTCCTTCACTAAGCTACCAAAAAGGATTAGACTGATGTCCCTGGCAGGCTGGCACACATGCAGCTCACATGCAGTTCTAAGGACACTGCAGTGGCTAAAATGGCCGCCGACCCCTAAGTAACAGATGGATATAAAAAAAAAACACTTTGCAGTATCACTGGGCACAGGGCTGGGTACAGAAATGGAAATGTAGGATTGCAGTACTACCCTCCCTTAATAATTACTGTAGCTTGAAGATTTCACACCACCAGGTTCAACAGATTTCTTTCCTAATATCTCCCTGGGAGCACTAGCAGCAACCTTTCCCTATACTAACAGCAGCAGAGTGACGTGCGGCACTACGTGCCTCCAGCTTATAAAGAGGCTGGGTAACATGCTGCACTCAGCCAATCACAGCCATGCCATTAGTAGGCATGGCTGTGATGGCTTCTTAGGGCAAAAATTTAAAACGCTTGCTGATTGGCTGCTCTGCAGCCTTTCCAAAAGCTGGAAGAATCGCCGAACAATGGACCCGAACCCGAACTTTTATAAAAATGTTCGGGTTTAGGTCCGTGTCCCAAACATCCTAAAATTTGGTACGAACCCGAACTATACAGTTCGGGTTCACTCAACTCTAGCTATGACATCACAAGCGATGGCTACCTGCGGATTGGCAGGCTGCAAGGCATTATGGGTGATCTCGCATTCCCAGACTTCTTACTTTGTAACACGTGCAGCCGCCATTTCAGGAAAAACTGATTTGTTACCGTGAAGCGCGAGGAAATTTGGATTCCTTTAGAATCATAGTTTTCCTAAACTTCGGATTAAAGACCACTTTGAATGCTTCACTTCATTCTACACTAATGTTAACTTATGATCTAAGAAATTGGGGAAACTGAGTAGTGCACTTTTTTTTGGTGTTGAACCGCAAAAACCGTTAGGAGGCACCGTGGTTTTGCTGCTCTCCGTCTGAGTAGGAGTCCTGTTAAGATCACTCAAAGAGCACAGTGGCCAATCCTGAAAAAGATGGCAAAACCTAAATATAATAAATTAGGTGAATTTTACTTTGTCTTGATAAATCTACCCCTATGTCTCTAAAGAATATAATATTCTGAGCATTGATTGGATAGTGTCAAAGCGTGTAGGACCTCTCTCTATCAACAATGCAATGGTAACATTCAGTTGTCAATTTATTCATACATTTGCAGGAGGAATAAAGGAGGAATGGCCCAGGGGCGGACATGCAGGGGCGGACATGCCGCCTGTGCAGCCGGCTCGGCTGCACACTGGCCCAGTGCAGGAGGTGGGCCCTTTCTGACGGTTGCAGGGCAGCACAAGTGATGAAGAGTGCTTCCATTGAGGAAGCGCTCATCTCTATATTCATCTGTATCGCCATTCTCAGGACAGCGATACAGATGAATGGTGCGGCGGGGCAGTGGAGAGGCGTCTCCCTTGGCCGTTCCTCTGATAGGCTGCAGGCCTAGTGCCTGTATCCTATCAGAGGCTGGTGCAGGCGGCACGATGACATCATTGCGCCGCCTGAGCCGTACAGCGTGGGACACAGGCCAGAAGAGTCCTGCATCACATCACTGGAAGCAGGAAAGTATGTGAGTTTATTTTTTTCATTATTTTTAGTATAGTATGTCAAGAAGTTCCCCTATATACTGGCACATTATGGGGGGGCACTATGGAGAAGGGGGGAAGGAGCACTTTGGGGACATCTGCTGGGGCCCTATATACTGGCACATTATGCGGGTGCACTATAGAGAAAGGGTGAGAGTACTATGGGAGCATTTACTGGAGACCTATATACTGGCACACTATGAGGGGGCACTATAGAGAAAGGGGGGAAGGAGCACTATGGGGGTATCTACTGGGGGCCCTAAATACTGCCACATGTTACGGGGGCTATATGGGGACATCTACTGGGGGCCCTATATACCAAAACACATTATGGGGGGCACTATGGAGAGGTGGGGCAGAGAAGCACTATGGGGGCATCTACTGTGGGCACTATACACTGGCACAATAATTATGGGGGGCACTATGGAGAAGTGGGGGGAGAAAAGCACTGTAGGGGCAATATATGGGGCATTAAATACTGGTACCCATTTTCGTATTAATATGGGGAAAGGAGGAGAGGAGCATTATGGGGTGTCATCTATGTGGGGCAGTCTATATGGGGATTTTATATTGGCACATTATGAAGGGCACTATGGGGACAGGGATGAGCACTATGAGAGCATCTTCTGGGGGCTCTATATGGAGCATTTTTTGTACTGGCACACATTATAAGGGGGCATTTTTCTACTGTCACACATTATACAGAGAATAATTACTATCAGGGGCCTTATGGTGGGCTTTATTACAACTGGGGACTATGGGAGCATTATTACTTCTGGGACACAATTACTGTTTTGGGCAATGTAGGAGCACTATTACTACTAAGTGCACTCTGGCACAGAATTATTACTATTGTTGGGGTTTTGGGGAGCACTATTACTGTAGGGGCACCCCGGCCCAGTATCAGCTTAGCACAGTTCTTTTTAGGGGAGAAAGATGGAAAAGTAGGAAACTAAGATGTCTGTCAAACTCTGTTGAAACTTTGAGACGAGAGATGGTTGAAAGAAATTATTATTGTGGTCTGGTCTGAATGGAAGATGAAGAAAGAGAACATCTACATCAAAGGACATGTCACTGGATTTAAGAGGCATGTGGCGCTGTATTAGGCTACCTTTACATCTGCATTAGTAATTTTGGCATCCTGTTCCAGCAGAGAACAGCCTGCCGGAATTTACTGGATCTGGCACTGCTGGATGCAGACAGAATTCCCACTAGCCCCATTAACTATAATGGAGTCCGGCAGAGATCCGGCCACAATCTGGCAAAAATGCAGAAAATCAGCGGGATACAAACTGCTGCATGCTGTGGTTTGTGTCCAGCCGATTCCTTGCATTTTCTACTGGATTAGGTGGCCGGATCGTACTGCCACAGGTGTGAAAGCCTTACCCTATATGTTTTGTATTGCTGTATGTAATGTTAGGATTAAGTAGGTTACAGTAGGTTGTGAATTTGGCATGGGGGGTGAGGGGGCCCATTCTTTGCACAGGGGCCTTCTGCTGTCTGTGTCCGCCCCTGGAATGGCCCAAAACAGTGTTCTTAAAAAAGGTACTCCAGAGTTATTTTATGGGAAGAAAAATGGCTAAATAATTGATAGTTTACAACTTCTCTTTAACCCCTTCTAACATCATGCAGTAATAATACTGCATGGGTAGAGAGTAGATTCTGTGTTATGGCACAAGAATGGCATGGGCTTAGGAGGTGTGCCTTCTGCAGAGGGTGTCAGCTGAATGAAACCGCTGACAATGGCCAGAACTGAAATTAACGCCCAGACATTTACTCCGTATGTATGCCCATCAGTCCTGCCGTCAGGGTGCCTATGTCTTGAATAGCAACTGAGATCCTGGCAATTCTAAGTTCGTAAGGTACATATCACTATAGAAACATGTATAATTAGTGAACCAAGTGCCTTCCTTTGCTCTCCCCTCACTAGAAAAAAATGGACGGTGTGAACCTTTCTTATGTGCTGAGCCCCCAATTACCTCTCAGATTTCCTCATTAAATCCTGAAATCAAGCAGTAATAGCCTGTAAAAGGAATAAAAGGGCGATGAACAGAGACACAGCCAGTTATTTAACAAGGACTACTAAGGTGTTATAGTTATTGACAATCTTATTTCACCATTCTTAGAATCACACATATTCGGTAAATAAAGAAGACAAAAAGAAAGTTCTGGTGCTGGAAATGCATTTAGGTGTAAATATATACCGTATATATATATATATATATTTATATTTAGAATTTTTGTGATTCAAGGGTTGCAGATGCGGCAAACATGTGAGTTGCGCTGCGATGCCATTCATCATTCATTTCCGTGGGATCACTGCGATCATGGCTACGACAGCCTTTGCACGACCAGTGCCCCCATGTAGCCGTACCCTAATTGTATATATCAAGACCTAGGAAAGAGAAAAGACCTGATTTAATAATGTTGGGTGAGTGAAGGGTGGGCTCTAGTGTTGAGCGAGCATGCTCGGCTGATCACCAGTTCGGTGATGCTCGGCACATGGCGGTATTCGGCCAAATACCACATGTGCTTGGGTGCAATTCTCAAGTCTCCTCCCCGCACGTTTCTTAGCTGCTACATACCAATAAACATGCAGGTAAGTACTACCCTTACTGTAATGCCGTAGCCATGTTGGTTACTGGCATTACAGTGGTTGGCTGGCCGGAATGCGTCATCACTCATCGGGTGCTATATAGTTTTAGTCAGAGAGACCTGTGCATAGGAAGGGACAGACAGTGTAGGGATTGATATTGGACTATTTTGATTAGAAAAACTTTTCAGAGACCCAAAAGTCCTTTTAAGAACTATTGTGTGTTACAGAAGCAATATATATTTGTAGCGCAAACCTGCGCTAAATTGCTAAAACTTTACAGACCCAAAAGTCCTTTTTAGGACTATTGTGTGTGGCAGCAGCAATATATATTTTTAGTGCAACCTGCGCTAAATTGGTAAAACTTTCCAGACCCAAAAGTCCTTTTAAATTATCTGCGCCACATCTCCTGTGTAAAGTGTGCGTATCCCAAAAATATCTGTGAGATCCAGTGTACTTTTTCCGTAGACAGTATCCGCTGCGGACATTTAAATTAGCTGCGCCACATCACCTATGTAAAGCGTGTGCATCCCAAAAATATATTTGACATTCAGTGAACTTTTGTCATCTGCTGCGGACAGAGACATTAGCAACTCCACATCTGCAGTGTAACGTGTGCGCTGAAAAAATGTATCAGTGACGTACAGTATACTTTTTCAATAGATGGTGTCCGCTTCTGACAGTGACATTACCAGTGCCACATCTCTAGTGTACCGTGTCGATGTAGCGACCATACCAGCGCAAGGAGACAGCAAAAGGATTTGTGTCGATGAGGAGGAAGTACCTCTCCCACAATGCCATGAAAATATTGGCTATAAAGGGAGAGAACCTGGCACCCATCGACACACCTGAGACCTGCAGATAAAGCTGTCCATCAAAGGTAAAAAAATTGTGTTTCAGGAGGAAATCAACTGCCGTCTCCAAAAAATCACAGAGAGATGGAGTATACGAACTGTAAGTGTTCAGAAACCACCTGAGAGACACAAGCGCCAAGTTGTGGGGGATGTTAGTGTATAAAGAAGTAACGTCTGCAGTGATCCAGACAAAATTATCCTCCCAAAAAAAATTGGAAAAAACCTGCAATACTGAACTCGTGTCTCTCAGGTAGCCTGGTATATGGGGGACCAATGGCTGTAATAACAAATCTACCCATTCAGATAGTCGCTCAGAAAAAGAGCCTATACCAGCTACAATAGGACGTAATAAGGGTGGAAAAATGTCTTTATGAATTTTTGGCAATGCATGGAAAATTGCCATGATAGGATTTTTAACAAAAATGAAATCCACCTCTTTTTGTTTGAGGACTCCCAGTTCCAGACCCCTAGAGAGCAGTTTAGAGAGTATCAACTGGAACGAGGGGAGGGGGTAGGCATCCAACAGCAGATAAGTTGATGTATCTCCCAACATATTCAGAATCTGTTGTCTATAAATCTCCAGAATCAGTTACACTGGTGGGCCCTAAGTACCCCAGTCCGACAATGTCCAGGACTAGCACAAGTTCCATTGTGAAGGCTTCTTCATGGACTTTCCCATATAGTCTCTGACAAATCTCTGGCTATCGATGAAGTTGAGACAAAAGCTGGAATCATTGTTGAAGAGGATAGACCTCCATTCTAGCCTCCACTGCCACCTTGCTATGACACATGATAGTTTTTGAGAGCACTGATGTGAGGTCAATAGAAGACCTGTAGCTTGACATCTGGCTCGTAGTCCACTATTGTTCAAACACCTTCTGATAGTTTGTGAAGACACTGTTGCCGCCCTAGGCTTGAGATGTGACATCCAATCTTACAGTACAGAATGGATCCCTACGCACCATTCTTCTAATCAGACAATCTGCCCATGCAGAAGTTCACCTCTGTGCACCTCTTTCTGTCATTCCAGTTTGTTGTTCTCCCAACCTCCGGGATACACATTGAACAGTGCTGACATCTTGGCCATAGGCATGTAGTGATTTGCTGGAGTGATAAACCAAGGTCTCTCTGTTCAAGGATGCTGTCCCCCTCAGTTTGCAATAGGTGTCGATAACTGGCACATTGATGAACAGGAGACATCGCACAGTCATCCCATATGACTTGATCTAATTTTTAAGGTTTCATGTGGCTAAAAAACTTTGCGTTCAGTCTAGCTTATATGTCCTTCCCACATGCCACAGAACGGAGCTAGGTGCTTGAAAATGTAATCGTTTGTATATATTGGCGACATTTCGTCGATTTGCATCTTGGTGTTGCAACTTCAATGTTGAGGAGTGTATAATAGTGAAAGTTAGGTTATTACAGGGCACATGGGTCACACCAAATCTTTAGACATGAGACCTCCACCAAACATAGTCCGGCGCTAAATACCCTATTAACGAACTAGGAAGTGCAGCATGAATGTGAACCAGGACACTGAGGACTTAAGTTGTGCAATTTGGATGGTGGACAGAAATGGAACAATAGCACATGCAATACAATTTTGATTAATAGTAACCAGTTCTGTAACTATGGGTGACTCCAAGCATAGCTTTTCTAAAGCTTTTTAGTATCCTAAAGTAGTTGAGTAGGGAGAGGGTGCTAGTGAAACATGCCCTTGAGTGCTGGATTGCAGAAGAGCTTCCATCATGCCACTCTGCCTTGGTGAGGGTACTTAGATACAGGATAAGGTGCTACTTCATGCTACATTGTATCCATTTCCTTATTGCTTGTTTTCTTGTGTCTTTTGCATCCTTTCTATTCTGTGATCTTATTTTTCAGCCTCTAGAATTAAATCCAATCTGGACATGTATAAACAGCCAAAAATTAATTTATCTGTGAGAGGAATGTCTCAATGGCTATTTGGAATGTCTTTTTTTCACAGGGTTGCTTAGGGCTGATTTTATTCCAATATTTAAAGATAAATACGTGATAAAAAGTCCTTTATAAAGGTGTCTCTCCTTTCTACAAACACTTCTTCTCTTAAGAGCTACAAACATGATAGCGTGCGGTCTCTATTCAGCAAATTGTTTTGCAGAACATTCTCTTTTATTCTCGTCTTTGTGAGGCACAGACTGGATGGAGAGGCACTTAGTCCTACATGAAGTTGACTCTGGCATCATTTGAATTTTAAGTGGTTCTTGCTATTGTGAGTTCCAGATGTTTTAAAAGGAAATAAATGGGCAAAAATCAAATGAGCTGTTTCTTGCTTGCTTGATCACAAGGACTGGGACAATATTATTCCGAAAGGCTTTTAAGAAAAATTGGGCCTATTATATTTTTGCCTTGAGCTCCATGAAAAACATTTCCAAATGTGTTTAGATTTTAAAGCTTAAAGGAGTTGTCCGATATCCTATATTGATGAGCTATCCTTGGGTAGTAAAGGTCATCAATATCAAATAGGCAGGGTTCCGACTGCTGACACCCCGGCCACTCAGCAGTTTGAAGAGAATGCAGAGCTCATGCATTCACATCAATGGTTACCTGCTCGCCATTAAAACAGCAGTATGGAGCAGGTGTAATTATAGCTCCTTATCCCCATTCACAACCCCTGCGTTCTCTTCAAAATGCTGATTTGCGAGCTGGTTGTCAGGAGTTGGAACCCTGACCATCTGGTATTGATAGGCCATCAATATAGAAAACTGGATAATCCCTTTAAATAGGTCGCTTTATTTTCCTGGCTGAAGAAAACTTTCACACAGTTAGTGTGTAATAAATTTACCTGTCCAGACTCTAGCGGCAAAATCCTCAGCCTCGGTATGGCTGCATTAGGAGAGACACATTGCTGAGCCACACCCCCTGGTGACCACATCCTTAGTAATAGGATGCAATGCTCTGTTTCTTCCTGCAGTCGGCATGTGCTGCGGGAGTTTAGTAGTGGGCTGATTAACTAGGCTGTTCTATTACTGTGTACTACTGTTTCTGACTAAGTTTGAGCTCATCTAGCTTCGGATTATAGATCTGAAGTCGATTTGTTCAAAAACTTCATTGTTAATACTGTTTCCGTACAACATTAAAATGTATTGTCTCTGTGTAGCCAAACTTCGTGTCATCCGAAGTTGAGCGAGACTTCTGTTAATGACTTTGGTATTCCTATTTGTATATTTAAAAACATTTTAAAATAGAAATCCGAAGTGGGCTTTAGTACTGAAGTACCAGCCAGTACCAAAGCCCACTTAGTGTTTCTATTTTTAAATGTTTTTAAATACGCAGATAGGAATACCTCAGAAATACATCAAAATCTCGCCCAATTTCAGCCGAGATGAAGTTTGGCTACAAGGAGCCAATACAATGTTGTACAAAAACAGCACTTACAATGACGTTTTTGAACAAATTGACTTTGGATCTATGATCTGAAGTTCAAATTGCTCAATCCTATTTCTGACAAAGCGCTAAGTTATGGACCTACAGTGGATATAAAAAGTCTACACACCCCTGTTAAAATGTCAGGTTTCTGTGATGTAAAAAAATGAGACAAAGATAAATCATTTCAGAATGTTTTCCACCTCTAAACCCTTTACGCCCAGTGCCGTACATGTACGGCGCTGGGCGGTGTTTAAAGATGGCACCCGCTCCTGCCCGATGCGGGCGCCATAGCCACGGGTGGCCACCTGCTTCTCTTAGCAGACACCCGCGGATAATGTACGCAATCAGCAGTGATACCGATCACGGACATTTAATCCCTCAGATGCCGTGGTCAATCCTGACCACGGCATCTGAGCGCGCTGAGCTTTCACTTTCGGTTGTGCTTTGGCTCCCCTGTGCGGCGATCGGAGGAGTGGGACTGTGTATGCAGCAGCCCGTGTCTTTATGAATGACACGAGGCTGCTGCATAGTATTTCCTATGGAGACCTTGCTTGTAATAGGGCTCCATAGGAAAGTAGTAAAATCATCATAGATTCCAATGCAAGTGCATTGGAGTCTATGATAATAGCAATCAGATGATTGCATGTTATAGTTTCCAATGGGAACTATAAAAAAGTGTTAAAAAAAAAAGTTTAAAAAATTATTAAAAAACATAAAAATTAAAATCACTAAATAAAAGAAATAAAAAAATACACATCATGGGTGTGGCAATGTGCGAAAATGCCCGTAGAATAAAAATATATTGCCCATACAGCAAACAGCAAAATGGAAAAAAAAGCATCCAAATGGTCGATTCGCCATTTTTGGTCTCTTCATTTTCTACTAAAATTTAAATAAAAAGTGATCAAAAAGTCATACACACCCCAAAATCATATCAATGAAAAGGTTAATGTTGCTGTAGGCCTCTTGGTAGCCTCCCAGACCAGTTTTCTTCTCTTCTTTTCATAAATTTTGGAGGGACATCCGTTCTTGGTAATGTCACTGTTGTGAATAAATATGGATAAACTGGCTCACCCACCCAGCAACTGCACAGAACAGGTGCTCACTACCTATGGGTAACACCCTTACCCAAGTAGGTCAGCAAAGCTTTCCACGTGGCGTCCCATGTGGTGACCAGTATCTTATACTAGTTCGGGAGTCCGGTATGGTGTAGCAGGGCTTGCGCGCTCAAGAGAAGAAAAGATCTTTAATTATCGGCACAGTTTTGATGTTTAGAGATATTCCTGCCTTATACTGGTATTCCTTTAACCACCATGGGACGCCAAGTGGAATGCTGAAGGCACCGGAGTTGTTACACTGACAGCGCGCCTCTACAGAAGTTTGCGCGCAAATGAATGAAGAAGGCACCGACCGGGTAATGTAGCCAGTGTAGCACGAACTCTTCTGTATGTAATATACCGGCACCACAATTTAAACTGCTACATATTGGATACCTATTACCCAAAATCTACAGTCCTCCCAATCAGAGGGATATTATTATTAATGAAAGTAATTCTAATAACTGTCTGCACTGAAAACGGGATATAACGAGTTAAAGAGGTAGAACGGACATTCTATAAATTTTTATGAACTTTTTATGAAGCTTTTTGAATAACCCTTTTTAACCCTTTATGAACCAACTTTTTATAAATTTTCTGATGAATTTTTTGAAGGATTTTTCTGATATATTTTTCTGATGAACTCTTGCACTTTGGGACTATACCATATTTTATTAGATACATTATTTTATATGCTGAAGCTGATATTTGGGCTACACACTTTATGAATAATACCTCAGCAATTGATATATAAGGTACAAAGTATTAATCAGTGTACTGTGTTTACAAGATTAACCAGTACACTGCCAAATATCCAACTTTTATAACAATCCTTCATGTGTGCCACAACAACAGCTACTTTCTGACACTATCAAGTGTTGATGTTATTAGGTGTATATACCTAGGTGTACAGCAATTTTTTTTACTATTAACTTTACTTTTTATTATATTCCTCTCTAAAATAAACAATTTAACAATTTTTAACCATTGTTAGCTCTATGATATTTGAGTGCCCTCAATGTTACTGTTGTGCCATATTTTCTCCACTTGATGATGACTGTCTTCACTGTGTTCCATGGTATATCTAATGCCTTGGAAATTCTCTTCTACCCTTCGCCTGACTGATACCTTATAACAATGAGATCCCTCTGATGCTTTGGAAGCTCTCTGCGGACCATGGCTTTTGCTGTGGGATGCGACTAAGAAAATTTCAGGAAAGACCAACTAGAGCAGCTGAACTTTATTTGGGGTTAATCAGAGGCACTTTAAATGATGGCATGTGTATGTTGACTCCTATTTAACATGATTTTAACATAGTAACATAGTACATAAGGATGAAAAAAGACATTTGTCCATCCAGTTCGGCCTGTCATCTTGCAAGTTGAGCCAGAGGAAGGCACAAAAAAAACCCTGTGAGGTAGAAGCCATTTTTCCCCACTTAAGGGGAATAAAAAATTCCTTCCTGACTCCAATCAGGCAATCAGAATAACTCCCTGGGTCAACGACCCATCTTTAGTAGCTATAACCTGTAATATTATTATACACCAGAAATACATCCAGGCCCCTCTTGAATTCTTTATTGTACTCACCATCACCACCTTCTCAGGCAGAGAGTTCCCTAGTCTCACTGCTCTTACCGTAAAGAATCTTCTTCTATGTTTGTGTACAAACCTTCTTTCCTCCAGACGCAGAGGATGTTCCTTCGTCACAGTGACAGTCCTGGGGATAAATAGATGATGGGAGAGATCTCTGTACTGACCCCTGATATATTTATACATAGTTATTAGATCTCCCCTCAGTCGTCTTTTTTCTAAAGTGAATAACCCTAATTTTGATAATCTTTCAGGGTACTGTAGTTGCCCCATTCCAGTTATTACTTTAGTTGCCCTCCTCTGAACCCTCTCCAGCTCTGCTATTTCTGCCTTGTTCACAGGAGCCCAGAACTGTACACAGTACTCCATGTGTGGTCTGACTAGCTATTTGTAAAGTCGTAGGACTATGTTCTCATCACGGGCGTCTATGCTCCTTTTGATGCAACCCGTTATCTTATTTGCTTTGGCGGCAGCTGCCTGACACTTTTTGCAGCTTAGTTTGCTGTTTATTAAAATTCCTAGATCCTTTTTCATGTCAGTGTTACCGAGTGTTTTACCATTTAGTATGTACGGGTGACTTGCATTATTTCTTCCTATGTGCATAACTTTACATTTGTTAGTGTTAAACCTCATCTGTCACTTATCTGCCCAAGCCTCCAATCTATCAGATCCCTCTGTAGCAGTATATTGTCTTCTTCAGTGTTAATTACTTTACACGGTTTAGTGTCATCTGCAAAAATTGATATTTTACTATGCAAGCTTTCTACAAGATCATTAATAAATAGATTGAAAAGAATAGGGCCCAATACTGACCCCTGAAGTACCCCACTAGTGACAGTGACCCAATCTGAGTGTGTACCATTATTAACCACCCTCTGTTTTCTATCACTGAGCCAGTTACTTACCCACAGACAGACATTTTCTCCCAATCTAAGCATTCTCATTTTATATACTAACCTTTTATGTGGTACAGTGTCAAATGCTTTGGAGAAGTCCAGATATACGACATCCATTGATTCGCTGCTGTCAAGTCTAGAACTTACCTCCTCATAGAAACTGATTAAATTAGTTTGGCATGACCGATCCCTCATGAAGTTATGCTAATATGGTGTTATTTGCTTATTTCCGTTGAGATCCACTAAGATAGCATCTCTCAGAAAACCTTCAAACAGTTTACCCACAACAGATGTTAAACTTACCGGCCTTTGTGGGATCTGTTTTTGGACCCTTTTTGAATATTGGCACCACATTTGCTATGCATCAATCCTGTGGAACATTCCTTGTCACTATAGAGTCCGCAAATATCAGAAATAATGGTCTGGCTATGACATTACTTAATTCCCTTAGGATACGGGGGTGTATGCCATCCGGTCCTGGCGATTTGTCTATTTTAACCTTTGTAAGTCGCTGTTGTACTTCTTCCTGTGTCAGACTGGACACTTTAATGGGGAATTTATTTTTACATTCAGCATTTCATCTGACAGTTTATTTTCCTCAGTAAATACATTGGAGAAAAAAAATATTTAACAGCTTTGCTTTCTCCTCGTTGTCTGTGAAGGTTCTCATTTATCCAGGTCATGGTATATCTGTAAAGAATAAATCAAGGCAACTGGACTTGCTGTAGATTTCTTGAAAATGTTTCACTCGTTCTTCCAATAAACTTTCTCAATTCTGAGTGACTTGAACAAGAATTCTCTGAGAATAAATAATCAACATCTGGTAATTAGGTCATTATACCCAGAATGGGGTCAAAGGTGTTGATTCCATAGTCCTAATTGGAGTCAGTAGGTGATAATGACCTCCCGGAAAAAAGGTGTCAAGACAGCATTGTAAGTGGCAGACAATAGATGTCTAACCCCCGCCGCCTCTATTCAAGCTTCGCTTCTCCATTTTTACGTAGATGGCCTCCTTCACACCTCGTTTGTACCAATCGGCCTCCTTATCCAAAACACTTACTTGACTGTCCTCATAGGCGTCACCTGTTTCCTTTAGATGTAAGTACACGGCTGAATCTTTACCAGAGGTTTTTGCTCTTCTATGCTGTGCCATACACTGATGTAGTTGTTGTTTTGTTTCGCCGATATACAGTTCTGCGCATTCCTCATTGCACTGGACTGCATACACAATGTTGTCCATTTTGTGTTTAGGCGTTCGGTCTTTTGGGTGACCCAGTTGTTGTCTCATTGTGTTGCTGGAATTAAAGCAGACAGGGATGCTATGTTTATGAAAAATCTTTTTAAGTTTCTCAGACACCCCAGCTACATATGGGATAACCATATTTTTGCATCTGTCATGCTTCTCACCCTCACTGGTAGTCTTGGTGTTCTTTCTTCTCCTTCCTTCTGTTTTGACAAAGGCCCAATCTGAATACCCACAAGTTTTAAGTGCCCCTCTGAGGTGTTTGAATTTCTTCGCCTTGGCCTCTATGCTGGTGGGGATTTTCTCTGCCCAGTGGTGTAGAGTCTGGATGACTTCCAGTTTGTAATCTAGAGGATGGTGGGAATTAAATAGCAGGTACTCGTCTGTGTGTGTTGGTTTTCGATAGACCTCTATTCCCAGCTTCCTTCCCTCTTCCACTGTTATCAGACAGTCCAGAAACGCCAGTTTGTTGTTCTGCATATCTTCCCACGTGAACTTGTTGTTATGATCCACTGAGTTCATGTGGTCGGTGTAAGCCTGTAACTCTTGTTTATGAATTTTAACCCAAGTGTCATCCACATATCTGAACCAATTACTCGGTGTAATTCCCTTAAAAGTGGTCAGGGATTTCCTTTCTACTTCCTCCATATACAAGTTCGCCACAATAGGTGAGACTGGCGATCCCATAGCACAGCCATGTTTTTGCTTGTAGAACTTGTCCTTATACATGAAGTAGGTGGTACTCAGACAAAGGTCCAGTAAGGCACACACTTGATCTGGGCTAAGTTCTGTTCTGCAGCCTAAGGTGTTGTCTAGTAACAACTGTTTCCTGACTGTTTCAATTGCCTCTGCAGTGGGTATGCAGGTGAAGAGGGATGTAACATCATAGGAGACCGTTGTTTCTTCTGTGCCCAATACCAAGTTCTGGATTTTGATGGTAAAATCCTGAGAGTTCTGTATGTGATGTGTGTTTGCAACCAAGGGCACTAGGATTTTGGCTAAGTATTTTGCCACATTGTAGGTCAACTTCCCCCTCATTACTCTTTAAAGGGATGACACCTTCAGATTTATACTTTTTTAACATTTATATACTTGAAGAACATTTTAGGGTTAGTTTTACTCTCTTTGGCAATTAGTCTCTCGGTCTCTAGTTTGGCCACTTTTATTTGTTTTTTACATGTTCTATTTTTTCCTTATAGTTTTTCAGTGCTTCCTCGCTATCCTCCTGTTTTAGTGATTTATATGCTTTTTTGTCATTTATTGCTTTCTTTACAGTTCTATTTATCCACATTGGTTTCTTTTTGTTCCTTAACCTTTTATTCCCATACGGTATGTACCTCTTACAAATAGATTTTAGGATGCTTTTAAAGATATCCCATTTTGTGGCTGTATTTTTATTTTTGAGGACTTTGTCCCAGTTAGTTAGGCCTATGGCCTCTCTTAGTTGGCTAAATTTAGCTTTTTTGAAGTTTGGTATTTTTGTTCCTCCCTGTAGAAATTCTCTTTTGAATGATAATTGGAAGGCTATTACTTTGTGGTCACTATTTCCCAGGTGTCCTCCAACCTGCACACCTGCTGTTCTGTCATGTCTATTGTTTAATACTAAGTCCAGTAAGGCCGTCCCTCTAGTCCGGTCCTGAACCAGTTGGGAAAGGTAATTGTCTTTGGTTATTGCCAAAAACCCGTTTCCTTTATGGGATGTACAGCTTTCAGTTTCCCAGTCTATATCTGGGTAGTTGAAGTCCCCCATAATAACCACCCCATTATGATTTGCCGCCTCATCTACCTCGTTTACTAGTAGATTTTCTGTAGACTCTGGTATATTAGGTGGTTTATAGTATAACTCCTATTAGTAATTTATTATCGTTTTTGGCTCCATGAATCTCTATCCACAGTGACTCCACATGTTCATGTCCCTCACTTATATCAGACTGTGGGCTTTAGACAAGACTTTTACATAAAGGAAGACTGTAACCTTGTACATTAACTGCCGAGCCATAGCTATCATCCAGCCATGTCTCAGTTATTCCCACTATTAGAGATGTCCCAAATTATTCGCCAGCGAACAGTTCCCGGCGAACATCGCACTATGTGCTCTCCGCTTCAGCATTTGCGAAGCCACGGCCCAGAACTTCCTAGTTTTCAGCCCGAAACATCCGGCCGTGGCTCCGCAAAAGATAGAGCATGTCATATTCTTGTCCGCAACCTGCGGACAAGAATAGGCATCTCTATGGGAAGTGCCGGCATGGTGTGTTGCGGATCCGCAATTTGCGGATCCGCAACACACTACGGACGTCTGAATGGGGCCTTAGTTAGAGCAGGGAGAGTGCTGCTGCTGAATTAATAGGGAAACCGTTAGCTAGGCCAGTGTTCTGTATCCACTCCATTCCTCAAAGACTCATCTGCTGTAAGGACAACGTCCTGGCAGCACCCCAAAAAGCCCTTTTTAGGGCTGGTATATCAGTCTGATTTTATTTATTTTTTCTATATATATATTGCAGTTTCCTGCCCGTGTGTGAGAGGCCGCAGGTCCAAAGATTGTACTGTGTGCACACCACTCATATAGGGTGGCACAGTACCTTGCAGATAAAAAAAGTCATTTAATTTTTAACCTTTAATATAATTACACAGTAAATTGCACGGCGCACGCGCAGTGCCACAATTTGGAAGGAAGAGGACCGAAATACCATCTTTTTCCAACTCCCGGTTTTCTAAAATCTATTCCATACACTGGCCCCTGATAGGGAACAAAACAGAGATTAAACTGGTAAGAACAGATTTTTTTAATAAAAAAAAAAAGAGGACAGCCTTTGCGGAGCTGGGTATTTTTTGGCCGCGTTACTGAATGCTCATTTACAATGGCTGAAAGCTCATGCGTTCTTTTGCGGAGGTTACAAACCTGGTCCCATATGCGTTTTTTCTGGAGCGTGCCCTGCGAAGAGTGCTGGATTAGGCCGTAGATGAGCATGAAGAGGAAGAGTTGTGGTCATCATCACCACCAGAAGGAGCCTTGTCGTCGTCGATTTCTGTACCTGCGACATCGCAGAGAGAGGAGTCTGAAGAAGAGGAGTAAGAGGAGGAAAGTGGCTTTGAGGAGGTGGAAGACCAACCACAGCAGGCATCCCAGGGGGCTTGTTGTCACCTTACGGGGAGCCTTGGTGTTTTGTACGTGGCTGGGTGGAGGAAGAGACCTTCAATGACGTCAGTGAGGACAAGGAACGGGACATGGCTAGCTTGGTATCCAACCTTGTTCAAATGGGGAGTTTACGGTTGTGCAAATGGACTGTTTGCGGTTGTTTGCGGTGCATTAAACGGGGAGTTTGGTATGTCAGATTTTGGTCTGTCACTGTGAAGCGGGCGTAACCCTTACACTACCTGATCGATACAACATCATACCTGATCGTATACACACACTGGATGTTTTAAAGCACGTTATTCCAAACAATTTAGGAACGTTAGGTGATTTATGCCCTTTATGGATTAAAACCCGACTCCGCGTTAACTGCGTCATTTTCCATGGGAGTTTTGCCATGGATCCCCCTCCGGCATGCCACAGTCCAGGTGTTAGTCCCCTTGAAACAACTTTTCCATCACTATTGTGGCCAAAAAGAGTCCCAGTGGGTTTTAAAATTCGCCTGTCTATTGAAGTCTATGGCGGTTCGCCCGGTTCGCCCGTTCATGAACATTTGCAGAAGTTCGCGTTCGCTGTTCGCTAATGGAAAATGTTATGTTCGTGACATCTCTACCCACTATGTCATAGTCCTCCTCACACATCACTAATTCCAGTTCCCTAGTTTTCTTAGTCAGGCTTCTGGCATTAGTATACCTGCCTATCATCATTTTATTCTGTCAAATTATCTATGTGTAATAAAGGATCTGTTCTTCTTTTTTCTTTGTCACTTGTCATTTTGATAAAAAAACTAATTTTCCTTTATGCTAATTAGGGTCCAAGGTGCCCGGAGGGGCATTTTTTCCCAGCTCAAGAGCCCAGTTACGCCCCCCTAATGTGCCCAGCCCGCCTAAATTTGAATCCTCAAGCATGCCTACAGCTGCAGAAATCGCCTCCCAGAGGCGAGGCTAACGGCTCCACCCCCGGCTACCTCCGCTTTCAGCCCACAATAACACCCGATCTTCATCTCGCCTGCCGCAGGAATTCTCGCGCAGGCGCAGTGCCGTCGATTGCCTGCGCCTGCGCGTTTCTGAACCAACTGAGGGCAAGAGCCTCAATAGTGTCACTGGGCATGCGCTGAGCCCAGTGACGTTTTCAGAGCGCTGTTTCCCTCAGTTGGCTTAGGATCACGCAGGCGCAGGCAATCGGGCTTATGTGATTGCTTAATTCTGAACACAGCTACATCCTCAGTTACACTTATGCAACCACATTACTTTAGTTTTCTTTGTTTTCTTCCGTCCACATAAAACATTTCAGTTTGTTTTTCAATTGAGTGGTACAGTTTATAGGTCACATTAAAGGTGGAAAAAGTTCTGAAATGATCTATCTTTGTCTAATTTTTTAACAGCACAGAAACCTGACATTTTAACAGGGGTGTGTAGACTTTTTATATCCACTGTATATGGTTCTGATCCAGGGATTTGGCGCTCTATTTTAATCCCTTCCTGGGCATACATCATTGCCAGTAATAGTCTAGTTTAGCTCACTAGGTAGGTTCCTTGTTTACTGTTCCTGTATTTGAATACTGATTCCTCTGTGTTTCTAACTCTGGCTTGTCTTCTGACCTCTTGCTGTTTCACGTGTTTTGTATTTTGCAGCTGCAACGCGCTGCCCCCCAGGGCCAATCGTGTCCCAGGTTTTTAGGAATGCCGAGTGGTGTGGCCCTTAATAGTGTGTTTCACGGTGCTCCTACCTGGACACCATCGCTCCCCAGGGTTAGGCTCTGAAGCAATGGAGGGGATGAGGTTTGGTGGAGGTGGATAATAAATCGAGTTCAGACCTTGATAAAGTTCAATAGCTTTACTTGCAGATACTTGATTCTAGACAATATTCAGGCTTTCTTTTGGTCCCAGCAGGCTTTAGCATAAACTGAAAAGCACACTTGATAACTCTGTTTTCTCTTTCTGCTATGCTAAACTCAGCTTGGCTTTGGCTGTTGTCCCCCTCCTGACACTCAAAAATAAATTAGCAAGGAGTCATGACGCACTATGAGCTACTTTCCTCTGGAGAGACTCCTGCCACAGCCAGATAATTTTTTCCCCTTGCTGCTACATCTTCCACACATCTGCTTCCATTGCAAGCTTAGCTTATACTGCACTGGCTGCTACAGGTCAGGCACGTCTGGCTCTGCCGGTGCCAAGGCTTAGACTGCCCTAAACTAGAACTGCAACCCCTCCCTTTGTTTGGAAGCAGGACTGGCCCACTTCTGCCCAAAGGCAGAAATAAATACAAACATGACATTACTGTTAGGCCATTAGAGAACAGTAGCAGGGTGAAGGAATGGTAATACCACTCTGGGGTATTAGACAGCCCATCTGGTTCTGATCTCGGGTGTCTTCTGACCACTTCCTGACTCTCGTTTGGTACTGCATAGCCTGTCTGGTTCTGACCCATTGCCATACTACTCTGCCTTTGTGTTTGTTGTCTGTTGGTGTTTTGTCCATCTCTGCACTTATTTAGAGTAGGTACCATCTTCCAATTGTGGTTCTGCCAAGTAGAGCTTATAGTGCAAGTAGATAAGGAAAGTAAGCTGGCTTATAGGTTAGGGCTCACTATCATTGTCTGTACCTACAGGAATTACACAGTTAGGTCAGTGTTTGATCAGTCATTTTCATCAGTGATTGTGAGGCAAAACTGGGAGAGGGTCAAAAACACAGAACAGGCGCAAATCTTTCCAGTATACCTTATCGCTGAGTGGGCTCAACTCATGGTTATTGCTCTCAATTACCGATAAAAAAACACTGATGAACCACTTACCAAACAATGACTTTGTGAAAGTAGCCTAACAAGAAAGGGTGGATTTTAATGGTATGTGATTGTGGGACATCCTTAATATTAAAGGGATTGTCTGGGTTCACAACTGAACCTGTACATATCCTCTTCTTCACCCCTCCAGCCCCCCTGATATGAGCATTTTTTGGAGATCTGGTGAAATATCGGTCTCTCCATAGGGACTGCTAGGCAGAGGTTTCCACCCAGCAGTGAGCCTGGTGATGTCACCGGCACCAATGGGCAGGTTTTAGCACTGCCCTAGCCTTTAAAACAGCTAGGGCAGAGCTAAAGCACGCCTATCAGAGCCAGTGACATTACTGGGAGCATTGCCATTGTAAACAAAAAATCCTTTGCCCTGCGCTATACAGACTGGAGGGGTGAAGATGGGGATATGTCGGGGTTCAGCTCTGACCCTGGACAACCCCTTTAACACCTTTCCATTTAGTGCTGTTTTAAAAAGTAAGTGGGGAAGTGAATGTCGTCAAGTATTTGAATTGGTTTCACTCCAGATTTATCACTAGAAAAAAGGAAATAAAAGTCTAAAAGTCTCAAACTCACTCCAGTATAGCCTCAGTCACTCATCAGTGTTCCACGGACATGTGATGTACCTGTTCTACAGTACACATCCCCATTCATTTTAATGTGTGTATTCACACATTAGTGTTTTAGTATGGTCCTTGGGTCCATGTTTTTCGCACAGATACAGGCTCTATTTTGTTTGTGTTCATGGATCAATAACACCCATTATAGTCTATGGGTCCATGAAAACCATGGATGCAACAGGGATATGCCATCCGTGTTGCATCTGTGTTTCACGGATCATTAGGAAGAGATGCTTTTAAAATTATTTTTCAGCTCTGCAGTGTCAGTAAAACACGGATGACACATGGACAGCAAAAAACGGACACACGGATCCTTCACAGACAGCTTCACGGATGTATCACTGACCACCTTCTCATGGATTTGAGTATGGACACAGATGTATAAAGCTTAAGTGTGTGTGTGTGTGTAGGGGGGATATTGGTGTAACATCTCTAGAAAGGTGTTTGTTAAATTTAATGCAACCTAACAATAAGCAAAACTGACTTCAAATATTACCACTCTGATAAATTCCCCAATAGAGTTAAACAATAAAATTCCTGCTGTATGCAGTCACCACTAGAGGGAGCCCAGGAGCTTACTGTAAGCTTGTTTTAACTGAGTTTAACATGTAAACAGTATGCAGTATGTTCTGCCAAGTGGTGGCTACAGGCAAGAGCGTACCTACATCTATGCAGGGATCTAGACCTCTGTGTCAGAAAAAGAGACCTAATCTGCACAATTTTTTGGATACGATTAGGCTAAAAAAAAAATCACTTTAAATATGCGGGATATAGATGTAATACTGCTATTCACGGGCCTGGGAAAGCTAGGCGTTTTCTATCATTTTTAACAACTGTAGGATACACTGATGAGTGGGAGGGCACTCAAAACATATGAGGACACAGCAGGTAAAAATGCAATGAATAAGAGTAATATTAAATAGAACTAATATAAAACACACATAAAGTATAAAATAAAGTATAAATCAATGCATTTAAAATACTGAACCATTGGGTGGCCAGCCCAGTGACCAGTCTCTCAATTGCACTTAAATATCACACATAAATGTAGAATAATATTCACATTATATTTTTACTTCTGGCTCTAGCCGTCAAGCCCTTTTGATGGCAATTTTTTTTTTTCAGTACGGCTATGTTTATCAAGCACCAGTTTAAATTTTCATTCAACGTTGTAGTCGGTTGATTATAATATCGGCAAGTGTTTCTTTTAAGCCTACATAAGTTCAGAGTACTGCACAGTATATTAGAAAATCTGTGTCCACACCCTATTCATTTGGCAAATGCTGGCGTTCAAAGTACTTGTACAGTGCAGTACCCCGATAATGAGAAGTGAATTAGGTAAGTGGCATATATGAGAATTAATCCTGGTTACATTACCACCCTTCTGAGGTCTTCTATCACCGGCGTTCTTCTGAGCGGGGCGCTGCACGCTACCACGCTCTATTCCCTTCCAGGACCTGTGGTGATGTCATGTAGGGGGAGTGTCACATGACACTCCCTCGATCATGTGATCATGTGCGATCATGTGCGATCATGTGATTTCAGCGCTGGATACCTTTTCAAGCCGATAGTCTCCCCTGTTAATGAAGCACTTGTTGGGAGTAAAATAAGCTTTGTTAAGTGTCTTTGTAAAGCATGCTTGTTTTCCTGCAGTCCTGTATCCCTCACTGCTGTAATCCCAGACCCGTTGCGGGAAAATACGATCCCTTCTTCAGTGACCCACTTTTTTGCCATCAAAGGGCTTGACGGCTAGAGCCAGAAGTGCAAATATAATGTGAATATTATGTGTCCTCATATGTTTTGAGTGCCCTCCCACTCAACAGTGTACCCTACAATTCTCTATCCTCTTGAGCTCGGGGGAGCTTATTCGGGTGTGCACCTTATCCAGTCTTGGCAAACAATTGGTGAGCCGCCTAGAATACATTTTTATAATTTTTAACAAATTGACAAAAGAGGATAGAAAAAAAAATGGCAGTTCAATTCAGCATTATAATTTTCAACTGAAAGTTGTTTTTTTAGAAGGCAACCTTGAACATGGCAGATAAGCATGCTATAAAATTCCTGCTGTATGCAGTCACCACTAGAGGGAGCCCAGGAGCTTACTGTAAGCTTGTTTTAACTGAGTTTAACATGTAAACAGTATGCAGTATGTTCTGCCAAGTGGTGGCTACAGGCAAGAGCGTACCTACATCTATGCAGGGATCTAGACCTCTGTGTCAGAAAAAGAGACCTAATCTGCACAATTTTTTGGATACGATTAGGCTAAAAAAACAAGAACAAAAAAAAAATCACTTTAAATATGCGGGATATAGATGTAATACTGCTATTCACGGGCCTGGGAAAGCTAGGCCTTTTCTAACTGTTACTGATTGTACTCAAGATTTTCTTCGAAAACTGTTGGTTATTGGTTAAATATCATTTTTAACAACTGTAGGATACACTGATGAGTGGGAGGGCACTCAAAACATATGAGGACACAGCAGGTAAAAATGCAATGAATAAGAGTAATATTAAATAGAACTAATATAAAACACACATAAAGTATAAAATAAAGTATAAATCAATGCATTTAAAATACTGAACCATTGGGTGGCCAGCCCAGTGACCAGTCTCTCAATTGCACTTAAATATCACACATAAATGTAGAATAATATTCACATTATATTTTCACTTCTGGCTCTAGCCGTCAAGCCCTTTTGATGGCAATTTTTTTTTTTCAGTACGGCTATGTTTATCAAGCACCAGTTTAAATTTTCATTCAACGTTGTAGTCGGTTGATTATAATATCGGCAAGTGTTTCTTTTAAGCCTACATAAGTTCAGAGTACTGCACAGTATATTAGAAAATCTGTGTCCACACCCTATTCATTTGGCAAATGCTGGCGTTCAAAGTACTTGTACAGTGCAGTACCCCGATAATGAGAAGTGAATTAGGTAAGTGGCATATATGAGAATTAATCCTGGTTACATTACCACCCTTCTGAGGTCTTCTATCACCGGCGTTCTTCTGAGCGGGGCGCTGCACGCTACCACGCTCTATTCCCTTCCAGGACCTGTGGTGATGTCATGTAGGGGGAGTGTCACATGACACTCCCTCGATCATGCGATCATATGCGATCATGTGCGATCATGTGATTTCAGCGCTGGATACCTTTTCAAGCCGATAGTCTCCCCTGTTAATGAAGCACTTGTTGGGAGTAAAATAAGCTTTGTTAAGTGTCTTTGTAAAGCATGCTTGTTTTCCTGCAGTCCTGTATCCCTCACTGCTGTAATCCCAGACCCGTTTCGGGGAAAATACGATCCCCTTCTTCAGTGACCCACTTTTTTTGCCATCAAAAGGGCTTGACGGCTAGAGCCAGAAGTGCAAATATAATGTGAATATTATGTGTCCTCATATGTTTTGAGTGCCCTCCCACTCAACAGTGTACCCTACAATTCTCTATCCTCTTGAGCTCGGGGGAGCTTATTCGGGTGTGCACCTTATCCAGTCTTGGCAAACAATTGGTGAGCCGCCTAGAATACATTTTTATAATTTTTAACAAATTGACAAAAGAGGATAGAAAAAAAAATGGCAGTTCAATTCAGCATTATAATTTTCAACTGAAAGTTGTTTTTTTTAGAAGGCAACCTTGAACATGGCAGATAAGCATGCTATAGAAGCATGCTTTGGCTATGTTCAGATAATTCCCCCCATTCTTTCCTCTCTCTTCATATATTTATTAGGAGTTATTTTAACCAATTTACCTATTATTTTGGCAGTATTACTGAAAATAACTGGGGGTTTTGATTAAATATGGGATTAAAATATGGGGGATACTAATGCACATATATGAAGTCTTTTTTCTCTATATCAATAAGTTAAAGGGGTTATCCTATGACTACTGTAAAAAATAAAAATCAGACATTATATAGTACATGCCAATCTCTTTCTAACAAAGCTAGAACCAGCCCTGTACCTCACATGGATCCAGAGATCTCCCCATTTATTGATCTGCTAGATTAAGATGAAGCATGCAGCTCGAGGGGAGTGCCTTTTCTGCTGCAGGTAAGGGGGCATGTCCATTCAGCTGCAGCTCTCCCCCCATTACAGCTTAGCTTAGGAGGCAGTTGAATGATAAAACTGAGCATGTGTGGCCATCTCAATGAGCCGGACAAAGAAATAAGAGAAAAAACAGAAGGTGGCATTATACAGATACACTTTGTTGGGTAACTCAGTGGCTATGTTAAAGTTTTCATTACATGCAATTACAAAATAATTCAGATCCAGGTGCTGGTTTGAAAAAACTCTAGAATATTTGTCATGGGACAACCCCTTTAATACACTCTACCTCCAATATAAGTTTTTGCTTCAAATTGCTGTATTAACTCTCTAGATGATAGACACATCAGACCAATGATTGCATATTTGTTGAAGACTCAGACACCTTGTGTTACTCTTCCTGTCATATGTAATATTGTTTTCTTTTTAATTTCTAAAGTGCAACAAAGTATTTATTCAGATTTGTATCGGAAGCAGGTTCAAAGTTTCCTAATAGTTTTAAGGGAGGAGTTCTCTTACACAACCCACCTTAAATACAGATAAAAATGTTGTGAACCAGGGTCGTAATGATCCCGGTAACAGAGGGTGCGACCAGGCCCAGCGGGATGGGGGGGCCCGCAGTTTGCAAGTGCTTTTAATAGCCAGTCAGGCTCGGGGCCTCTCTGTGCAATTTATTTTTATAATGCCTACAGTGCGGCTGGCCGGCTGCACTACCTGCATAGTGCGCACATTAAATAACCCATACCCACCAACCCATATCCTCTACAGTGCTGCGCCACCAGCTGTGACAGCGCAAGACCCGGCACTGAGGTCACAGGTTTCGCGGCTCTGCAAAGGGTATGAAGGGATTGTACTGACAGACGGTCAGAGCAGAGCAGAGTAGGTATTTTTTTTTCAATTTATGTATGCACACACACTGGCTTCATACGTGGGGAGGTGGGGGCGCCTGGCAGTGGCGGCAGTGTGGCACAGTGGCATGCCGCACTTGAATTCGGAAAGGGGAGCCTGCGCCGGCCATATGAGGGAAGGCCCACTGGCAGCAAATCCTTTATTATCATGAAATATATACAGAGAGGGGCAAAAAATGAAATGTATACAGAGAGGGGCAAAAAAATTAAATATATACACTGAGGGGCAAAATCATTAAATATATACAGAGGGGGGCAAAATCATGAAATATATGCTGAGATGGGCAAAAAACACCTACCTCTTCTATTTAATTTTGTACTACAACGCATAAAACCTATAGTGGAGTGGTGGTGTAAGGATACGGTGGTTTGCGCTCCAGCCTGGATCCATGCCCTGTGTAACCATGACAACGATCGCTGTTTGCCTCCCAGGCTGGAAGCAGTGGCCGCTGGGCCGTCTAAGGTGGCTCCGCCCATCCACACTTGGTCAATAAATAGGAGCCAGGTGCTGCACAGGGTGTTCCACTAATGGAGTGCGCACCCTGCCTGCTCCATTCACCACGAGGACGCAAGCTTCTAACTACCTGCAACTCTGAACCTCCAGGAGAAACCCTCACCTACCTTATCCAGCTCCACCACTGCAGGATCCCTGCATGACTTCTAACAGCAAGTATCAGCCTGTCATTTTGTTCACTGACATTGCTCACTGAAAGGAAGGGACTCGCTGGTGACTATTAGTACTGCAGGCCTGGGATTTCTGAACATTGCCTAGAGCCGTTATTCATGAACTTTAATCTGTACTCTGATTCCTAAAACGAACTCTCCTCACTGTTAGTTTTACACTCTATCTTTAGTGCGCGGTACATGATTTTGTTGATTATGTAACTACCTTGCAAACAACCCTCATGATGCTGAAAGACAACCTCCAACGGGCAAAGGAAAGGCAGAAGATCTACTACGACCGTCACAGAAGAGAAAATCCTCCTTATCAGGTTGGAGACTCGGTATGGCTGTCAACGAGAAACCTTCGGTTGGGGGTACCTGCTAAGAAACTGGGTAGGCAATTTTTGGGTCCGTTTCTGATAGAAAGAATTATCAACCCCAACACGGTGAGACTTACCCTTCCTCCTCGACTACAGGTACATCCCACATTCCATGTATCGTTGCTAAAACCGTTTAGACCTAGCCCGTTCCCCTCACGGGTTCCTCAGCCCTCCCCGATAGATGTCCGTGGTGAGGAGGAATTTGAGGTTGAGCAGCTTCTCGACTCCAGAAGAAGACGGGGGAGGATCCAGTACCTCGTTAGATGGAAGGGTTACGGGTCTCAGGATGACTCTTGGGAAGATGTGCGAGGCGTCCATGCACCCAGACTCCAAGGTTGTTCCACAGGAGATTTCCGACCGACCCTCCTACTGGAGTTGCCCGAGAGGGTCCCCTTAAGGGAGTACTGTAAGGATACGGTGGTTTGCGCTCCAGCCTGGATCCATGCCCTGTGTAACCATGACAACGATCGCTGTTTGCCTCCCAGGCTGGAAGCAGTGGCCGCTGGGCCGTCTAAGGTGGCTCCGCCCATCCACACTTGGTCAATAAATAGGAGCCAGGTGCTGCACAGGGTGTTCCACTAATGGAGTGCGCACCCTGCCTGCTCCATTCACCACGAGGACGCAAGCTTCTAACTACCTGCAACTCTGAACCTCCAGGAGAAACCCTCACCTACCTTATCCAGCTCCACCACTGCAGGATCCCTGCATGACTTCTAACAGCAAGTATCAGCCTGTCATTTTGTTCACTGACATTGCTCACTGAAAGGAAGGGACTCGCTGGTGACTATTAGTACTGCAGGCCTGGGATTTCTGAACATTGCCTAGAGCCGTTATTCATGAACTTTAATCTGTACTCTGATTCCTAAAACGAACTCTCCTCACTGTTAGTTTTACACTCTATCTTTAGTGCGCGGTACATGATTTTGTTGATTATGTAACTACCTTGCAAACAACCCTCATGATGCTGAAAGACAACCTCCAACGGGCAAAGGAAAGGCAGAAGATCTACTACGACCGTCACAGAAGAGAAAATCCTCCTTATCAGGTTGGAGACTCGGTATGGCTGTCAACGAGAAACCTTCGGTTGGGGGTACCTGCTAAGAAACTGGGTAGGCAATTTTTGGGTCCGTTTCTGATAGAAAGAATTATCAACCCCAACACGGTGAGACTTACCCTTCCTCCTCGACTACAGGTACATCCCACATTCCATGTATCGTTGCTAAAACCGTTTAGACCTAGCCCGTTCCCCTCACGGGTTCCTCAACCCTCCCCCGATAGATGTCCGTGGTGAGGAGGAATTTGAGGTTGAGCAGCTTCTCGACTCCAGAAGAAGACGGGGAGGATCCAGTACCTCGTTAGATGGAAGGGTTACGGGTCTCAGGATGACTCTTGGGAAGATGTGCGAGACGTCCATGCACCCAGACTCCAAAGGTTGTTCCACAGGAGATTTCCGACCGACCCTCCCTACTGGGGTACCCGGAGAGGGTCCCCTTAAGGGGGTACTGTAAGGATACGGTGGTTTGCGCTCCAGCCTGGATCCATGCCCTGTGTAACCATGACAACGATCGCTGTTTGCCTCCCAGGCTGGAAGCAGTGGCCGCTGGGCCGTCTAAGGTGGCTCCGCCCATCCACACTTGGTCAATAAATAGGAGCCAGGTGCTGCACAGGGTGTTCCACTAATGGAGTGCGCACCCTGCCTGCTCCATTCACCACGAGGACGCAAGCTTCTAACTACCTGCAACTCTGAACCTCCAGGAGAAACCCTCACCTACCTTATCCAGCTCCACCACTGCAGGATCCCTGCATGACTTCTAACAGCAAGTATCAGCCTGTCATTTTGTTCACTGACATTGCTCACTGAAAGGAAGGGACTCGCTGGTGACTATTAGTACTGCAGGCCTGGGATTTCTGAACATTGCCTAGAGCTGTTATTCATGAACTTTAATCTGTACTCTGATTCCTAAAACGAACTCTCCTCACTGTTAGTTTTACACTCTATCTTTAGTGCGGTACATGATTTTGTTGATTATGTAACTACCTTGCAAACAACCCTCATGATGCTGAAAGACAACCTCCAACGGGCAAAGGAAAGGCAGAAGATCTACTACGACCGTCACAGAAGAGAAAATCCTCCTTATCAGGTTGGAGACTCGGTATGGCTGTCAACGAGAAACCTTCGGTTAGGGGTACCTGCTAAGAAACTGGGTAGGCAATTTTGGGTCCGTTTCTGATAGAAAGAATTATCAACCCCAACACGGTGAGACTTACCCTTCCTCCTCGACTACAGGTACATCCCACATTCCATGTATCGTTGCTAAAACCGTTTAGACCTAGCCCGTTCCCCTCACGGGTTCCTCAACCCTCCCCCGATAGATGTCCGTGGTGAGGAGGAATTTGAGGTTGAGCAGCTTCTCGACTCCAGAAGAAGACGGGGAGGATCCAGTACCTCGTTAGATGGAAGGGTTACGGGTCTCAGGATGACTCTTGGGAAGATGTGCGAGACGTCCATGCACCCAGACTCCAAAGGTTGTTCCACAGGAGATTTCCCGACCGACCCTCCCCTACTGGGGTACCCGGAGAGGGTCCCCTTAAGGGGGTACTGTAAGGATACGGTGGTTTGCGCTCCAGCCTGGATCCATGCCCTGTGTAACCATGACAACGATCGCTGTTTGCCTCCCAGGCTGGAAGCAGTGGCCGCTGGGCCGTCTAAGGTGGCTCCGCCCCATCCACACTTGGTCAATAAATAGGAGCCAGGTGCTGCACAGGGTGTTCCACTAATGGAGTGCGCACCCTGCCTGCTCCATTCACCACGAGGACGCAAGCTTCTAACTACCTGCAACTCTGAACCTCCAGGAGAAACCCTCACCTACCTTATCCAGCTCCACCACTGCAGGATCCCTGCATGACTTCTAACAGCAAGTATCAGCCTGTCATTTTGTTCACTGACATTGCTCACTGAAAGGAAGGGACTCGCTGGTGACTATTAGTACTGCAGGCCTGGGATTTCTGAACATTGCCTAGAGCTGTTATTCATGAACTTTAATCTGTACTCTGATTCCTAAAACGAACTCTCCTCACTGTTAGTTTTACACTCTATCTTTAGTACGCGGTACATGATTTTGTTACCCCATACTCTCCGCTTAAGACTGAGAGAGCCGCCTGGGGTACACACTGAGCAGCCGCAAAAGACTCCATCAACACTCAAGTAGTGTGATAGGAGTGGATGTCAAAGGACTCCGCAGTTGAGATCCTAACTGATCAATTTGGTGCGTTACAGGTGGGGGCAATTCAAAGTTTGCCCTGGTGCCCATAGAACTCTAGCTACACCACTGTTGTGAACTTATTATTTATGGTTTTAAAACTTGTGTATCCGAATACATTTATTGTGTAACTTGCCTTGAAAAAGGGACTGGTCCAATCCCAAAACCATTTTTTTTTATATGCAGCCTCAATATCCACTGAATCGTCCATGTGAAGTCCTTACTAGTAATGCCTCATGGACAAAGCCTAGTGTTTCCTCTATTGTCTCTCAAATGTATGCTGCAGCTGTTAGGGTGACACTTTTCCCAACAAAATTAAAGTTTACATAGGTTTAAAAGGTTGTCGTGGTTTGGGGTGTGGCTCAACATGGGTGTTATTTGATCATATTTTACATTTTGCTAATTTTTATCAATAAAATCAAAGTTTTTACTGGGGACACCCTGTTTATTTAAGTTTTATTGAGCCTCTATTTTTTAAAATGTTTCTGCTGGGATTTGAACTCACAGCCATCATTAAAGACAAAAGCCCTAACCACTGAGATATAGAGCTCAATGTTAATTTGATTCAGATATATTATGGCTAAAAACCACAGTAGTAGTTTCCCATATATTATGCATTCATATATACATCAGAAGTATCATTTTATATTTGTTTTAGTAATAGCAAAATAAAATTATGGCACAAAATAAATTTGGAATTACAAAAAGTAATGCAATCACAAAAAAGAAAAAAAAACGGCAGCATATCTGCAGTAGTTTTACATTGAGCTCTATAGCTCAGTTGTTAAGGCTCCTGCCTTTAACAGATGGTTGTGAATGTAAATCCCGGCAGAAAAACTTCAAAAATAGAGACTATATAAAACTTTAATACACAGGGTATCCTCAAGCATACTGACAATCCCTGGGGATCCACCCTTCATCTTCATAGCACTGACTCTATATATGACCATAGCCAGCTATAGACATAGAGCAGGGAACCCCAGGTCATATATGGAGTCAGAGAATGGACTACTAAGCAGTTGGGATACCGTGCACCCAATGTGCTCTGTACAATACCAACCAGGCCCTCTAACCTGCAGAGCTTAGAGGGAACGCTGCCTGAGTCCTGACTCCTGTCCGCCCACTCGCTTCCATGGACATTCCATGCTTACAGTGAGATTCATTGAGAAGTACTACCATCATTGTTACTGCCTTCACAAAACTATTAGGAGAAGTTTATTCTGTAATTTACCTCAGAACTGTGCCTATTGCTGTTATATGTACTACAACTCCCACTATCTCCTCAGAGACTTATTTATTACAACCAAACAAGCCTAGTCAATGACCCTACCATTCATCCTCTGGCCCTTCTGTCTGCCCTCCTGTCTTGCACCCATCTACCAAACATCAAGGGTTCTCCAGCCACTACCAGCCAGGAGTCCCAAAAAGTCCAGGGTGTGCCAGAGGAAGAAAGGGTTCTCTCTCCACTCAAAGCACATGTGAAGCCCTGGGAAGTGCTTAGGAGAAGGGAATTGCCACCATGAGGGCTATAACCACCCCCACTGCCACCACTCCCAACCTCACCAGCTCCAGCAACTCTGTCTTCTACCTGCAGGCCAGTGGGCTACAAGCGCTTTTTTTTCCCCCACCTTTCGGTTTTTACCTTATTTTTGTGGCGTTCTATTGTTTTCTTCATGGTGGTTTTTCCAATGGAGAATGTGTTGTCAAACTAACATCTGGAGCTGGCATTAGTTTTGCAGGAGGTAAAAAGCACCACTAAAAAAGCAAACATGCAGAGAAACTGCTGCAAAACTATATGCATGTATGAATTCACCCTAATCATCAAATGTGCACCCTGTGGTTGAGTTAAACCTTGCTAAGTTAATATGTGTCACTTCACCATGCTCAACTGGGGTACCATATGCTAGTCATAGACAGGAAAGCAAAAGGCATGTTTTTGAGCTGTATTGGCTCCTGGTAGAACAAATCTGTAACTGTAAAACATTACTAAACATTGTTGTTTATTTTATTTTTTATTTTTTTTAAGAAACAGTTTCTTTCTGCCACAAGTAGCTGTAATTGGGCCCAAGAATTTAGCTTTCGTCGTGGAGGCCATGTTCAATTGTTCTTTCAGTTTTGGTGCAGCAAACCTAATCTTAAATAAGAAGTAAAAAAAAATACCATTAAGAGGTAGCCAGACTTCACCCTCAGCCTTTCCAAGTAAAAACTCAAATACTTAATAATCTCAAGGCCACCAATAGAGAGAATCCCCTTTGTTCCACATATCTATGTAAGATACTGTATCAGTTAGTGACCAACTCTTCTTCTTCAATCAACTGTGAGACTTCACCGTATCTCTTCTTTCCTTCCCCCTCCTGTCAACGTGTGGGTTTCTTCTAGTAAATCAGAAGATTACGACGTCAGTAAATTTGGAGGTGAAAACCAGAAGGCATCACTTAAAAATTCATGACAGCAAATCAAATGGAATATGTGGAATAGAATTACCCAGACCGTTGTACTTGGGCAGCTATTTCTACACTTGTATCATAATTTAAGACACATTTTATGGCTAGACACATGCATATTAACTTTGTATGGGAATGATGAGATGACAAGACGGATAATATAATGGTAGACAGAGACTTCAGGAGAAAAAGCAACAATATAAAATTGCCACTGTCTTAGAAATATGCAATATCCCTAGGAAATTACAGTGATGGGGAGATCATGGGACATCCATTATGAAAGGTAGTATATTTGAGGTCAAGTGTTGCCAGGTCATCAGGGCATCAATTTTGGAGGTGGTAGAAGTTGCAGTAGTACCTGGGTCAAATGGGTCCTCTGTTATAAAAGGGAAGAGGAATCCTATGATTGTTGGCCATAATATTAAAGCGGGCCTAGGAGTATCAAGTTACAACATCTTTTTGATATAATCTTATGGAATTCTACGTGTGTAACATCTCTTAGAGTCATTTCCATGTTTAGTTGCTATGGTTTCGGGACCTTAAGAGGAGTAGAGATGTCTTAGGGTACTTTCACACTTGCGTTTTTGTTTTCCGGCATAGAGTTCCGTAGTCGGGGCTCTATGCCGGAAAAAATCGCTTCAGTTACAGATAATACAACCGCATGCATCCGTTTGAACGTTTGTATTAAATTTAACTATTTTTTAACATTGCCAAAACGGATCCGTTTGGAACTCGATTGAAAGTCAATGGAGGACAGATCCGTTTTCTATTGGGGCAGATTGTGCCAGAAAAAACGGATCCGTTCCCATTGACTTGCTTTGGGGGTCATGACATTTTGCTCCGCATCCTAGTATGGAAAGAATACCGCAGCATGCTGCGGTATTTTCTCCGTCCAAAAAACATTCAGTGACTGAACTGAAGAAATCCTGATGCATACTGAACGGATTTCTCTCTATTCAGAATGCATGGGGATAATACTGATCAGTATTTTTCCAGCATAGAGCCCCAGCGACGGAACTCTATGCCACAAAACAAAAACGCAAGTGTGAAAGGGCCCTTAAAGGGGTTCTCCGGGCAAAACCTAAATTTGGGGCATAATTCTAACCTGTGAAGGGAAGATTGTTGGACTGATACTTACCTTCCACAGCACAGCCCGTTCCAAGATCTGCCACCCAGTCAAGTCACTGCTCCTGTCGGGTTTTCTGCTCTTCCGGTGAGTCTCCGTCTTCTTCACTTCCTTTCTTGAGCAGGAGACGGAACGTCATGAATGACCTCACCGTCTCCTGCAAAAGAAAGCTCCACCCGGCCGTCCTCACTCACCACACATGCGCACTAGCATTCAGTGGTAAACTAGAATGTATGGGCAAACGGGAGGTGGTTCAATAGAATGTATGGGCAAACGGGAGGTGGTTTACTAGAATGTATGGGCAAACGGGAGGTGGTTCAGTAGAATGTATGTGCAAACGGGAGGTGGTTTACTAAAATGTATGGGCAAACAGGAGGTGGCTTACTAGAATGTATGGGCAAACGGGAGGAGGCTTACTAGAATGTTAATAGCTAAATACTATACCCTGTAAGGACCTGCTGACGTCACAACATCACGTGGCACTTTGGATGGCACAAGGAGGTACTGGATGGCTAACAACAGGGTAATGGATGTCCAAAGGGGGTAATGGATAGCACAATGGGGGAACTGAATGGCACAAGGGGGGCACAATTGATGGCAAACAGGGGCACTGGATGGCAAAAAGGGTGCACTGCATGGCATAGTGGGGGCACTGGATGGTACTAGAGGGCAAATAGGGGGCACTGGATGGCAAATAGGGGGCACTGGATGGCAAATAGGGGGCACTGGATGTCACTGTTATGGGGGCACTGTGGATGTCACTGTTATGGGGGGCGCTGTGGTTGTCACTGTTATGGGGGGCACTGTGGAGGTCACTGTTATGGGGGGCACTGTGGAGGTCACTGTCATGGGGCACTGTGGATGTCACTGTTATGGGGCACTGTGGACATCACTGTTATGGGGGCGCTGTGGACATCACTGTTATGGGGGCGCTGTGGACATCACTGTTATGGGGGCGCTGTGGACGTCACTGTTATGGGGCACTGTGGACGTCACTGTTATGGGGCACTGTGGAGGTCACTGTTATGGGGCACTGTGGAGGTCACTGTTATGGAGGCGCTGTGGATGACACTGTTATGGGGGATCTGTGGATGTCACTGTTATGGAGGATCTGTGGATGACACTGTTATGGGGGATCTGTGGATGTCACTGTTATGGGGGATCTGTGGAGGTCACTGTTATGGGGGCACTGTGGAGGTCACTGTTATGGAGGCACTGTGGATGTCACTGTTATGGGGGATCTGTGGAGGACACTGTTATGGGGGATCTGTGGATGTCACTGTTATGGGGGATCTGTGGAGGTCACTGTTATGGGGCACTGTGGATGACACTGTTATGGGGGATCTGTGGATGTCACTGTTATGGGGGCACTGTGGAGGTCACTGTTATGGAGGCACTGTGGATGTCACTGTTATGGGGCACTGTGGATGTCACTGTTATGGGCGCTCAGTATAAGTGATAGGGCTCGTGCACAGAACCGTATCTGGTTTGCGGTCGTGGATCCACTAAATGAGGTTACTGTCTGTGTGCGATTCACATTTTTTACCAGTCATTTTTTATCTGTCGCAGAACTGACATACGGATATGGAAAGCACAGGGACGTCATCAGTGTGTTTTTTATATCCGTATGTCAGTTCCAGTAAAAACAGAACATGTCCTATTCTGGTCCTCAAAATGAGCACCTCAAATCCATCGAACTCAATGGGACTGCAAAAAATGTGGATCGCAAAATGGATACGGTGGTGTGCATAAGGGATTAGATACACAGCTCAGCAGACAGGATCATACAAAATGGGATTAGATACACATTTTAGCAATGTCAGTGTTGAGATTTGATACACCGCTCTGCAGGCTGTATCACACAGGATAGGATTAGATACATATATGATTGGATACGCTTGCTGATTCAAGCTGTTTTTCACACTCTGGAGATGATGAGGGCAGTGCCTGTGGACAGTCAGTGATGGGATTTAGACACTGACTGAAAAGTAGATTCATGTCTGTGTGCAGAAAGATGGACACAGGAGTTGTAATGGGAGTAGCTGCTGCAGACAGAGCAGTGTGGGGGCGTGGCCAGCCTGTGACTCATCTCTGTGCAGTGCAGCCAGGCTTGTGTATCAATAAAGTTATGTATTCAACAAAACAAGAAGAGGAGAAAGTATACAGATCTGCCAGGATAATCTGATGTCTTCTAGGGGGGGAAGGAAAGCTCAGACTTGAAAAACAGATATTGGGGGCATATGTATGCATGGTGAGGGGTGTTAGGAGCACATAAAAAGAATTTTGATTTTAGGACCGGACAACCTCTTTAAGCAATGTTTATTTCCTTGAGATGGTAACTTTTGTTCTTTGAGTTTATTTTGAAAATTGTTTAACTATCATTAAATGATTATACATTATAATTAGGGATGAGCGAATCGACTTTGGATGAAACATCCGAAGTCGATAAGTATAAAACTTCATTTGAATACTGTACGGAGCGAGAATGTATTGGCTCAGATAAGCCGAAATTATTACTTCTCAAAGTCTCATGAGACTTCGGGTAATAACTTCCAAAATTAATTTCTACGGTTAAAAACCTTTTCCCGAACTCGTGTTCAGTTCCAAGTGGTACGGTACCTTGGAAGCTACGCAGCTGGATAAGGGTCTATGTATAGCTGTTGTACAGTCTTTTCAATGCAGTTTACATTTTTCATACTGCCTTGGAGCTTCCATCTATGGTCTGGACTAGAGATGAGCGAACTTCTTGAAATTAATTTTGTGTCCAATTCGTAAAAGTTTTTAAAAAATCCACATTGATTCTACACAAATTAAATATGCTCCAATTGGTCTGAAAATTGGTATATGACACTTTGAGGTCCCCTAGGACTTTTATGTGTGCTCGTTATATTTTTTTTATTTTTTATACAAATTTTGCTTATTTTCTACCTCCCTTCCCTCCTAAGCTCTTTAACACAACGAACAGGAACGAACCCCCTTCCCTTAAGCAAACCGCTAATGTATATTCAAAAAGACCATAAGCAAAAGTAAGGAGCAATAACGCTCCTCATAACTCTCCTTAAGATATGGCTTTCATATTGTACTAGAAGCTGCCTATAGAATATATGTCTATTATGAACAAATAGTGTATAAGCGAGATACACTAATAGTATATGTCATCATGCATCAAGGAGATACATCACACAATTGCAAGTCTAGCCTGCTTTTTATCAGTAACTAACAGAAATATTAATTACTAATAACATTTGTGTGATGATTAGGGTTGAGCGAACCCGAACTGTAAAGTTTGGGTTCGTACCGGACTTTAGGGTTTTTGGTACCCAGACCCGAACCCAAACATTTAATTAAAGTTTGGGTTTGAGTTCGGTGTTCAGCGAGTTAATGGCGCTTGTTGAAAGGCTGCAGGGCAGCCAATCAACAAGTGTTTAACTAGTGTGCCCTTAGAAGCAATCACAGCTATGCCTATTAATGGCATGGCTGTGATTGGCCAAGTGCAGCATGTGACCCAGTCTCTATATAAGCTGGAGTCACTTGGCGCCGCACATCACTCTGCTCTTACTAGTGTAGGGATAGGATGTTGCTGCTATGAGGGAGAGATTAGGAAACAATTCTGGACTGGTGTACTTGGTGTTAAATCTGTAAACTACAGCGATTATTTTTGTGGGTGCTCTGCTACAATTCTTTTACCCATGAGCCCAGTGACACAGAAAAATAAATTTTATCCGTCTGTTAGTTAGGTGGTTGTCGGCGGCCATTTTGTGCAAGTGTAGTGTACTTGTATCTGCATATGTACCAGGGACAATAATTCTGTTCTTTTAGTTCAGTGGGCAACATATACCAACATATAATTCATTGTTGGGTGACATTTAGCCAGTTTTGCTAAATGCAAACCCCTGCTCTGCATAGGTGACAGGGACCTATATTTCTAAAAATCCTCTGTTACATTGTTGGGTGACATTTGACCATTTTTGTCGTATACAAACCTCTGCTCTGCATAGATGACAGGGACCTATATTTCTAAAAATCTTCTGTTACATTGGTGGGTAATATTTTACAATTTTTGCTGTATACAAACCCCTGCTCTGCATAGGTGACAGGGACCTATATTTCTAAAAATCTTCTGTTACATTGGTGGGTGATATTTTACAATTTTTGCTGTATACAAACCCCTGCTCTGCATAGGTGACAGGAACCTATATTTCTAAAAATCCTCTGTTACATTGGTGGGTAAAATTAACCCATTTTTGCCTTATACAAACCCCTGCTCTGCATAGGTGACAGGGACCTATATTTCTAAAAATCCTCTGTTACATTGGTGGGTGACCTTTTACTATCTTTGCCATATACAATCCTCTGCTCTGCATAGATGACAAGGAGCTATATTTCTAAAAACCCTCTGTTACATTGGTGGGTGAAATTAACCAATTTTTTCTGTATACAAACCTCTGCTCTGCAGAGGTGACAGGGACCTATATTTCTAAAAATCCTCTTTTATATTTTTGGGTGACGTTTTACCATTTTTGCCATATACAAACCCTTGCTCTGCATAGGTGACAGAGACCTATATTTCTAAAAATCCTCTGTTTCATTGGTGGGTGACGTTTTATCATTTGTGCCGTATACAAACCCCTGCTATGCATAAGTGACAGGGACCTATATTTATAAATATCCTGTTACATTGGTGGGTGACATTTTACCATTTTTGCCGTGTACAAACCCCTGCTCTGCATAGGTGACAGGGACCTATATTTCTAAAAATCCTCTGTTACATTCTTGGGTGACATGTTACCATTTTTGTATACAAACCCCTGCTCTGCATTGCTGACAGGGAACTAAATTTAGTAAACATGTTTGTTAAAGTACATTTGCGGCCTGCACTGCATTTCTGAGGGTGAAATTTAATCAGCAAATCCAGCTCTTAGATTGTGGCTGGGTGGACATTTTCATGGTTATCAGACCAGTCAATTAAAAGTGGCTTGGAGGGTCTGTTCTTGCTCCACTGCATACCTGACAGGGAAATATATTCTGTAAATTCAGCGGTGTTTATATTGTTGGGTGATCTATACCCCTTTTTTCTGTTAAAGTACCCCTGCACTGCAAACCTGACTGGGAAATATATTCTGTAAATTTGGCGGCGTTTAGATTGTTGTGTGCTGTAGTTATATGCTACAAAATCTCCATGATGTCTCCATGATAAATCTGCAGCGTGAGGGCCCCGGATGGCTTCTATACACTTTCAAAAAAATCCTTTTGCGGAGTGAATAGATGCCGGATGAAAGGGACACTCCATGACCCTTTTTTTCTTTCAAACTACCCCTGCCCTGCATACCTGACTGGGAAATATATTGTGTAAATTCAGCTGCGTTTAGATTGTTCGGTGATCTATATCCCTTTTTTCTTTCAAAGTACCCCTGCACAGCATACCTGACTGGGAAATATATTCTGTAAATTCGGCGGCGTTTAGATTGTTGGGTGATCTATACCCCTTACAAGGAAAAGCTGGTAGACGCGCTGCTGATGGCATTCCCACCTGAGACAGGGGCCTCAGTGGAAGCACAAGGCGAAGGAAGTGGAGGAGGAAGAAGTCACCAACGCAGCTGGGGCACCGCCAGCACCTCAGAAGGCAGGGTTAGCATGGACGAAAAGTGAATAATCCTTGTCAGCACGCCACATGAACAAGCACCACCAGCTGATGGAACGTCTTAGCAGGAGGCAGCATTCCAGCAACATGGTGGAACAGTATGTATGCACACACCTATATGTACTGACTGATGGGTCTGCTCCATTCAACTTCTTGGTCTCCAAATTGGGCACATGGCCTGAGCTTGCCCTTTACGCCTTGGAGGTGCTGGCCTGCCCTGCAGCCTTTGTATTGTCTAAATGTGTATTTAGCACGGCAGCGCAGCCGCCTGTCCACAGCCAATGTGGACAAGCTCACATTCATTAAAATGAACCAGGCATGGATCCCACAGGACTTGTCCATACCTTGTGCAGAATAGACATGTATACCGGCCTCACACAGCCATTGTTATACTCCAGCACACTTTCTCTTTGTTTTATTTTATATATTCCACAATGTTTTGTGATCTACACAAATTAAAGTAAAAAAAAAAAAATGTTGGCTACCTCCTCCACCGCCGATTCCACCTTCACTGCCACGTCCACCTACACCACTACATCCACCGCCACCTCAACCTCCTAGTCCGTATGGACCTCTTCCTCCTTCCTTCAAGATTATTATTTTTAATTTTTATTTATTCTATTTTATTTTAAGTCATTTCCCTACCCTCATTTGTTTGCAGGGCACTTGTCATGCTCTTACCCACATTTTGCTGCCTTTTGCAGCCCTCTAGCCCATTCCATGACTCTTTTAGAACCATTTTAGTGTCCCAAAGTTTGGGTCCCCATTGACTTCAATGGAGTTCGGGTTCGAGGTCAAGTTCGGGTCCCAAACTCGAACTTTGCGACGAAGTGTTCGCTGAACTCTAGTGATGATATGTTCCTGGTACATGCTATAGAGACTAATAATTGCTAAAACAATAGGGCCATAAAAACGTATGCAAAGAAATCACATCAAACAGTAAGAAACGTTTTTGCTTCTTACTTTTGCTTATGACCACAGCAATCGCACATAATGTCAAAGTGACACCAATATATATAGCTATTGGTAAACACATGGCTACAGTGTTAAAAACACACTGCACTGTCACATTTGTTATGCTTTTTCATATTAGAAACCTTCCAAAAATTGTCTGTATTGGGCAGATGGTGTTTAAAAACACACAAGTAGGGATGAGCAAATTGAAGTTGAAGAAGTGGAATTCGATCCGAAATCACGCTATTTTTTCCTTAAATGGCTGCTGCAGGCACTGAGGATATGGAGCAAGAAAATCTGGGAATGTGGGATCACCCATAATGCCATGTCTGTAGCCAATCAGCAGCCAGCAAGCCATGTGATGTCACTTCCCTATAAATAGCCTCAGCCATCTTGGATTCTGCCATTTTCCAGTGTTCTTAGTGCAGGGAGAGACGTGTCTGCAGGCGCTAGGGACAGTGCTAGGAAAGACTTAATTGTGCTCACAGCATTTATGGAGAACAGGGTTCGGTAGGGAGGTTACAGTCTGGGTAATAGGAACAATCCTATTACTCCTTGCTGCACTGACTGGGGATCCAAATTGCCATTATACAGCTCTGTAATTCCAGCAAACCGTTCTGGTTATTGGGATGCAAGTGCTGTTTGATCATATAAACATTAACACATTAACAGGGTTTATTACAAGGAAATATTTCTTTGTCTTATTTGCCCTTGTGCGGTGCAGTTATATGTTCTAAAGCATTTTTTTGGCTTATATTAGTGGGAAAAAAGGGCTTATTAGCTGTTGTGTGGTGAAGTGCGAAGATTACAGCCCTTTGGGTGTGTATTAGTGGCACAAAAAAAAATTATTTGCCATTCAGCGGAGCAGTTATATGTTCTAAAGCCCCTTTTTGTCATCTTGAGTGGCAAAATAAAAATATATTTGCTGTTCAGCGGTGCAGTTATATGTTATAAAGCCTTTTGTGGAGTGTATAATTGGAAAAAAGATAAATATATTTGCCGTTCAGCGGGGCAGTTATATATTCTAAAGCCTTTTGTGTCGTGTATAAGTGGAAAAAAATAAGGGCCTATTTGCCATTCAGCGGTGCAGTCATATGTTCTAAAGCCCTTTTTGTTATGTATTAGTGCAAAAGAAAAATATATTTGCCGTTCAGCAGTACAGTTATATGTTCTAAAGCCTTTTGTGGAGTGTATAAGTGGAAAAAAGAAAAATTTATATTTCTGTTCAGCGGTGCAGTTATATGTTCTAAAGTCTTTTGTGTCGTGTATAGGTGGAAAATATAAGGGCCTATTTGCTGTTCAGCGGTGCAGTTATATGTTCTAAAGCCCTTTTGTGGAGTGTATAAGTGGAAAAAAGAAAAATATATTTGCCGTTCAGTGGTGCAATTGTATGTTCTAAAGCCCTTTTTGTTGTGTATTAGTGGCACACAAAAAAGTATTTGCCGTTAAGTGGTGAAGTGAGGAAATGACAACCCTTTTTGGCGTGTATTAGAGGGGAAAAAAAGGGCTTCCACCAACTCTACACTCTGTCATTGTGCCACTCTGTGGCCTCCTCCTGATGCTGCTACTGCCACCTCCACACTGTCATTGTGCCACTCTGTGGCCTCCTCCTATGCTGCTGCCACCTCCAGACTCTGTCATTGGGCCACTCTGTGGTCTCCTTATGCTTCTTCCACCTCACCACTATATCATTGTGCCACTCTGTGGACTTCTCATGCTGTTTCCACCCTCCCCACTTCATGACTGGGCCACTATTTTGCCTTTCGGCCTGGCTGACATCATCATCTATTTGACCCTTCTTCTGATCCGTCAGAAGGAAGGAAAAATGAGACCCACAACAGATCCTGTCTGTGTAGCAGCTGTAAGGCCTGTATGATCCTATCAGAAGTGGCTTGTGATTTGGTAGCCAAAATCAGGAGTGGGTAAAAAACACAGAAGACATGCAAATATTCCATTCACCTGTCATCTATGTTTTGGATCCACTCCTGTTTTTTTTTTTTTGCATTAGCAATACTGATGGATTAGTGACCAAATGCTGACCAAGTGAAGACGGACGCTCAACAGACAGGATCTGTTTTTTGTGGGTTATTGTTCTGACGGATCAGAGGTAGAGCAAAATAATCAGTGACGTCAACACAAACTTACTGCTGACACCCTCTCCACTCTGTTGGGGGGCTCTACTTGCATAAGCATTTAATAGAACAGGTTCTGCAGACATATATGTGGAATCAGCTTCTTCTCGGCGCTAACAGCGACCTGTAAAGCTAAGTTCATACTTGAGTTTTTTGGTCAGTTTTGGCCCCGTAATTGTGATGCGTGAAAAACATCGCTCATATACACAGCCTCATTGAAATGATTTGGTCAGGATTCAGTGCAGGTGCAATGCGTTCACGTCACGCATTGCACCTGCGCGGAATACTCGCCCTTGTGAAAGGGGCCTTAGAATTTTAGAAGCAATCTTTAAAACCCACTATTTAAGGACCAGTTCAGTTCTGAAGTCACTTTGGGGGCTTACATAGAAACCACCCATAAATGATGCCATTTTAGAAACTACATCCATCAAGTTATTTAGAACGTTGTTAACCCTTTAAGTATTCCACAAGAATTAAAGGAAAATGGAGATGACATTTCCATTTAAATCCTTTTTTCTGTAACACATCAAGGGTTAACAGCCAAACAAAACTCAATGAGGGTCATTTATCAACAATGGTGTAATTTTCAACAAAAACATACTAAAATATGGAGAGACTAAACTTTGTCAAGATGAATCAGGCGTGGATAAGCCAGGATTTCGACCCACCAATGCCTCATACATCACACTAGATCATCCATGGTGCCACACCAAAACTTTGACAAAAGAGACCGGTTTCTTCTGGCTACCTGCCTCAGCTACTATTCTGTTGCTGCCACTTACCTGATGCCACACAATTACATAGTAACATAGTAACATAGTATTTAAGACCGAAAAAGGACATTTGTCCATCCAGTTCGGCCTGTTTCCTACAAGTTGATCCAGAGGAAGGCAAAAAAACCCTGTGAGGCAGAAGCCAATTTTCCCCACTTAAGGGGAAAAAATTCCTTCCCGACTCCAATCAGGCAATCAGAATAACTCCCTGGATCAACGACCCCTCTCTAGTAGCTATAGCCTGTAATATTATTACACTCCAGAAATACATCCAGTCCCCTCTTAAATTCCTTTATTGTACTCACCATCACCACCTCCTCAGGCAGAGAGATCCATAGTCTCACTGCTCTTACAGTGAAGAATCCTTTACTATGTTTGTGTACAAACCTTCTTTCCTCCAGACGCAGAGTATGTCCCCTCGTCACAGTCACAGTCCTGGGGATAAATAGATGATGGGACAGATCTCTGTACTGACCCCTGATATATTTATACATAGTTATTAGATCTCCCCTCAGTCGTCTTTTTTCTAAAGTGAATAACCCTAATTTTGATAACCTTTCAGGGTACTGTAGTTGCCCCATTCCAGTTATTACTTTAGTTGCCCTCCTCTGAACCCTCTCCAGCTCTGCTATGTCTGCCTTGTTCACAGGAGCCCAGAACTGTACACAGTACTCCATGTGTGGTCTGACTATTGATTTGTAAAGTGGTAGGACTATGTTCTCATCATGGGCATCTATGCCCCATTTGATGCAACCCATTATCTTATTGGCCTTGGCAGTAGCTGCCTGACACTGGTTTTTGCAGCTTAATTTGCTGTTTATTAAAATTCCTAGATCCTTTTCCATGTCAGTGTTACCGAGTGTTTTACCATTTAATATGTACGGGTGACTTGCATTATTCCTTCCCATGTGCATAACTTTACATTTGTCAGCGTTAAACCTCATCTGCCATTTCTCTGCCCAAGCCTCCAATCTATCCAGATCCCTCTGTAGCAGAAAACTGTCCTCTTCAGTGTTAATTACTTTACACAGTTTAGTGTCATCTGCAAAAATAGATATTTTACTGTGCAGGCCTTCTACAAGATCATTAATAAATATATTGAAGAGAATAGGGCCCAATACTGACCCCTGAGGTACCCCACTAGTGACAGTGACCCATTCTGAGTATCTACCGTTAATAACCACCCTCTGTTTTCTGTCACTCAGCCAGTTACTTACCCACATACAGACGTTTTCTCCCAGTCCGAGCATCCTCATTTTATTTACTAACCTTTTATGAGGTACAGTGTCAAATGCTTTGGAGAAGTCCAGATATACGACATCCATTGATTCGCCGCTGTCAAGTCTAGAACTTACCTCCTCATAGAAACTGATTAAATTCGTTTGGCATGACCGATCCCTCATGAAGCCATGCTGATGTGGCATTATTTGCTTATTTTCATTGATATACTCCAAAATAGCATCTCTTAGAAACCCTTCAAACAGTTTACCAACAATAGATGTCAAACTTACCGGCCTATAACTTCCAGGCTCTGTTTTTGGACCCTTTTTGAATATTGGCACCAGATTTGCTATGCGCCAATCCTGTGGAACATTCCCTGTCAGTATAGAGTCCGCAAATATCAAAAATAAAGGTCCCATGCCATTCGGTCCTGGCGATTTGTCTATTTTAATCTTTTAAAGTCGCTGTTGTACTTCTTCCTGGTTCAGAAAAGGCACTTTTAATGGGGAATTTACTTTTACATTCTGCATGCCAAGTGCTCTTTCTTTCACCCACCATCTTCAACTGGTACTCATATTGCCACCCACCTCCCCACTCTGTCACTGATGATTTGTTTCACCTCATATATCAAAAGGAGCACGCACTTGTAAAATGCGACTTTTTTAAATATCAACTTGATTATCTGCCTATTTCTCTTGATTTGCAACATTTTAACACCAATAGCACTAAAATTAGACTTTTAAAACTGAAATACGCCATTTCAGCCACCCTTGTCCAGACCACACTTGCGACTTTTGAAACATATTTGTGACTTTTAAAGCATATTTGCGACATTTCCAGTGGTAAATTGTGACTTGTCTCAGACTCGGGATGTTTTTGTCATTGTTTCTTTTTCTTTGTATGACAATTTACTGACAAAACCCTGCAGTTTAGCTCATTTAGGCTAGTTTCACACATGCGGTACGGACCTCTGGCAGGCTGTACCGTCGGGTGCCTCCGTACTACCGCTCCGGCCCCATTGACTATAATTGGGGTGGGGCGGAGTTCCGGCGGAGGCACGTCAGCGCATTCCAAGAGGAATAAAACTATGACATGGCTGTTCACCTGATGTAACAGCCTGCCGGAGGTCCATGCCGCTAGTGTGAAACTAGCCTTATATTATCCTGTTTTAATACTTCCCTATCACTTGTTCCCACAACAGGTTGGTTTTTCTTTTCATAAATGCGACTTTTTGACAAAAAGTCGCATCTTTATGCCATAAATGCGACTTTTTGTACAAAGCACCGCAATATAAGCTGGCTTAATTGTCCACAACAATTTGAGCCATTTCTGCCCATAAGAGGATGATAAATTAGGAGTAATATGTGCCAATTTGATAGCCCAGTCCACTTTGACATTTTTAACACATTTTTGGCGTGATGCATTCTTTATGGTGAAAATTGTTGAGAAAACAGTGTATATATTTGGTGAAAATTAAAACGCCATTCTTTTTGGCGCATTGTACCCCATAATTCTCACTCAACATCCTTTATAAATGGCCCCCAATATCTATGACCCTGTTTCTGCAGTTTACGAAACACCCGACATGTGGTGGTAAACTGCTGTAAGTGCACATGGCAGGGCGCAGAAGAAAAAGAGCGCAGTATTGTTTTTGGAAACCAGAATTTGCTGGACTGGTTTTTAAACACCATGTCCCATTTGAACCCCCCAGATACACCCCTACAGTAGAACTCCCAAAAATTTACCCCATTTTGGAAACTACAGGAAAGTGACCGTTTTATTGGTATTATTTTGGGGTACATATGAGTTTTGATCACTCTATATTATGCTTTTTGTGAGGCAAAGTAACCAAAAAATGGCTGTTCTGGCACAGTTTTCATTCTTTGTCTTTTACAATGTTCATTTGACATGTTAGATCATGTGCTTTTTTTTGGCTACTTTTTTGCTTGTTTTTCTCAGTTTTACATAATAAAGCATTAAAAAAAATGTCTTGTACAGGGGCTCTTTTTTGCAGGAAGAGCTGACATTTTTATTGGTACCTTTTTGGGTACATACTGTGATTTTTTTTGTTCATTCAATATTACACTTTATGGGGCAAGGTGATCAAAAAATAGTTTTTTTTTGGCACCGTTTTTATTTTATTTTTTACAGCGTTCATCTGTGGGGGTAGGTCATGTGATATTTTTATAGAGCAGGTCATTGGCTGGATGTGGCAATTCACAATATGTATACTTTTTCTTATTTATTTAAGTTTTACACAATAAAAGCATTTGTGAAACCAAAAAAATGATATTTTAGTGTCTCCATAGTCTGAGAGCCATAGTTTTTTTTTTTTTTTGGGCGATTGTCTTATGTAGGGGCTCATTTTTTGTGGGATGAGGTGATGGTTTGATTGATACCATTTTGGGGTACATATGACTTTTTGATTGCTCGATGTTGAACTTTTTGTGATTTTAGGTGACAAATAGCTTTTATGGCTTTATCATTTTCAATTACAGTGTTCACCTGTGTGGGTAGGTCACATGATATGTTTATAGAACCAGTCGTTACGGATACAGCGATACATTATATGTGTGTTTGTTTTTTTTTTATAAAATCAGGGGAAAGGGACGTTTTTTTTTTTACTTGAAACTTTATTTTTTATTATTAAAAATACTTTTTTTTATCTTTTTTTCTTACTTTATTTCTGTCTCACTCTGGGACTTCAACTTTTGGGGGTCTGATCCCCTTTGCAATGCATTGCAATACATTGGGGTGCCTTCTCACCCATCAGGTCCCCATCACAGCAGCACAGGGACTTGATGGGATCCCCCACCCACCACAAACACTTTCTATGCCGCGGTCAGCGCTGAATGCAGCATAGAAGGGGTTAATCAGCCAGCATCAGCTTTTACAGCTATGCTGCAGGATACAGGAGGGGCCCGGCTATCAGTGACTGCGGGGCCCCCACACTGATCAGCATGATGTAATAGTACGTCAAATTTTGGTCACCCCCCGATATGACGTACTAATATGTCATGTGTCAGTGAACAAAGGTGGCTTGTTCTGCATAAGCATCCACAAATTATGCCTTAGTAGAATGCCTGTGTTCTAGATAGCGAGTGTGGACCCACTGTGCCAACCAACCAAGTCGCTACCTCCTGGAGAAGTCCTGCTGTAGTTAGTTGCTAACCCACAGGAGTCAGAGTGCAAAGCACCAAGGATACAGGCAAAAGCGTAGTCTGAATACAGTCCAATTATTATTGCAGGCTGTGTACTTGTACTCCAAATAGCAATTCCAAGATCAGGGTAGGCAGAGTTTGAGTGTAATCCAGGTCACAGTTCCAAGGTTGGGGAAGGCAGCAAGGAGCAAAATCAGAAGACAGACAGGGTTCGGTACAAGGAAATTCAGATGAGATCACCTTCACTGGGTACTAACAAGTAGAAACCTTAAAGCTCGGGTGAGGAGGTAGATCAAGGGCCCAGCTGAATAGGAGGCTAATCAGGAACTTAACCATTACCTGGGCAGGGGTAGGAGAAAGGGATTTACTCTCCTAGTGCTGAAAAGAGGTTAACTTAGCACTAGTCCCAGTACACAAAGGGAGAACTGAGTGATGCCTGCATTTGTCCGGGACAGCAGGAAAACGGCGACATGAACTTAAAGCCTTTGTAATGATAAAGGGACAATGACATATATGGCTATGGGTAAAACATACTCACTGTCAGTTTTTTTTTTTAAATTGTCCAAAAAGTAAGCCATTTTTGATCAAAGATGCCTTTTTCTCTGTCTTCTGAACTCTAAAATAGTGGACTCCATTTTGTGAGACTGATGCAAGATGAATCCTCATTGGATTCAACATTTGGATTTATTGAAAACCAAAGTTTTGGAGAAATTTGCAACTAATTTGATTTGATTAGAATTGATTCTCTCATCTCTACCAATAACAGGAAATTTTAGCTTTATTTCTTCAGATTATGCCCCTCGCCCCTTTATTTATATCTGCTGTTCCACGTTGATCGCTGTAAAATCTCAAGTTACCACGCTACTTCCATCAATAACCAATACATGGCTAGAAAAGTGTGTGACATGAATTACAACAATGGTCAAATCAAAAGAGGTGACATTTTTCAGTAAGAAAACAGTGAACACTGTTAGGATTTCATTATTTCATTTTAGAAGAATCATTTAACAGCACAAGTACGATCAAGGTCAGACTGGCCCACCACTTGGTGCTTTAAAATAAAATGAAAAGGAATAACAATGACTGTTTCTCTCATCTTCTAAGACATGTATATCTCTACATATATTGGCATGCTGATCACCACTGGAAGGTCACATTGGCTATACATGGATCAGAATCTAGTCTCCTGTACATTAGTAATGTATGTGAGGATTCAGTAATGCACTTTTATATAGACTGGACTTACCTTTCCCATAAAGAGCTGATAATCCTTACTCTATTGTAAATTGAATGAACTCAAAGAAACAGTTTCACTAAATATTAAACAGTATATTAAAGAAAATTGCCACATTAGCATGGAACATACGTACGAGTTATCTAATGATTTCTTTTCTAATCAATGTGTTGATACACAGTTACTGATATAAGGTCCTCAAGTGCAGTAGAATTTTTTTCAGAGACAGGCTGAAAGAAAAATACAGGTAAAATAAAAAATTAAAATCATTAGGGTGCTGCCCAATGTCTTATTGACTTTTTTTTCTACTTGTAAAAAAAACACCATGAGACACATTTTGGGGTGGTGTTTTATAGTCACACAATGTTTTTTTGACACCTTCTTTCCTATAGTGAAGTCTATTGTAAAATATCTGTGACCCAGTGCCGTTGTTGGACTGGAGTTTTTTGGGCCAACCAAAACTCTGTGTGGGTACGTCCACCTGTTATCTAGGTATTGGCCCCAAGGACAGCTTTAGCTTCTGTTAGACCTTAGTAGCTCTGTTTTATTAGAGGTCCATTACTGTGTCAGAGCATTGGCCCATCAGAGGATCTTATGGTACTCGATTGCTTCAGTCCAAACCTGCCCAAAGCAGGCTGCAATAAAAAAATAAATCTAGGGCACAGAAAATTCCAGAAAACTGTTTGAAAATGCCACTTCAAAAAAGCAGTATTTACAGGAAATTTTATAAGAAACTTTTATCTTGGCCAACGCATAATATCTGGCCAAAAAATCCCCCCCCCCTTATATTTGTGAAAAAAATATAGGGGGTAATTTATTAGGACCGGAGATTTATACACCGGTCTTAATACCCCTGCGCTGGCGGCAGATGCGCCTAAATTATGTAGAGGCGCATCTGAATACAATGGTAAAACAGGCAGGTTTAATGTACTGATGGCTTGTGCTGTTTTTTATTTCAACTTATTAGGTTATAACTGAGTCCCCTATTATTTAACTTATTTATTAATTATATAGAAGGTGGCGTTAATACCACTGTTTCTATTTTTGCAGATGACACCAAGCTATGTAGTACTGTGCATTCTATGGAAGATGCCCATAAAATACAAGCTGACTTGGACACCCTGAGTGATTGGGCATTCATGGGGAAAATGAGGTGCAATGTGGACAAATGTAAAATGATGCATCTAGGCAGGGCCGGCGCTACCGTTAGGCGAACTAGGCATTCGCCTAGGGCGCTGGCCTGCTGGGGGCACCCTGATGGGCTCCCCCTGTCTGGGGCTGCAGCGCTGGGCGAGCGGCTCTTGAGCCACCCCCAGCCCCATTACAGGGGGGCCAGGAGTGGAGGTCCTTCTTAAATATGGCAGAGCAGGTGCCTGCTCTGCCAGTAAATTACCGGAGGAGAGGAGGCGGGCGGCAAGGGAGGATGTTCTAGCAGCTCCCCACTCCTCTCTCGCGCGCTCTGTGATGCCGGGAGCCGTAATATGATGTCATTCTGGCCCCGGCATACTAAACAGCACGCTGGAGGACTGAGGGGCTGCACCACACTGGACCCCAGGGAGGTGACTGTCTGCCTGTGTGTGTCTGTCAGTGAGTGAGTGTATGTCTGTCAGTGAGTGTATGTGTATCAGTCATTGAGTGTGTATGCCTGTCTGTCAGTGAGTATCTGAGTGATTGTATGTCTGTCAGCGTGTGTCGTTCAGTGAGTTTGTGCATGTCTGTCTGTCAGTGTGTGCGTGTCTGTCAGTGTGTGCGTGTCTGTCTGTCAGTGTGTGTGCGGGTCTGTCTGTCAGTGTGTGTGTGTCTGTCTGTCAGTTTGTGCGTGTCTGTCTGTCAGTTTGTGCGTGTCTGTCTGTCAGTGAGTGAGTGACATGGCGGGGGGGGCGGCAAAATGGATCTTTGCCTAGGGCAGCAAAAATCCTTGAACCGGCCCTGCATCTAGGTAGTAATAATCTGTATGGGTCATATGTCCTAGGGCAGTGTTGGCGAACCTATGTCATGGGTGCAAGAGGCGGCACTCAGAGCCCACTCTGTGGGCACCCACGCCATGGAAAAATTATATGCTGTACTAGTATGCCTTAGACTTTTCCTGCCATTAATCAGTGCAGGGCATGCTATGAACAGCACAGGCAGGCAGGCTATTATAGCGAAATGATAAGGTACATAAAAGATATACTATATTGGACTGTAGTATTCAGGTTAAATTGCCGTATAGGCACTTTGCGATAAATACTGTAAGTGGATTTTGGGTTGCAGCTTGGGCACGTGGTATCTAAAAGGTTCACCACCACTGTCCTAGTAGGAGTAACATTGGGAGAGTCCCTTGAGAAAGACTTGGGTGTGCTTTAGATCATAGACTAAATAATACATGCAATGTCAATCAGCTGCAGAATATTGTCATGTATTAAATGAGGCATTGGCTAGCGGGACAGGGACAAAATACTACCACTTTTCAAAGCTTTGGTTCAGCTTTTTCGGACTATGCAGTTAAGCTCTGGGCACCAGTCGAAAGAAAGGATGCCCTAGAGCTGGAAAAAGTACAGAGGAGAGTGACTAAACTGACAAGGGGCATGGAGGTACTTATTTATGAGGAAAGATTAAAATAATTTTTCTTCAGAAGAGACATCTAAGAGGAGACATGATCAACCTATATAAATAGATAAATGGACAGTACAAAAAATATAGCGAAAAACTATTCCATATAAAATTCCCTCAAAAGATAAGGGGGCACTGCCTCCATCTGCAGAAGAAAAAGTTCACTTTCCAGAGGTGAAAGGGCTTCTTCAAGAGCCAGGGAGAAGTATCCTGAGTAAAGATGAGCGAACACATGGATGTTCGGGTTCAAAAAGATCGGCCGAACTTCCCGAAAATGTTCGGGTTCAGGATCCGAACTCGACCCGAACTTTATCACGAACCCGAACCCTATTGAAGTCAATGGGGACCCGAACTTTTAGGCACTAAAACGGCTGTAAAATAGTCCAGGAAAGGGCTAGAGGGCTGCAAAGGGCAGCATAATGTAGCTAAATGCCCTGCAAACAAATGTGGGTAGGGAAATGGACACTCTCAGTAATTTAGGCCCCAGCACCCAGACAGAGGCGAGAGGTCCCACAGCAAGGAATAAGGCGTCATATCACTCACCACTGGAGAAGGCCACTTTCAGTTATTTAGGCCCCAGCACCCAGACAGAGGAGAGAGGTCCCACAGCAAGGAATAAGGCGTCATATCACCCACCACTGGAGAAGGCCACTTTCAGTTATTTAGGCCCCAGCACCCAGACAAAGGCGAGAGGTCCCACAGCAAGGAATAAGGCGTCATATCACCCACCACTGGAGAAGGCCACTTTCAGTTATTTAGGCCCCAGCACCCAGACAGAGGAGAGAGGTCCCACAGCAAGAAATAAGGCGTCATATGACCCACAACTGGAGAAGGCCACTTTCAGTTATTTAGGCCCCAGCACCCACACAGAGTAGAGAGGTCACACAGCAAGGAATAAGGCATCATATCACCCACCTCTGGAGAAGGCCACTTTCAGTTATTTAGGCCCCAGCACCCAGACAGAAGAGAGAGGTCCCACAGCAAGGAATAAGGTGTCCTATCACCCACCACTAGAGAAGGCCACTTTCAGTTATTTAGGCCCAGCACCCAGACACAGGAGAGAAGTCCCACAGCAAGGAATAAGGTGTCATATCACCCACCACTGGAGAAGGCCACTTTCAGTTATTTAGGCCAAGCACCCAAACAGAGGAGAGAGGTCCCACAGCAAGGAATAAGGCGTCATATGACCCACCACTGGAGAAGGCCACTGTCAGTTATTTAGGCCAAGCACCCAAACAGAGGAGAGAGGTCCCACAGCAAGGAATAAGGCGTCATATCACCCACCACTGGAGAAGGCCACTTTCAGTTATTTAGGCCCCGGCGCCCAGATTGAGGAGAGGTTCATTCAACTTTGGGTTGCACCGCCAGATCATGGTAAAGTTAAAAAAATGAGGATTCTATAAAGAAGTGCACCGGAGTACAAGATTACATGGTTGAGGGGGAGGCAGTTATAAATGTCTATTCTGCACAAGGAAGAACAGGTCCTGTGGGATCCATGCCTGGTTCATTTTTATGAACGTCAGCTTGTCCACGTTGGCTGTGGACAGGCGTCTGCGTTTGTCAGTAATGACGCCCCCTGCCATGCTGAATACACGTTCAGACAAAACGCTGGCCGCCGGGCAGGCCAGCACCTCCAAGGCATAAAATGCTAACTCTGGCCACGTGGACAATTTGAAGACCCAGAAGTTGAATGGGGCCGAACCATCAGTCAGTACGTGGAGGGGTGTGCAGACGTACTGTTCAACCATGTTAGTGAAATGCTGCCTCCTGCTAACACGTTCCATATCAGGTGGTGGTGCAGTTAGCTGTGGCGTGGAGACAAAACTTTTCCACATTTCTATCATGCTAACCCTGCCCTCAGAGGAGCTGGCCGTGACACAGCTGCATGGGCGACCTCTTGCTCGGCACATTGGTATTGTACCGGGGATCCAGCAGGGTGTCAACCCAGTAGTCCGCACACGTTAAAATGTGGGCAACTCTGCTGTCGTTGCGCAGGCACTGCAGCATGTAGTCGCTCATGTGTGCCAGGCTCCCCAGAGGTAAGGACAAGCTATCCTCTGTGTGAGGCGTATCGTTATCCTCCTCCGTATCCCCCCAGTCACGCACCAGTGATGGGCCTGAGCTGTGTCGGGAGCCACCCCGCTGTGAACCTACTTCATCCTCATCCTCCTCCACCTCCACCTCATCCTCCTCGTCCTCCAGAAGTGGGCCCTGGCTGGCCACATTTGTACCTGGCCTCTGCTGTTGCAAAAAACCTCCCTCTGAGCCACTTCTAACAGACTGGCCTGAAAGTGCTAAAAATGATCCCTCATCCTCCTCCTCCTGGGCCACCTCCTCTTTCATCATCGCCCTAAGCGTTTTCTCAAGAAGACATAGAAGTGGTATTGTAACGCTGATAACGGTGTCATCGCCACTGGCCATGTTGGTGGAGTACTCAAAACAGCGCAACAGGGCACACAGGTCTCGCATGGAGGCACAATCATTGGTGGTGAAGTGGTGCTGTTCCGCAGTGCGACTGACGCGTGCGTGCTGCAGCTGAAACTCCACTATGGCCTGCTGCTGCTCGCACAGTCTCTCCAGCTTGTGAAAGGTGGAGTTCCACCTGGTGGGCAAGTCGCATATGAGGCGGTGGGCGGGAAGGCCGAAGTTACGCTGTAGCGCAGACAGGCGAGCAGCGGCAGGATGTGAACGCTGGAAGCGCGCACAGACGGCCCTCACTTTTTGCAGCAGCTCTGACATGTCAGGGTAGTTGTAAATGAACTTCTGCACCACCAAATTCAGCACATGCGCCAGGCAAGAGATGTGCGTCAAACGGCTAGTCCCAGAGCTTCGACGAGATTTCGCCAATTATCGCACACCACCAGGCCGGGCTTGAGGCCTACTGGCAGAAACTACTCGTCGGTCTGTTGCTCAATTCCCCGCCACAACTCCTGCGCGGTGTGGGGCCTGCCCCCCAAACATATGAGTTTCAGAATGGCCTGCTGACGTTTACCCCGGGCTGTGCTGAAGTTGGTGGTGAAGGTGTGTGGCTGACTGGATGAGCTGGTGGAAGCAGAGGAGGAGGAAGCCGAATAGGTGGAGGAGGCTACAGGAGGCAAAGAATGATGCCCTGTGATCCTTGGCGGCGGAAGGACGTGCGCCAAAGAAACTCACCGCCTAGGGCCCATCCGCCACTACATTAACCCAGTGTGCAGTTAGGGAGATATAGCGTCCCTGGCCATGTTTACTGGTCCAAGTATCTGTGGTTAGGTGGACCTTGCCACAGATGGCGTTGCGCAGTGCACACTTGATTTTATCGGATACTTGGTTGTGCAGGGCAGGCACGGCTGTCTTGGAGAAGTAGTGGCGGCTGAGAACAACATACTGTGGGACAGCCATGGATATCAGCTGTTTGAAGCTGTCTGTGTCCACCAGCCTGAATGACAGCATTTCAAAGGCCAGTAGTTTAGAAATGCTGGCATTCAGGCCCAGGGCTCGAGGGTGGCTAGGTCGGAATTTACACTTTCTCTCCTAGGTTTGTGAGATGTAGAGCTAAACGCTGCCGTGTGACATGGTGGAGATGCTTGGTGACGCAGGTGGTGGTGTCGGTGGCACATCCTCTGTTTGGTGGGCGGCAGGTGCCAACATTCCTTCCGAGGCGGAGGAAGAGGCCGAGGCATCAGCAGAAGAGGGAGCAGGGGGTGCCAGAGTGAGTTCCTTGCTTTTAAGGTGTTTACTTCACTGCAGTTCATGCTTTGCATGTAGATGCCTGGTCATGCAGGTTGTGCTAAGGTTCAGAACGCTAATGCCTCGCTTCAGGCTCTGATGGCACAGCGTGCAAACCACTCGAGTCTTGTCGTCAGCACATTGTGTAAAGAAGTGCCATGCCAGAGAACTCCTTGAAGCTGCCTTTAGGGTGCTCGGTCCCTGGTGGCGGTGGCCAGTAGTAGGCAAACTCTCTTGGCGGCAGCTGTTCTGCTTTTGCCCCCTGCTCCATCTTTTGCTATGCTGTTGGCTCGGTCTCACCACTGCCTCTTCCTCTGAACTATGAAAGTCAGTGGCACGACCTTCATTCCATGTGGGGTCTATGACCTCATCGTCCCCTGCATTACAACAGTTTGCACCTGTGTTTCGTCATCATCAGAGACGTGCGGACTGCGATGAGGTGGTATTCCCATGTCCTCATCATCAGGAAACATCAGTGGTTGTGCATCAGTGCATTCTATGTCTTCCACCACTGGGGAAGGGCTAGGTGGATTCCCTTGGGAAACCCTGCCAGCAGAGTCTTCAAACAACATAAGAGACTGCTGCATAACTTGAGGCTCAGACAGTTTCCCTGATATGCATGGGGGTGATGTGACAGACTGATGGGCTTGGTTTTCAGGCGCCACCTGTGCGCTTTCTGCAGAAGACTCGGTGGGAGATAATGTTGTGAACGTGCTGGATCCACTGTCGGCCACCCAATTGACTAGCGCCTGTACCTGCTCAGGACTTACCATCCTTAGAACGGCATTGGGCCCCACCAAATATCGCTGTAAATTCTGGCGTGTACTGTAACCTGAGGTAGTTGGTTCACTAGGATGAATGGCCACATCCTCTCCCAGCACCAGAGGGTACACTAACACCACCACTACCGCGTCCCTTACTAGATGTTGTTCCTCATTGTTACCGTTCACCAAGCACCACAATAAGAAAAAAAATATTTGGCCCAATGTATTGATTTCAAATTCAGGGCTTTTTTTACAGGCACCTAACACAATCTGCCTATTTATTTATGTAGCGTATTACACTAATCCAGGTACAGCAGTAACCACTGATTTAGGGGAATATCTCTTTTAGGGCTTTAGTATTTAGGCCCTAGTGTAAATGGACAGATTTAAACTTGGAGATGCACAGTAGCGTGAAAACAAATATGTAGGATTATGCCTTCAGCAATTGTATTTAAACACTTTGTGTAATATACCCTTTAACGGACAGAAATACAATGGGAGATGCACGGTAGCGTGTGAAGTTAATGAGGATGACCCTCTCAGCAGTTGTATATACATCTTGAGTGTAATATACCCTTTTACGGACAGATTAACACTTGGCCTGCAACTGCTGCTACACCAGATTCAGTGTATTGCTATTTTGGCAATTGAATTTCACCCCAGAACAAAATATATGTTTTGGTGGACACTATTATACTTTGCCAGCCACAGCTGTGACACCAGATTTATGGTATTGCTATTTTGGCAATTTAATTCCCCCCCAGAACAAAATATATGTTTTGGCAGACACTATTTTACTTTGCCAGCCACTTCTGGAACACCAGATTCAGGGTATTGCTATTTTGGCAATTGAATTTAACCCAGAACAAAATATACCCTTTTACGGACAGATTACTTGGCCTGCAACAGCTGGGACACCAGATTCAGGGTATTGCTATTTTGGCAATTGAATTTCACCCCAGAACAAAATATATGTTTTGGCGGACAATATTATACTTTGCCAGCCACAGCTGTGACACCAGATTTATTGTATTGCTATTTTGGCAATTGAATTTCACCCCAGAACAAAATATATGTTTTGGCGGACACTATTATACTTTGCCAGCTAGTGCTGGGACACCAGATTTAGGGGATTGCTATTTTGGCAATTGAATTTCACCACTGAAAATGATCTATCCTTTGCCAGACAGCAGACAGTATTATACTTGGCTAGCCAAAGCTGGAACACCAGATTTAGGGGATTGGTATTTTGGCAATTGTTTTTAACCCCTTAATAAAATATAGAAATTGCTATCCTGAGTTTCTAGGGGTGACAATAAGCACAGCCAAGCCCCTGATGTAGGATATAGTAAAAAAACAAAAACAAACTAGTATTGATGGATTGATGGACTTGGTGGCAGCTTGTTCTGGTGCACCACAAGTCACAAAATGTCCACCGATCACCCCAGAAAAAAGTGACAGAAAAACGCTCTGTGCAGCCTAAAAACCAGTGAGCATATAACTAGCAGAAGTTGAATCATTCACAGCTGTAGATCGATCACCTCATTAGGTGCTAATGCTGACTTTTCCCTGCCTAATCTCACCCTCACAGAAGCTGCATCCTCTCCCTACACTAATCAGAGCAGGGTGACGTGTGGCGTTACGTGACTCCAGCTTAAATAGAGGCTGGGTCACATGCTGTACTTGGCCAATCACAGCCATGCCATTAGTAGGCATGGCTGTAAAAGGCTCTTAGGGCAAGAAGTAAAACGCTAGCTGATTGGCTGCTGTGCAGCCCTTCAGAAAGCGGGAAGAAATCGCCGAACAACGGACCCGAACCTGAACTTTTTTGAAAATGTTCGGGTTCGGGTCCGTGTCCTGAACACCCCAAAATTCGGTACGAACCCGAACTATGCTCGAACTGTTCGCTCAACACTAATCCTGAGCACTCTCTGTGGTCTTTACCGCCACAAATACACAGTTTCATGGGGGCACTAACAGGCAGGTTAGATGGCACCCCATCTTTCAACTGTAGCTGCATCATCAGGACTCAGATAGAGTTGTGGACAGACAGGACAGCCTACCAGGAATCACAATTGCTAGCAATGGTCCCTTTAACTGCCTGCTGCCTGCCAGCCATCTTATCAGCGCAGCACATGTCATCACTGATGGAGAGATATGTGGAGATTGCCAGACACTGGACTTTAGGCTGTACAGTCCAGCTTCCTGGCTCTCTGTCCTCCTTCTGGTGAGGTCTGGACAGACGCCTGCTATGGCACTCTCAGACAGTGACATTGTGCAGTATGAGTGCATGCTGCAGCCACAACACCGTCTGAGGACCTCACATTCAGTCAGTCACTAGAGCTATATCTCATTATTCACTTCCGTCATTACACTCAGCCAGTCATAAAGCAGGATGTCGCTCTACTGGGTGAACTTGAGGGGAGAGCAGAATTTCCTCTAAGTTGTGTGCTTTGGAAACAACATATTAATGAGGATTAACAAGCCTGAGGGGAGAGTGGCCTTTAGGGAAGAGTGGTGGCACATTGGAGGGAGAGTGGTGGCATTTTAGAAGGCAGAGTGGTGGTACATTGTCAGTCAGAGCAGCATTTTGGGCAGAGTGGTTTCACATTGTGTGGTAGTGCGGCATTTGGGGCACAGTGGCTGTACATGGGGGACAGAGATAGAATGATGTTGCCATACCAGCAGGAGAGGGCCTTGTCAATAGCAAACTCTTGGAGGTAGTGAGAATTTTTGTATTTTCCTACACAGAAAATGTCTTTGATTAGGGCCCCCCAGACATCACTGCTTGTCCGCCTTTGCCACCACTACATAGCCTCTTACTATCACTAACTGTAGTAGGCTGTGTATTGCAGCGAGTGCTCTGTGTGGTTGCACTATCCACTAGTGTTATTCACTGTTCTGTAAACTGTGCTGTTAGTGCAGCGACACAGCTTCATCCAGCGGCAGAAGGAAGAGTGGCTGTCTGTAGACAGTACATAGCAGCAGACAGAGAGAGCAGGTCATGAACTTTATTCTGGGCTCTTAGTCCTGCCACATCTGGGTTGAACTCAAGCCATAAGAGGTGACAATGATGAAGGATTCCTGGCCAGCACTGGACCTGCCTGCATACACTTTTCACCTCCTCTTCCTGTCTGTGCTGACTGCTAAACGCCACTGCTTGGCTGCTCAAGAAAATAAATCTGAATGCTTGTTCCTGATCATCGCCCTGTGTAAATTTGACACAGATATTATGTAAAATAACCATTATGTGAATATAACTTTGAAAGATAATCAGAAATGAACTAATAGATAGGAAATATTGCCATGAATGTCTTCTCCTACTGGGATGGCGTCAACCTAACGTGCATTTCGGTGAAGCTTTCATCTTGGGGTGGGCCTGTATACTTTCAAATGCCAGGGTCAAATTTCTGTCCCAGTCCGGTCTTGATAAGAACTGTGAATTTTTGGAATACTTTACCTCAGAACATGGTCACAGCAGGAACAGTGGACAGTTTAAAAAAAGGCTTAGATGAATTCTTACAATTAAATAACATTAATACGTTTTAAAATGGGTGGAATTCAGGTTTCTCACTCCCTAGCCCTAAATTCACAGTCGTTTCCATCCCTTGGTTGAACATATATCTTTTTTCACACATACTATGTAGCTATCTAACCAATAGCTCTGCTTGCTCTCAGTAAATGGGAGCATTCTTGTTTACTCCTGGACAGTCTGTGCAAACCTAGTGCATCTCCCAGCTGAGGGTTAGCTACAACTTTATCCAGTGTAGTCAATCTTCTATAATCTTCATATGAACAGCGGTTCTCTAACTTCTCCATGGGTGTATTTTATATTTTAATAACTTTTCAGGAGAAATTTTCATAACTGATATGCTTAGCTCCCAGAGGATTGCCTCCACTAGATGCAAATATAGAAAACCCTCAACTTTAGGGTTTGTTCAAACACAATAACCATAAAAAAACAATGGGTGTGGATTTCATCCTCTCCATTGGAAAGAGTGAAATCTGTAGACATGATGTAGATTTCAAATCTGAACAGTAAGTCCATTTATGCTGTCGATTTTTTATTTTACACAGAATGTGAATAGGATTTCATAAAATCTCATCCACTTTGCTGGTACTGTACAATGCTTTGCCACATGAAAATTAGTCACATATCACCTATGTGTGAATCTACCCTTTGGACATGGGTGCAGGTAAACATACAAAATATCCACACAAATTTGGGTGTGGATTTCTGTGCACTTCTGCACTAGAGTTGAGCGAACAACTGGATGTTCGGGTTCGAGAAGTTCGGCCGAACTTCACGAAAATGTTCGGGTTCGGGATCCGAACTCGACCCGAACTTGACCCTGAACCCCAACCCCTTTAAAGTCAATGGGGACCCGAACTTTTGGACACAAAAAAGGCTGTAAAATAGCCCTGAAAAGGGCTAGAGGGCTGTAAAAGGCATCAAAATGAAGGTAAATCCCCTGCAAACAAATGTGGATAGGGAAATGACTTAAAATAAAATAAATAAAAATTAACCAATATAAATTGACAACGGGTACTCGACCCAAACTTGACCCCGAACCCCATTGAAGTCAATGGGGGCCCGAACTTTTGGGCACTAAAAAAGCTGTAAAATAGTTTATAGGGAAATGACTTAAAATAAAAATTAACCAATACTAAATGGCAACTTGGAGGAGGAGGTAGAATAGGAGGTTGGGGTGGCGTCAGGTGGGAATGCTATGGGAGTTGAAGTTCTCATCACAGCCAAAAAGGATTTATGTCTGCCTGCAGTGCCACAGACCTCATTCACAGACTCAGGGCCATGGCAACCATACATGGGAGTTGAAGTTCACATCACAGCCAAGCAGGATTCATGTCTGCCAGCAGTGTCACAGGCCTCACTCACAGAATCAGGCAAATGGCAACCATACATGGGAGTTGAAGTTGTCATCACAGCCAAGAAGGAATTATGTCTGCCTGCAGGGCCACAGGCCTGATTCAAACATTCAGGCCCCTGGACCCACAAAGAGGAGAGTTAAAATCACGTCAAGACAGTATTGATTTTACCCAGCAATGCCACAGGCCTCATTCACAGATTCAGACTCATGGCACCCGCAAAGAGGAGAGTTACAATCATGCCAAAACAGTATTGATTTCACCCAATAGTGCCACAGGCCTCATTCACTAATTCAGGAGGACTATGGCACCCGCAAAGAGGAGAGCGGTCCCGTAACAGCAACACAGGCCTCAGGTCATCCTGCAATGGAACAGGCAATTATCATTTATGTAGGCCTCTGACACCCAGACAGAGGAGAGGTCATTTGACAGTAAAAAGAGGTTAATATCTCCCACCAATACAGCAGGAGTTGAAACAAAATATAGTCCCCTGACAACCAGAAAATGTAGAGGTCATTTGACAGTCTAAAGAGTTTAATGTCTCCCACCAATGCAGCAAACGATTCAACAAATTATAGGCCCCTGAAAACCAGACAATGGGGCGGTCATTTGATAGTCTAAAGAGTTTAATGTCTCCTACCAATGCAGCAAACGATGAAACAAAATATAGGCCCCTGACAACCGGACAATAGGGCGGTCATTTGACAGTAAAAAGAGGTCAATGTCTCCCACCAATACAGCAGGAGATGAAACAAAATATAGGGCCCTGACAACCAGACAATGTAGAGGTCATTTGACAGTCTAAAGAGTTTAATGTCTCCCACCAATGCATCAAAAGATGAAACAAAATATAGGCCCCTGACAACCAGACAATGTAGAGGTCATTTGACAGTCTAAAAAGTTTAATGTCTCCCACCAATGCAGCAAACGATGAAACAAAATATAGCCCCTGACAACCAGACAATGTAGAGGTCATTTGACAGTAAAAAGAGGTTAATGTCTCCCGCCAATACAGCAGGCGATGAAACAAAATATAGGGCCCTGACAACCAGACAATGGGGCGGTCATTGGACAGTAAAAAGAGGTTAATGTCTCCCACCAATACAGCAGGAGTTGAAACAAAATATAGTCCCCTGACAACCAGACAATGTAGAGGTCATTTGACAGTCTAAAAAGTTTAATGTCTCCCACCAATGCAGCAAAGGATGAAACAAAATATAGCCCCTGACAACCAGACAATGGGGCGGTCATTTGACAGTCTAAAGAGTTTAATGTCTCCTACCAATGCAGCAAACGATGAAACACAATATAGGCCCCTGACAACCGGACAATAGGGCGGTCATTTGACAGTAAAAAGAGGTCAATGTCTCCCACCAATACAGCAGGAGATGAAACAAAATATAGGGCCCTGACAACCAGATAATGTAGAGGTCATTTGACAGTCTAAAGAGTTTAATGTCTCCCACCAATGCATCAAAAGATGAAACAAAATATAGGCCCCTGACAACCAGACAATGTAGAGGTCATTTGACAGTAAAAAGAGGTTAGTGTCTCCCACCAATACAGCAGGCGATGAAACAAAATATAGACCCTGACAACCAGACAATGGAGCGGTCATTTGACACTAAAAAGAGGTTAATGTCTCCCACCAATACAGAAGGAGTTGAAACAAAATATTGTCCCCTGACAACCAGACAATGTAGAAGTCATTTGACAGTCTAAAGAGTTTAATGTCTCCCACCAATGCAGAAAACGATGAAACAAAATATAGTCCACTGACAACCATACAATGGGGCGGTCATTTGACAGTAAAAAGAGGTTAATGTCTCCCACCAATACAGCGAACGATGAAACAAAATATAGACTTCTGACAACCAGACAATGGGGCGGTCATTTGACAGTAAAAAGAGGTCAATGTCTCCCACCAATACAGCAGGAGTTGAAACAAAATATAGTCCCCTGACAACCAGACAATGTAGAGGTCATTTGACAGTCTAAAGAGTTTAATGTCTCCCACCAATGCAGCAAACGATTCAACAAAATATAGGCCCCTGACAACCAGACAATGGGGCGGTCATTTGACAGTCTAAAGAGTTTAATGTCTCCCACCAATGCAGCAAGTGATGAAACAAAATATAGGCCCCTGACAACCAGAAAATGGGGCAGTCATTTGACAGTCTAAAGAGTTTAATGTCTCCCACCAATGCAGCAAGCGATGAAAAAAAATAAAGGCCCCTGAAACCAGACAATGTAAAGGTCATTTGACAGTCTATAGAGTTTAATGTCTCCCACCAATGCAGCAAGCGATGAAAAAAAATATAGGCCCCTGACAACCAGACAATAGGGCGGTCATTTGACAGTCTAAAGAGTTTAATGTCTCCCACCAATGCAGCAAGTGATGAAACAAAATATAGGACCCTAACAATTAGACAATGGGGGGGTCATTTGACAGTCTAAAGAGTTTAATGTCTCCCACCAATGCAGCAAGCGATGAAACAAGATATATAGACCCTGACAACCAGACTATGGGGCGGTCATTTGACAGTAAAAAGAGGTTAATGTCTCCCACCAATACAACAGGAGATAAAACAAAATATAGACCCCTGACAACCAGATAATGTAGAGGTCATTTGACAGTATAAAGAGGATAATGTCACGCCCCAAAGCAACAGGTGATTATTTGAAATGTAGGCCCCTGGCACCCAGACAGAGGAGAGAGGTCCCATAGCAGAAAATAAGGCTTCATGTCACCCAGCAATGGAAAAGGCCACTTTATGTTATTTAGGCCCCAGCAGCCAGACAGAAGAGAGAGGTCCCATAGCAGATAATCAAGCTTTATGTCACCCGCCAAAGCAGCAGGCGATTAACAGAATTTTAGGCCCCTGACACCCTGACAGAGGAGAGGTTCATTAATCTTGGGGTTGCCCCCAAAATAATGGTACAATTAAAAAAAGAGGATTCAATAAAGAAGTGCCCTGGAGTACAAGAATTTATGGTTGCGGGTGAGGCAGTTATAAATGCCTATTGTGCACAAGGTACGGACAAGTCCTGTGGGATCCATGCCTGGTTCATTTTAATGAACGTGAGCTTGTCCACGTTGGCTGTGGACAGGCGGCTGCATTTGTCTGTATTGACGCCCCCTGCCATGCTAAATACACGTTCAGACAATACACTGGCCGCAGGGCAGACCAACACCTCCAAGGCATAAAGGGAAAGCTCTGGCCATATGGACATTTTGGAGACCCAGAAGTTGAATGGGGCAGAACCATCAGTCAGAACGTGGAGGCGTGTGCACATGTACTGTTCCACCATGTTGTTGAAATGCTGCCTCCTGCTAACACGTCCCCTATCAGCTGGTGGTGCAGTTTGCTGTGGCGCGGTGACAAAACGTTTCGACAGCTCGGCCATGCTAACCCTGCTGTCTGAGGAGCTGGCCGTGACACAGCTGCGTTGGCGACCTCCTCCTCCTCCTCCTTCACCTCTGCCTTTACCTTGTGCTTTCACTTGTCCTCCCATGTCAGTTGGGAATGCCCTCAGGAGCGCGTCTACCAGCGTGCGCTTGTAGTCACGCATCTTCCCATCACCCTCCAGTGCAGGAATTGTGGGCATGTTGTCCTTGTACCGGGGATCTGGCAGGGTGGCAACCCAGTAGTCAGCACAAGTTAAAATGTGGGCAACTCTCCTGTCATTGGGCAGGCACTGCAGCATGTAGTCGCTCATTTGTGCCAGGCTGCCCAGAGGTAACGATAAGCTGTCCTCTGTAGGTGGTGTATCGTCTGTGTCCTCCGTATCCCCCCAGCCACGCTCCAGTGATGGCCCTGAGCTGCGTAGGGTGCCACCCTGCAGTGAAACCGGTTCCTCCTCCTCTACCTCATCCTCCTCCTCTTCATCCTCCAGAACTGTGCCCTGGTTGTCCACATATGTACCTGGCCTCTGCTGGTGCAGGAACCCACCCTCTGAGCCACTTTTGTATGACCTCATCGCCGTCATATTTTTTTCAAGGAGACATAGAAGGGGTATTGTAATGCTAACAACGGCGTCATCAGTACTGGCCATGTTGGTTGAGTACTCCAAAGACCGCAACAAGGTACACAGGTCTCGCATGCAGGCCCAGTCACTGGTGGTGAAGTGGTGCTGATCCGCAGAGTGACTGACCCGTGCATACTGCATCTGAAACTTCACTATCACCCGTTGCTGCTCGCACAGTCTCTCCAGCATATGTAAGGTGGAGTTCCACCTGGTGGGCATGTCGCATATGAGGCGGTGAGCAGGAAGGCCGAAGTTACACTGCAGAACAGACAGGCGAGCAGCAGCAGGGTGAGAACGCCGAAAGCGCGCACATACGGACCGCACTTTCAGCAGCAGGTCTGACATGTCTGGGTAGCTTTTAGGAAACTTCTGCACCACCAGATTCAGCACATGCGCCAGGCAAGGGATGTGCGTCAAATCGGCTAGTCCCAGAGCTGCAACGAGATTTCTCCTATTATCACACACCACCAGGCTGGGCTTGAGGCTCACCGGCAGCAACCACTCATCAGTCTGCTGTTCTATGCCCCTCCAAAGCTCCTTTGCGGTGTGGGGTTTGTCACCCAAACAAATGAGTTTTAAAATCGCCTGCTAACATTTACCCCGGGCTGTGCTGAAGTTGGGAGTGAGGTTCTTTCGATTACTGGATGTGGGGGTGGTAGGAGAGGAGTAGGGGGAGGATGATGGGAAGTAGGAGGAGGAAGCAAAAGGAGGCAACGTATAATGCCCTGCGATCCAGGGTGATGGAAGGACATGCACCAAACCGCTATCCGCCTCGGGCCCAGCCGCCACTACGTTTACCCAGTGTGCAGTTAGGGAGATATAGCGGCCCTGGCTGTGCTTACTGGTCCATGTATCTGTGGTTATGTGGACCTTGCCACAGATCGCGTTGCACAGCGCACACTTGATTTTATTCTCCACTTGGTTGTGCAGGGAACGGACGGCTCACTTGGAAAAGTAGTGGAGGCTGGGAACAATGTACTGGGGGACAGCCACCGCCATCAGCTGTTTGAAACAGTCCGTCTTCACCAGACGGAATGACAGCATTTCAAAGGCCAGTAATTTTGAAATGCTGGCATTCAGGACCAGGGCTTGAGGGTGGGTAGGTGGGTATTTCCTCCTTCTCTCTAATGTTTGGGAGATGGACAGCTTAATGCTGCCGTGTGACATGGCGGAGATGCTTGGTGATGGTGTCGTATGTGGTGGTGTTGGTGGAACATCCTCTGTTTGCTGGTCGCCAGATGCCACGGTGACGCCAGATGTGGAGGGAGAGTTTGAGCCAGCAGCAGAAGAGGGAGCAGGAGGAGCATGAGAGAGTTCCTTGTGTTTAAGGTGTTTACTCCACTGCAGTTCATGCTTTGCATGTAGATGCCTGGTCATGCAGGTTGTGCTCAGGTTAAGAATGTTTATGCCTCGCTTTAGGCTCTGATGGCACAACATGCAAAACACTTGTGTCTTGTCGTCAGGACATTGTGTGAAGAAATGCCACGCCAATGAACTCCTTGGAGCACTTCTTGGTGTGCTCGGTGCCTGGGTATGGTGGACAGTAGCAGGCGTACTGTCTCTGGAACAGCCCTTGTGCTTTTGCACTATGCTCCCTCTTTTGCTGTGCTGTTGCTTCTGTGCGACCACCCCCTTTTCCTCAGAACTGCAGCACGCCTCACTAGCACAATCTAGGACTTCATCATCCTCCACATCATCTTCCACCCATTCATGTCCCCTGCCCTCCTTGTCGGTTTGCACATTGCAGAAAGCCACAGCAGTTGGCACCTGTGTTTCGTCATCATCAGAGACGTTTTGTGGCGGTATTCCCATGTCCTCATCCTGCAACAAAAGTGGTTGCGCATCAGTGCATTTAACGTCTTCCTCTACTGGGGCAGAGCTAGGTGGAAGGGCCCGGGAAACCTTGCCAACAGAATCATCCAAAAGCTTGAGACTTTCCAGCATGATTTGGGCCTGTGACTGCTTGGCTGATTTGGGGTGAGGTGGAAGACTGATGGGCATGGGCTGCAGGTGCGAACTCTGAGCTTTCTGCAGAAGACTGGGTGTTAGATACTGTGAAGGAACTGGAGGCACTGTCAGCCAGCCAATCTACTATCGCCTGTACATGTTCTGGCTTCACCATCCGTAGAGCGGCATTTGGGCCTATCAAATAACGCTGCAGATTCCGTCGCCTACTCGCACCAGAGGAAGGTGTTTGACTTGGAGCGGTAGTTTGCGCTGAATGGCCACGTCCTCTTCCAGCAACAGAAGCTCCACCAACACCACCATGACCATGCCCACGTGCCCAAAATACACTGATTCTCAATTTCTATGCGGAAATATTTTTTTAAAAAATTGGTACGCTGTATGCACAAGTGGTTTGTGAAACAAGAACAAGTATTTTTGTAATAAAATACAGAAAATAAGTATTTCACTGCTGTAAATTAAAATTAATTATTTATATGATGGATGCACAACTGTTTTTTCGGCCTAAAACACAGCTTTTTTCAATAAAACCCTAAAATGCAGTTTTTAACCGCTGTACTTTAAAATTAGATATTTATACTATGTATGGAGACCAGATTTGGGGACCCAGAACACGGATTTGGTCACCAAAATTCACAAATGCAGTATTAGACTGTCATAAATTGGAAATAATTATTTAAATGACGGATGCTTTTTTCAATAAAATCCCCAAATGCATTTTTTTACTGATGTAAATTTAAATTAGATATTTATACTGTGTATTTACAACTGCTTTGTGAAGCAAGAATATTTCTTTTTTTACACAAAAAAGAATAATGCACTATTTCTCAGCTGTAATGTAAAATCGGTATTTAAGCGGTGTATGGGTACATTCACAGAACGACATTTATATTATAAAAACTGTAGCGCGACATTGGTGCAACAAAATGTTGCGCGACAAATATCGTCATGTGAACGTACCCTATTTCAAGATGCTCTGTGGATCAGAATTACCACTCTTTTGTCAAAAAAATATACTTATGCTTTATTTCACAGCAGCAATGTAAAATAGGTGGTTATAATGGGTATTTCAGACTGTTTGGTGGACCTTGAATAACGTTTTTTTTCTATAAAAAACAAAGAAGCACTATTTTCAGGCAGAAATATAAAATATGTCGTTGGACGGTGTATGCAGAACTGTTTTGTGGACAAGGAATACTTTTTTCCCCAAAATTTCTCTATTTCACCGCAGAAATGTCAAATAGATATTTTGGCGCTGTAAAATAGGCTTGGTGGATCAAGATGACCACTTTTTTTTAACTAAAATACACTGATGCACTAGCTGAAATTGAATATACGGTTTAGTGCATAGTATACAAAAGTGCTCGGTGGCACCACAGAGCCCAGGCTAGACAAATGGACTATGTCATGGCTTTTGTCAACAAAATTCACAAATTTTTCACTGGTGTAAATTAAATGTAGGTATTTATACCGTGTATGTACAACTGCTTTGTGAAGCAAAAATTTGGCTTTTTTCACACAAAAAAGAATAATGCACTATTTCTCAGCTTGAATGTGAAATCGGTATTTAAGCGGTGCATTTTTTAAAGATGCTCTGTGGATCAGGATTACCACTCTTTTGTCAAAAAAATACACTTATGCTGTATTTCACCGCAGCAATGTAAAATAGGTGGTTGTAATGGGTATTTCAGACTATTTGGTGGACCTTGAATAACGTATTTTTTTTTATAAAATACAAAGAAGCACTATTTCCATGCAGAAATATAAAATATGTCGTTGGACGGTGTATGCAGAACTGTATATTTATGGCGGTGTAAAATAGGCTTGGTGGATCAGGATGGCAAACAGTCCATTTAAAGTTATGCCTGTTTAGGGTGCCTTCACACACGCCAGTTTTTATTGCAGAAATTTCAACTAAATAAGACTTGAAGAAATCCATGCACTTGCCACCAAAGCAACCTCATGCAGATGAATAGAACTGAGTTTCAATTTTCAGTCGCAGAAGTTTCTGCAGCATGTGTAAAATCTGTGTATTTCACCTGCAACTTGTAAAAATTCTTACTGAAAGAATTTTTTTTTATCTATGTTATAAGACCCCACAACCACAACACATACTGATCTCACACAGAACAAGATGTGAATGAATGACGTACAGTATCTACTCATTTTCCGCAACATCTCTCAGCTGAGATGACACGCTGAAAGCTTATGTCTTCCCAGACCTCTATATCACAGGTCGCTGATAATCTGCACATTCTGTAGGTAAAATAGCCATTGATCGGGGCTTTAAGTAAAGTTATTGGAAGTGAGATGAAATACTTCCCATACTGCTCAGAAAATATGGTTAATAGTCTATCTCCGCTATCTCAGTTCCCCCGTGCTTCATGCTAATCTCACTTCACTTATGTTCTTTTTCAATTAATTACAGTCATTTACAAGATGAACATATCCTCTCTCCTGGGGAAATCTGGGCAGAATAATTTGTAAAAGGAACATGAAAAAAAATGGGGTCTAGGCAAGCAATTAATTTATTGATCAAGAGTTTGCTCTTTTTAAATCAGTTTACATTAGGAGATGGGAGAGCAGTACACTGGGCAGGCTTTTAGGTTGTGATGACTTCTAGTGTACATACATTGACATTTCACTAGAGGGGGCTTTCTATCAATCAAGTGATCCTAAAAAATTGGAAAAAGCCTATGTGGATGCAGTTCTTTGCAAACTCTCCCCAACATCAAAATAGTCTTATATCAGGATTCAAGTCCAAAAGAACTTGTGTCCCAGAAGGTAACTCTTCTCACTTACATTGCTGTACACCAGATTTGCTGAATGCTTATCTATGTTCTTGCCCCTTGAGTTCTAGTTCCTGATTAAGTCTGCCCTAGGACTTGTTATAAAATCCTGGACTTAGACTTCCTCCTTGCGAGATTACTGTGCTTTGTAGCTCAAGACCCCTTTATACGGGTCAATTAACAGGCCAGTTATCGGGAACGAACATTCGTACAAGTTTGAAGGCCGCTTTATTGGCCTGTATTTGTGGGAGAGGCGTTAGTAGCACATTTATACCAGGCAGGGGCTTCCTTTGGGTGTGTTGACGGTGCTGCGTAGTGGTGTGCAGTCTGAGCCATCTGATGTAGCACATGGGCTGAATCAGCAGCTTCCGTACCCAGTCGGCGTTCAGGAATCCAGCTGAGGTCCTTCCGGTTGGGTGAAGGTTTGCTGCAAGCTCGTGCAGTGTCGTCCTGTTACAGTCTGGCCAGCGGTGTGTCGGCTTCTTTGGCGAGGAGAAGCAGCACCACACAGGAGCGATCTGCCTGGCAGCCCACGTTTGGCGTCCACATGGTAGTACGGTTAGGCAGCAGGGGTTAGCGTGACTCCGTCTTGTTTTCTCGCAGGTTTCTATGTCTTGCCTGGGCCGCCGTGCTTTGCTGGGGGGGGGGGGGGGGGTGGTAGTGTACGTGCCATTGCTACAATGATACATTCATGTCAGCAGCGGCATGAACCTCAGTTATGCCATTGGGCACATCGCCGTGGTCCATGCAGCCCCCCTGGGGGGGTGTGTTTAGGGGGTGAATATGTCATCAGTTTGTCTGTGTATATCTGTATGTCTTTCTTGTCTGCTTTCACTTCCCTGCTCGACAGCAAACCTCTCTCTCTATCCGCTATTATTTCTGCAGACTAAGGCCTTGTTCACACAGCATTATCCCCTTCTTGCATTATAGAGGGTGAGGTGCAGGCATCTGATTAATCCAGGTTAAGCAGAGTTGCTGTTAACAGAGTGTTTTTGTTTCTTTAGTATAAATGTTATTTCGCGATATGTATATTAAGTAGATGGTAAGCTCCTCTGTGTTGAGGTATCTTTCATTTGTCTTGTTTCATTTGTTTTGGAAATATAAAATGTGTGTGTGTTACTTTAAGGTTGTGAACCTGAGTTTGTGTACTTAACCCCTTAAGGACTCAGCCCTATTTCACCTTAAGGACTCGGCCATTTTTTGCAAATCTGACCAGTGTCAATTTATGTGGTGATAACTTTTAGACGCTTTTACTTATGCAAGCCATTCTGAGACAGTTTTTTCGTCAGATATTGTACTTCATGACAGTGGTAAAATGGAGTCGAAAAATGTCATTTTTATTTATAAAAAAATACCAAATTAAATTTTGGAAAAAATAGCAATTTTCCATTTTTGCCATTTTTTGGGGACGTTACAAGGCTTAGAAGTTTAGAAGCAAATCTCGGAAATTTTCGAAAATTTTCAGAAATTTTCAAAAACCCATTTTGTTAGGTACCAGTTCAGGTTTGAAGTCACTTTCTGAGGCTTACATAATAGAAACCACGCAAAAATGTGTTTAACCCTTTAGGTGCTCCACAAGAGTTATTGGCAAATGGAGATGAAATTTCAGATTTTAATTTTTTTTTGCCAAATTTTCCATTTTAACCCATTTTTTCCACTAATAAAGTAAGGGTTAACAGCAAAACAAGACTGTATCTTTATTGCCCTGACTCTTCCGTTTACAGAAACATCCCATATGTGGTTGTACACTACTGTACGGCCACACGGCGGGGCGTAGAGGGAAAAGAGCGCTGTGTGGTTTTTGGAAGGCTGATTCTTATGGACCGGTTTATTTACACCGTGTCCCATTTCAAGCCCCCCCGATGCACCCCTGGAGTAGAAACTCCCTAAAAGTGACCCCATTTTGGAAACTAAAGGATGAGGTGGCGGTTTTGTTGGGACTATTTTTAGGGTACATATGATTTTTGCTTTCTCTATATTACATTTTTGTGAGGTAAGGTTACCATAAATTGAAATTCTGAAATTTCATCTCCATTTGCCATTAATTGTTGATGAACACCTAAAGGGTTATTAAAGTTTGTAAAATCAGTTTTGATTGGTGTAGTTTCTTTGATGGGGTCACTTTTAGGGAGTTTCGACTCTAGGGGTGCATCGGGGGGCTTCAAAAGGGACATGGTGTTGGTCCTTTCCTCTTGCGCCCTGCCTTTTAGTGATACAGCAGTTTATGACCACAAATATGGCGTTTTTGTAAACTGCAGTATCAGGGCAATAAATATTAAATTTTGTTTGGCTGTTAACCCTTGCTTTTTTACCGGTAAATATGGATTGAAATGGAAAAGTGCCAAAATGATTGTTTTGTCACCGTTTAAATTTTTTTTTTGAACCGTGTTAATCTGGGGGGTTAGGTCATGGGGTATTTTTATAAAGGAGATTATTACGAACGCGACAATACCTAATAAGTCTACTTTTTTACAATTATTGAGGTTTTAGACAAAATTATCGTTTTTGATACAAAACATTTTTTTTGTATCTCTAGAATCTAAGAGTCATTTAAAAAAAAAGTTTTTAGCCAATTGTATTAGGTAGGGGCTAATTTTTTGCCGGATGAGGGAACGGTCTTAATGGCACTATTTTGATCGTTTGCTATTACGCATTATATTATGTAAGGTGACAAAAAAATAATTTTTTGCACTTTTTTCCCCCCTGTGTTAATCTAAGGGGTTAAGTCATGGGGTATTTTTATACGGCAGATTATTACGGATGCGACGATACCTAATTTACTAGTATAAAAGTTATCCACGTACATGTGGTAACCCTTATTTAGCAGTGGGTACATAAGGTCCCACACAAGTTTCCCGCTAACACCCAGAATGGGGGGACATTCTGGGGGTTCAATACGGGGATCTCGTCCCTCGTACACACGAAACTTGTAAGTGTACCCTTAGGTACTCTCACAAAGTTTGTACATCTTCACGCCATACCTTGCCCGCTTTGAGGGAACATACTAGCGGAAAATGAGTCTCCCCTTGAAAGCAATGAGAGGCTCATCAACCGTGACCTCCCTTTCAGGTTTATAGGCCTCCAAAAATTTGGTGCCAAATTGATCGATGACCGGCCGTATCTTATACAGACGGTCATAGGCAGGATCACCTTGGGGGGGACATGCTGCATTATCTACATAATGCAGGCATTTCCGGATGGCCTCAAATCTGGGACATGTCATGACCGTAATGTAAAGTGGGGTCTGGTATTAGACGTCCCCACTCCAGTACAGCCCGACACTAGGTTTCTTGACTAGACCCATGTGCAGCACGAGGCCCCAAAACGTCCTCATCTCGGCTGCACTGACCGGCGTCCAGCCACCGGGCCTAGCCAAAAAAGAGCCTGGGTATTGAGCAACGAACTGTTGGGCGTACAGATACGTTTGCTCCAGTTACGTTTGGTAACTGAAAAAAAGACTAAAAAAGTCGTATTCGGTGAAGCCCACTGTGTAAATCTGGATTCCTGATTCACCAACAAAATCAGGAATCGCGGGCTCAAAGTTCTCTGGTGTACACCAGCCAAGTTCACTTGCAGGGGCCTCAGGTGAACTGACCTGGTGGGCTGGGAAACTAGCACGAGCCCCAGAGCTGCTCATACTAGGGTGGGCCACAGGGCCTATGACATGGTGGTCCCCTTGCTCCGCCGCCTTGGGGGCTCATCATCGCTAGATGATGAGGAGGATGCAGATGACAAAAGGAACGTCCTCACTGGGACTCTAAGATTTGGAGGCAAGTTGGGCATATGCCTCCTCAGCCGAGAACATCCCCGGCATCCATAGGGGTGTGTGTGGGTGCGTGTGTATGTGCGTGCGTGAAAAACTTTATTTAGTGTGTGTGTGTGTGGGAGCACGGGTGTTCACGACTTTTCCCTAAAGCTAACAGGGGAAAAAAAAGAAATAACAAAAAAAAAAGCGAAAATATGTGTAAAGGGTTAAAAAAAAAATCTAACTCGCTGATCAGCCGTCCGGCGCTGATCAGCGGTGGGGTGGGAGATGCGCTAACAGTGGCCGGACGCTAAAAAATGCCGCACACTGACAGCGTACGCAAAAAATGGTGGAGGGGGTGGCAAGGGGGCAAGCTGCAGCACCCCTGGGGGGGTCTAGGGTCACACAGCTGTGCTGTGGACCCCAGACACCCTAAGAGGGTGATGCAACACAAAGCAAAAAGTTAACCCCGAACTCTCCCTAACTCTCCCTGCCTGAACTAATGCTTGCCCTGGCTTTCCCTAACCTACCTGCAATTGCCAGAAGGCACTCTGGATGGGCAATGGAGGGTGCTGGGGGGGGGTAAAGGCTGGGTGGTGGGTCCCGATCTGTAGCAGGCTCTTCTCTCCTCGCTCCTCCGACGCAAAATGGAGGAGGAGAGCAGGGGGAGTTAACCCCCTCCCGCCTGTGCAGCCAATCAGATGCGATCCTGTGAGGTGATGTCACAATCACCTCACAGGATCTAAGTATGGTGATTGGTGGGGTGTTATCATCCCACCGTTCACCATCCTGTACCAGGTTATCGAGTCACCAGAGACCCGATTAACCCGGAAACGCAGCAAACCGCAGGTCTGAATTGAACTGCGGTTTGCTGCGATCGCCGATACGGGGGGGTCACAGGGCCCCCCTAGGCATTGGGACACAGTGCCTGCCAAATGATTTCGGCAGGCACTCTGTTCCGATCACCTTGCACTGCGCGGCAGTGATCGGAAATACTAATGACGTACCGGTATGCCATGAGTCCTTAAGAGGTTAAAAAGCGCCAGTGCAAGGAGCTGGGGATCCATCTTCAGTTCAGAGTGTTAGCTGGACACTGGGGGATCTACTTGCTACAAAGGTAGTTGCAGAGACCCATGAGGACCATTTATTTTGTTATTTTGCCTCGTTTTATTGCTTTATTTATGCTCAAAATAGATATAAGCGTGGCTTTTGTCAAGAACTGAGTTTAGATTGTGTTAACGGCATATACACCCACATCTCAACATGGCGTACGTACTGATGGTGGCAACATTTGTATGTACTCATCTATAGCCGCGTGGTGTGTTGCAGGTGGTTTATATTACTGCATGCCTCATGTCAGTGTCAGCATACTACCACAGCCAGGGTCGTCTTTGCATGTCATTTTTGCTTTTCAGGTCACGTCACAGCTCACCATTCTCAGTTGGTGTGGTCAATTCCATCTTTTGCTAAGGTAGTAAGACGAGAAAAAAAAAAAAAAAAAAGGAAAAAAAAAGGGATTTAAAGGAAAGAAAAAAAGTCACATTACAGGTGGATTTCCCATTAGGTTATGGGCTTTGCTAATTGACGTTTTATTTTAAAGTTGTTATGGGTTCAGAATGATGGGTAAGTCACATTTTCATCAGTTTGCATTGTCACAACATCAGACCTGACTCGTCACTCAGGCCTCGGCAGCTTCAACCATTTCGTTAGTTTCTGATGCCTGCATGCCTCGTGTCAGTGTCAGCATACTACCAGAGCCAGGATCATCATTGCATGTCATTTTTTATTTCAGGTCCTGTCACAGCTCTCCATTCTCAGTTGGTGTGCTCAATTACACCTTTTGCTCAGGTAATAGGATAAAAAAAAAAAAACTTTATTATTAACTCACAACTCGCTACTTGACGTTTCTTCAAAGGTTGCTATAGGTTCAGAGTGTTGGGGAGGTAACATCTTCATCGGTTTGTGGTATCACAACATCAAACCGGACACGTTACGCAGGACACGGCGATTTCAACTATTTGGTTTTTCTGATGCTTTCGCTGGCTCTCATTTTGTTGCCATTTCTTGGCCCCCAATATAATCATTTTCTTTCCGACATTCCATTCAGGGTGCCCGGTTCGTGTCTTTCAGCAATTACTGGCAGCAGTAACAGACCAATACTTTGAGAGTACTCTGTTGCGGTTCCCACGGCACCACTCACCACCTCTCAGTTGTGCGGCATGTCCGTATGCCGGTGTCCAATTTAGGGTTGAAACCGACAGCTATCGGGCCTTTCCTTCAGGTTGCGTGCAGCATATGGTGCCTCTAGGAGCAAAAGTTCTGGCCCATATTATCCGGAAGTTAGGTCGATGGTGCTCTGCATGTTAAATAGGTTCATACTTCAATCTAGTCGAGAGATGTTCTTGCATTCCAGAGGTTGGTCATGTTAGTGTTGTTGCTATGTACTATTGTGTATCATTTAGTTGTGGGTTTTTGCCCCCTTTTAGGCATTCCTCCTACTCAGCGGTTATGGCACAATTCAAGCCGCTTAATTTAGTTAGTTAGGCAGGTAGACTGTTACATGTCATGTAGCCCCGACCACAAGTTTGAAGGCCGGTTTATGTGTAATGGAGGTGCTGATGACCTGATGAACAAGCAAACTTTGGGTGACAGCATTTTTGAAGCACATACCAAAATACTTGCTCTGGGCAGAAGATCATGCAGTCTAAACAAGGTTCTGCTGCCCAGAAGCAATTATTTTACAAGGATCTAAGCCTGTACTAATCACTTGTCGCCCTACAGAGAAAATAACTGCTACATCTAAATGCTATTCTCACTTCCTCTGCAAGCAGAAAATTATGGAGAACAAACAGTTTGTTTGTTTGTTTGATTTGTGTAAAGGGGGCTTTAGTCCTGTGCTACTTCTCCTGCTATGCTATGTACCAAACATTTTCTGATTGGCCTGTTTCCATCACTTTAACAGCAACTGGACCCTGATCCTGAACCCAGACCGTTACATGTCCTCAAACCCTTCCCGGCCCAGAAAGGGTCAAGAAGAAGGGATGTACCTCATTGAAGCTTAGGAAGACCTAGGCTACCAGTAAAGTATACCCGAGCCGAAAATACTAGATTTGGCTTACTCAGAAAAAGAGATGGATTTCGGAGGGATGAGGATCAAAATAGTGTTGTAGACTATACTATTCTGTATGGCGAAAAAGCCGGTAACAAACAGAAAGCAGGTCAAGCAGAGTTCAATGATAAATCCTTGAATCCAAGTTCTTTGAACCAATAAAGTGAATATGTCTGTCTGTTGCAGTAGACATTTGAATACCATTTTTGAGAATTCAGACGTACCTGTATGCCCCAGACGGAAAATCTGCAGAGGATTAAATAGAAATGTGAACACAGCCCAATATATTAAAATAAATGGTAAATACTAGAACTAGGAGCATATAAAATAAAAGTCTCTTTAACCTTTCCCTAATCTACATTATTGCATAATCATCCTGTATCCATTTAAGTCATTACTCTTTCTAAAATAAAATGCTAAATGGCAGGGAAAAAAATGCAGAATTCATTTTAGTGTTGAGGCAGTATTAGACCAGCGAATTCTTCAGGCGATTGTCGGGAAAAAAGCTTTCATTCCAAACACTCGTCTGCTCACTAGCTATTACATGGAGCGATCTCCTCCACAGCATGGGGAGGAGTGATACTTATGCCATTTATCACGTCTGTTTGGCAGGTAACAGACGTACGGTGCAGAGGGGAGGGAAGGGGAATACCCTACCACTAGGGAGAGGGAGTGGTGACCCCTAACTCACCTAGCACTGGCACCTAGCTGTCCTGACATCCCTAGACGAGCTGCTAACCCATACGCCGATCACGTGGCTCGTCCTTGGCTTACCCTGAAATAAGCCCTAGGTAGTGAGTTGGGCAGTGGGAGCACTATTCCTCACCACTGACACCTAGGGTAACAACATGGAAAGGACAAACACCACAAACAATCCCCCAAGGGAGACAACAAACAGGAGAGAAACGGAGATCCAACAGCTCCAGTTCCAATTGCTCCATAGCACAACTCCACGGGAGGTCAGAATGGAAGATCTGGAAAGAAGGTCTATATCTGGCAACAAGGGAAGCAGAGAGGGAAAATATATAGTAGCTAGGAGTGGCTGACAGAGAACTGCTGAAAGCAAAAGCTACAGATTCCTAAATGGGACAAAAAGTATCGCAAACCTAAGCGGGAAAACCTAGACCGGAATCCATTCTCACCACTAGGTCATGAATCGATCGCTTGAGAAACTGAGCGTGTAGCCCCCCCTGGGACCTTCTAACCCCAGGCACGACAGGGTAAGCAATAGGACAGTGGTGCTACTGTTTTTGATAATCCAAGACAACTGTAAGAATTGAAATGTCATCTTTGCAGATGCCAAGATGAAAATACAAAGGCTCTGCATGCTGGGATGGCAATTATAACTTTATGATTTTAGAAAATGACCTTAATTACTTTATCATGTAGGCGGGAGTGTCGTCCTCTGTGACCATATTTTGAAATAATTCATTGTGGGTCATTAGCAGCGGCTTGCTGTAAGAATGCACTTGTTTGTGATATTGCATTACCCAATAATATGTCAAGTTTTTGAAATGTCAATAAGTGGAGATGATTTAATTAAACAGAAAATACATGTAGATTTAGCGTTGGTCGTCTGCGATGTTTTAGCCAATTAGAATGACTGGCGCTGTGGGATAACAGCTTTAAGTGACCCAATTTACGAGCTCAATATGACATTTTCATAACTGCCACGGTGTTAATTGCTTGCAGATATTGTGATTATTTGTTATCTTATGATTAAAAAGTGATGAGTACTTGTCTAACACTTGATGAATGAATCTCAGAAGGATCAAAGCAAATCTGAGCTTAAATAGAATTGCCATACCTCACATGAGACAAAAGGAAATAGTAAATGATAAAAAAAGAATCACATTTAAAATCCTTAAAGTGGTATTTGTTTCTTATGTAACTCCACAGGATTTGACATAAGTGCATAAGTGACTAATACATGCCAGTACAATGACCACCGTTGGCCGATTGCAGCCATTCCTCCTTATTGATGCTTTAGTATCGTTCAGCTCTGTGTTTCCACATTTTCAATAAATCAATGGGGAGAATTGTCTACTGATGGGGATCTTCTATCAAGCATTTAAGGGATACATAAAGACAGCCTTATTGGGCTTAGACACAACATAGGGTGAGGGCAGTGGTGTAACTAGAGTGTTATGGGCCCCGGTGCAAACTTTGGATCGGGCCCCCCCCCCAATAAAGTAATAAAATCTGGTCCTACCTCATCCAGGGTGTCGCTGGTGTCAGTGTGATGTCCGCAGAACAAGGTCCCTGTGGTGATAGAGAAAAAAAGAATAAATACATAAGGAAAGGATGGTGACTGCCCCTGAGAACTCACCAGCAGGGGGCGCTGTGCTGGACTGTAAGACTGAGCCATGCCAATGAATAGCAGTGCTACCACACAGTACTAATGCCCACACTGTGGCCATTTCCAGTAATTAAGCCCACCTTGTGGCCCCTTCACAATAATTATACCCACCTTTGTTCCTGTCACAGTAGTTATGCCAGATATGTGCCCCCTCACAGTAGTTATGCCCAGATATGTGCCCCTCACAGTAGTTATGCCCACATATGTGCTCCCTTACAGTAGTTATGCCCACGTATGTGTCCCCTCACAGTAGTTATGCCAGATATGTGCCCCCTCACAGTAGTTATGCCAATATATGTGCCCCCTCACAGTAGTTATGCCCAATTTTGTGACCCCTCACAATAGTTATGCCCAGATATGTGCCCCCTCATAGTAGTTATGCCAGATATGTGCCCTCTCATAGTAGTTATGCCTTAATATGTGCTTCCTCATAGTAGTTATGCCCACTTATGTGCCCCCTCACATTAGTTATGACTTAATATGTGCCCCCCTCATAGTAGTTATGCCCACATAGGTGGCCCCTTACAGTAATTATGCCAGCTTTATGGTGAAAATAAAAAAAAGTGATGAAATAAGTATTGAAAAAACTTCAAAAGAAATTCTATTCTAAAAATGATACCAATAAAATCTAAATTTCATCCTGCAAAAAACAAGCCCTCATACAGCTCTGTAGACCAAAATATGAAAAAGTTATGTGCTGTCAGAAAATGGTGATGGACAGAATTTATTTTTTTAAAGGCTTTTATTTTTTTTAAATGTAGATAAAATTCAAGTTTGGCGTCTGCATGTGTTACAAAGTAAAAGTAGGAAGCCCGGGAACACTCAAAGATCACCAAAATTGCCATGCAGCCAACCAATCCACAGATAGCCATCCACTGTGATGTCACAGCCCTACAAAACCCTCATCTATGCCTGACTGCATAGTGCCAACTCTAAAGTTTAGTGGAGAAGGGATAATGGTTTGAGGTTGACATTTGCCTCTAAGTTTCAGTAAAGGGAAATTTTAATGTTTCAGCATGCCAAGACATTCTAGACAACTGTATGCTTCTAATTGAGGGAACAGTTGGGAGAAAACCCTTTTCTGATTCAGCATGAGTATATTGCAAGGTCCATAAAGGCATGGTTGGATGAGTTTATTGTGGAGGAACTTGATTTGCCATACAGAGCCCTGACCTCAACACAGTTAAGCACCTTTGAGATAAACTAGAATGGGGATTGCAAGCTAGGTCCTCCAACATTAATGTCTGACTTCACATATGATCTTCTGAATAAATGGGCAAACCTTCCTACAGACACACTCCAAAATCTTGTAGAAAGTCCTCCCAGAAAAGTTTTAGCTGTAGTAATATTAATTACTATGGGTGTAGAATAGAATGTCATAAAAATCCTGTCGGTGTAATGTTTAGGTGTCCCAATACTTTTGTCCATATAGTGCATAAGTGGACTGTTTGCTGGGTGACAATATTTGTCACAGCTGTAATTGACTGCCATACTGCATGTCCCCAGTTGTCATACATTGAATAGTTGAGTTGTACTGGTAACTTGAGAGGTGCCCGAACTATGTCCTCAGAATTTTTCGAGTTCAGGGTATGTGGCCTCTAAACACTGGGCATTATCCTATGGCCAAAGGAAATCACAGTACCACGACGAGCCCCTGCAGGGTTGCCTGCCTCTGCCTGTCATTTTTTTTTTGATTAGTGGTACTATGCATACAAGGTACTGTGCCACCCTATATGAGTGGTGGGCACTGGCAGTGGGCACAGTACAGTCTGTGAGCCTGACACACACTGGCAGACAACTGAAATTATATTAAAGGGTAAAAATGTAATTACTTTTTTATCTACAAGGTACTGTGCCACCCGATATGAGTGGTGGGCACTGGCAGTGGGCACAGTACAGTCTTTTTGGGCCAGACACACACTGGCAGGCAACTGACATTATATAAAAGGGTAAAAATTAAATTACTTTTTTATCTGCAAGGTACTGTGCCACCCGATATGAGTGGTGGGCACTGGTAGTGGGCACAGTACAGTCTGTGTGGGCCAGACACACACTGGCAGTGCAACTGACATTATATTAAAGGGTAAAAATTAAATGACTTTTTTATCTGAAAGGTATTGTGCCACCCGATATGAGTGGTGGGCACTGGCAGTGGGCACAGTACAGTCTGTGTGGGCTTGACACACACTGGCAGGCAACTGAAATTATATTAAACGGTAAAAAATAAATTACTTTTTTATCTGCAAGGTACTGTGCCACCTGATATGAGTGGTGGGCACTAGCAGTGGGCACAGTACAGTCTGCGTGGGCCTGACACACACTGGCAGGCAACTGAAATTATATTAAAGGGTAAAAATTAAATGACTTTTTTATCTGCAAAGTACTGTGCTACCCGATATGAGTGGTGGGCACTGGCAGTGGGCACAGTACAGTTTGTGTGGGCCTGACACACACTGGCAGGCAACTGAAATTATATTAAAGGGTAAAAATGAAATGACTTTTTTATCTGCAAGGTACTGTGCCACCCTATATGAGTGGTGTGCACACAGTACTGTCTGTGGGCCTGCGGCCTCTCACACACGGGCAGGCAACTGCAATATAATATATATATAAAAAAAAAAAAAGCAGACTGATGTACCAGCCCTAAAAAGGGCTTTTTGGGGTGCTGTAAGGGCTGTCCTTACAGCAGATGAGTCTTTGAGGACTGGAGTGGACACAGAACACTAGTAGCTAACGCTTTCCCTAGAATCCATATATTAATTCAGCAGCAGCAGCACTCTCCCTTCTCTAACTAACACTGCAGATTCAGAATGAATCTAAGATGGATGCTGTCCTTGCTTTTTGATAGGAGGTGGGAGGGTCTGGGAGGGAGGGTATGCTGATTGGCTGGAATGTGTCTGCTGACTGTGAGGTACAGGGTCAAAGTTTGCTCAATGATTATGTATAGGGGGCGGACCGAACATCGCATATGTTCGCCCGCCCCGGCGAACGCGAACAAGCAATGTTCGCCGGGAACGGTTCACCCGCGAATAGTTCAGGACATCTCTATTGTTATATACTTGTCAAAAGATTGGATCTTAAAGACTTTGGTTTACTGGAGCTTTGTTCATAGTTTATGAGTTACACCTTTGTGGTTTATGATAAACCCCTCAATCTTCACTGCATACATGAAGCTGCAATAAAAGAGTAATATAATTCAAGACATCGATTAACAAAAAAACATAAGAAAACTCAAGCTATAAGTGAGACTTTAGTGTCTGATGGCCATGCAGTAATGCAGCTAATCCATGCTTTTTATTGCCAACATAAAGCACATTGTTGAAATTAGCCCATAGATGCCAACATTGCAGAGAGCAAAACCAATAGTATTTATGCAAGGCCACAATCTGTCTGAAGGAGCATTTCTAAATCAAATCAGAGCCATTCCCAATAAGTGCATGAATCCCCATATTCTTTCAAATTATTTATTGCTGCTATTGGAGATGAGCGAACCGAAGTTGACGAAGTGGAATTCGTTCCGAATTTCAGGAATTATTCGATTTGCACCAAATATGAATTTCATCACACTTCGTGGTAATGAATCACATTTTTTCCTAAAATGGCTGCTGCATGTGTGAGGACAAAGAGAAAGGAACTCTGGGAAGACTTGTATCCATACTGACATGCATGCAGCCAATCAGCAGCCAGCACGCCCTGTGATGTCACAGCCCTATAAATAGCGGCAGCCATCTTAGATTCTGCAATTCACCAGCGTACTTAGTGCAGGGAGAGACGTGTCTGCAGGCACTAGGGACAGTGATAGGAAAGACTTGATTTATAAGTGCAGGAAAGGCTAGGGAGGAATTGTTCCAGAGCATTTATGTAGAACGAGGTTCCATAGGGGAGGTTACAAACTGGTTAATAGGAACAATCCTATTACAGGCCTACTTCTCATCTCTCATATTTTCCCTATCCCACAACTCAAAACAACTTTTTAACACATTTAATTCCCTTCTCCGTTCACCATCTCCTCTCATCTCAGCTGAGGATTTTGCCACGTTCTTCAAACAGAAGATAGTCAACATCAGAGAAAGCTTCAACACACAGTCCCCAGAGACCCTCCACACAGCTGGTCCTCAAACCAGCTCCTGCACCATTACAGAAGAAAAACTCTCCACTCTACTCTCCATATCACATCTCACCTGTGCACTTGACCCAATCCCATCCCATCTCATCCCTAACCTCAACTCAGTGTTTATCTCAGCCCTAACTCATCTTTTCAGCCTATCACTAACCTCTAGTCTCTTCCCCTCTGCTTTTAAACACACTACCATTACACCCCTCCTCAAAAAGCCTTCACTTGACCCATCTTCTTTGTCTAGTTATCGCCCCATATCACTTCTTCAATATGCCTTTAAAGCTACTTGAACAACATCTCCATTCTGAACTGTCCTCTCACCTCTCCTCCTGCTCCCTCTTTGACTGGCTACAATCTGGCTTCCAACCCCACCACTCAACTGTGACTGCCCTCACTAAAGTCACCAATGACTTACTAATTGCCAAAAGCAAAAAACATTACTCTATCCTCCTTCTCCTTGACTTGTCCTCTGCCTTTGACACTGTTGACCACTCCCTTCTGTAGCAAACTCTCATCTCTTGGCATCACTGACCTGGCCCTCTCCTGGGTCACATCATACCTCACAGACTGGACATTTAGCGTCTCCCACTCTCACACCACCTCCTCGCCTCATTCCCTCTCTGTTGGTGTTCCACAAGGCTCGGTCCTAGGACCCCTGCTCTTCTCTATCTACACTTTCAGCCTGGGACAGCTCAGAGAGTTCCATAGCTTCCATTATCACTTTTATGCTGATGACACACAAATCTACCTCTCTGGTCCAGACATCACCACCTTACTATCCAGAATCCCACAATGCCTATCTTCCATATACTCCTTCTTCTCCTCTCGCTTTCTAAAACTTAAAATGGATAAAACAGAATTCATCATATTTCTCCCATCTTGCTCACCCCCCAACAGACCTATCTATCACAATCAATGGCTGCACACTCTCCCCGGTCAACCAAGTGCGCTGCCATGGAGTGACCTTGGATTCTGCCCTCTCCTTCCGACTGCACATCCAAGTCCTTTCCACCACCTGCCGCCTCCAACTCAAAAACATCTCCCACATCCGTGCTCTCCTTTGAATCTGCGAAAATGCGTGTACATGCCCTCATCATCTCCCACCTAGACTACTGCAACATTCTCCTCTGTGGCCTTCCATCTAGCACTCTCGCACCCCTCTAATATATCCTCAACTCTGCTGCCTGAATAATCCACCTCTCACCCTGCTACTCCTCTGCCTCTCCCTTTTGCCAATCCCTTCATTGTCTCCCCATTGCCCAGCGAATTCAGTTTAAAATACTAATTAATACATACAAGGCAGTCCACAACCTGTCCCCTCCCTACATCTCTGAGCTACTTTCCCGATACATCCCCACACGCAATCTCGCAATCCTCACAGGACCTCCTTCTCTCCTCTCCTCTTATCACCTCTTCCCACACTCACCTCCAATATTTCTCCCATGCATCCCCCATAATCTGGAACTTGCTACCCCAACATATCAGACTCTCACCTACAGTGGAATCCTTCAAAAGAAACCTGAAAACCCACCTCTTCAGACAAGCCTACAACCAGTGACCCTGCTGCCTCTATACCGCCATGACCAGCTTCAACCTCACCTACTGTCTCCTTCCCCCATATCATGTAGATTGTAAGCCCTCATGGGCAGGGCCCTCTCTCCTTCTGTACCAGTTTGTAACTCATCTTGTTTATGCTTAATGCAATTGTGTTCAGCAAATATATTTGCTGTATTTTTGGGAGGGAGGCTCATTACAAGGCTATTTATATGCACCTGTGGGCCCAGGCTGGCTGGTTACTAGGCTATTTATAGGCACCTGTGGGCCCAGGCTGACGCCAATTCAGCTGATTTCACTACCTCTGGGTCAGCTCTAGAATACAGCAGCATGGTGTGGAGGCTCCTTACGGCTGGACGACCGCAGAATGTCTCAGGAGGGCGCTGGTATTCATGGTAGGATCGGAGTTGTTTCCACGGGACCCACGCTGCCGACCGCAGCGCAGAGTTCGGGCGCGCATGGCCGGACGATGGTTGTTGGTATTGTTGTCTGGCTGTTAGGGGCCTGTGGGGGCCATTGCATACAGTTATTGGTTTAGCATGCGCTTAGAGTAGGTATGGTCGCACATTTTCTTATACCTAGTTTACATGCAGGGCGCGTGTCTGCAGTTGGCTGAAGCTATGCACGCTGTGTTTAAGTGATTGATAAATGTGTATCAATAGTCGATTTAAAAAATAAATAAAAACGCAGCAGCGTGTGGAGGCTCATTCACACCTGGGCAATGGCAGAGAGTGCCAGACAAGTGAAGGCGTTCACGGTAGCATCGGACTTGTTTGCACGAGACCTACACTGCGGTCTGTGACTTGTATTACTCTGGGACGAAGCAGAGTTGGGCGCTTTTGGTCAAACGACCATTGTTAGTATTTTTGTCCGGCTGTTTAGGGGCTTGTAGGAGGCTATTGCATATAGTTATTGATGTAGCATGCGCCTAGAGTAGGTATGGTCGCATGTTTTCTGATATCTGTTACATGCGGGACACGTGTGTGCAAGCTACGCACGCTGTGTTTAAGTGATGGTATTTTATTTATTTATTGATTTTCACTTCTTTTTTAAAGGTCGCGTATCAATGGTCGTTTAATATGAAAAAATAAAAAATAAAACGCAGCATCGCATGGCGGCTCGTTCACGCCTGGGTAACGGCAAAATGTGCCTGGCGAATGCTGGCGCTCATGGTAGGTTCGGACTTGTTTGCACAGGGCTCACACTGCGGTCTGTGATTTGCAGTGTTCTAGGATGAAGGGGGTTGGGAGCTAATTGTCGAATGATTGTGATTAGGATTGTTGCCCGGCCGTTTAGGGGCTGGGGGTGTCTACTGTATATATAGTTATTGGTACGATATATGCCTTAAAATAGGCAGGAATGAGCATGATGAAAAAAAATGGTTGCATGTTTACTGTCACCTGTTTTGCATGCGGGGCGCACGTCCGCAGTTAGCACTAGATATGCACGGTGTTGGTAAATGTGTATCAGTGGTGTGTATATGGGGTTACAAGCAGATTTGCTCAAGGCGTCTGTATTTGCAGATTTGCTCAAGGCATCTGTATTTGAGTTGTGATGCTCTTGTATGTCAGTGTGTTTAATCTATAAACTGTTTTTATGGGCACGCATGTGTCAGCGGTTCTGTGCTATGTTTATAGGTGCACCATTATGTCAATTAATTGGCGTTGCATCAGGGTTTATGTTCAACCACGGTCGTTTTTCCTAGGCAAACTCGAGGTTGTGTTGTGGTAACCATCGTTCCAAAAAAAAAAAACTCCGGCAGCATTATGTGGAGGTTCGTTCGTTCCTGGGCAATGGCAGAAGGTGCCAGGCGTGTGCTGGCGTTCACAGTAGGATCGGACTTGGTTACATGGTCCGTGACTTGTAGCGGTCTGGGGCCAAGGGGGTTCGGCACTAGTAGTCGAATGATTGCGGTTAGGATTGTTACCTTCCAAGCTAAGTCCTGTGTCTGCATTTACACCTTGTCCTATACTCTATTCACTACTAAAGCTGCGCTCATGTGTCTGCTGTTGCATCACGTTAATACTCTGCTCACTTTAGGATTGCATGCATTCATACAGCTGCTTTATTAATGCTCATAGTTAGAGCTGTTCCCATACCATGTTTTTAGGCTACACTCACATCCAGAGCTGCATTTACCCACCTGTTCTTACATCATGTGCTATACTCTGCTTCCACTTAAAGCTGCATTTACCTTTTCATTGCTACATCATGGTTTACCCAGTATTCTTACCAGAGCAGTCAGCACCTACCGCTCTGATACCGCTCTCCCGATAAACACAGCTGCTTTCTTTTCAGGCTTAGATTTCTTTCCTCGGTGGTTTGTTACATTCCATAGGCCTACTTTTTCTGTTTCCTTCAGTGAATTAATATAAAAAAAAAAATAGAAAATTTTGTTGTGTTCTTTAGTCCTGGTTTGTATTCACAGACTGGTCTCCTTGACATCTGGTTCGCATTCACTCAGCCACTTCCTGCCAGTTCACCAAACAGCTGCTCAGCGGTCAGTGGGCCAATATGAGTAACTTTCCTACTATGTTTTCACAAGTTGTTCATTCGTTTGTCACGATAAGGGTCTTCTCTTAGCGAACTGCAATGCCTCTGGCTTTTGTTTTTCCCCCATCTGTTTCAATTTCACGGTACGCGGTTGGTTTTAATGTTTTAGTTATGCACGTGGTTCAGATTAATAATGTCTATGCATATCCCATCAGGTCTGGCTCACGTTTTTTTAATTATCGTCACCGTAATGTTATCCTGATCAGTCTCTCGACTTCGGGGGGCCTCATGGCTTCGGGGGCCCGATGACTGCTTCGGCCTCATGGCTTCGGGGGCCCTATGAGCGTTTTTCATGTTGTTCGTTAGGGGTACAATATGGTTGTAGGCTTGTTAGTGTCCTAGGTTCGCTGTCGGAGGGGGTCATGGTTATGCGAGTCCCCAAGTCATAATGGTGCTGCATAAGTGGTTTATATTTAAAATAAAAATAAAAAACACTATACTGTGGTGTCAGTTTCATCCACAGGAAGTCCTGTCATGACTACAGGTGATTTATGAAGTCTGTCACATCTACAGACTAATAAGTCCTGTCACGACTACAGGCGCTATTTTCGAAGTCTGTCACGTCTACAGTCACGATAAGTCCTATCACGACTACAGGCACAGCACATGTAGTCTATCATGACCTTAAGCTTATTTCCTGTTACAGCTGCAGGTATTGCGTGCACATTCTGTCTTCATAACAAGTATGCTTACTTCATCTACAAACTTGGGCTGAGGGTGTTGGTGTCGGGCCCAGGTCCTGGGTATTGGTCCGCCTTCCAGTAGGAGGTATAGTCATAAGGCGCAATTTACGAAGTCTGTCATGTCTACAGACACAACAAGTCCTATCACGACTACAGGCGCAGCATACATAGTTTATCACGACCTTAAGCTTATGTCCTGTCACAACTGCAGGTATGGTGTGCACATTCTCTGTCCTCATTACAGCCAGGTAAAGTAAAACACAAAAATAAGGCAGGTTAGAGAGTCCCTATGTTTAAGGACGATCTTACCCTCTAGGGGCGCCACCGGTGATGGGGAACTACAAACGTATTTATATAGTTGTATAATCATATAAATACCAAAGGTATTTCAATAAGATCTACAGATCTATAGGGCACATTGGGGAAGCAAGGCTGCTGAATCGTACCGCTGGGTATCCAGCGGTTGACGTGATACCAAAAAAAAAGGAAAAAGGAGAAAAACTTGCTAAGGGGATATTCAAATGTGCTCCTCTTATCCAACAATAGGATCCACTAGCGCCAAGCAACCCCCCCAATTGGGATATACCAGATTATATTATGTTAGAAATACTTAGATGTGTGTAGGGTACAGGTATTTGTAATACACTTGCATATTAATCCAGATATGCTGGAATACATGAATTAAAACTAATTCTGATTATCTCAGATACTGAGAGAGGGTAGTACTCACTTCACTAGGGGGGTTGTCTAACAGGTTAAACTCAAGACGCCTGAGACAGTCCCCCCTGGCCAGGATAGCATGTAGAATCTTAGAGGTTGAAGTCACCACTTGGAAAAGACCTGGAAATCTTCTTCAAATCCACTTTATTGAAATAAAGGCTCAACGCGTTTCGGGGTGTGCGTAATAACCCCTTTCTCAGGAGCAAAAGTACTATTAGAGTAAGACGGCATACGCTATGTTCTAACTTTTGGGTCCTTAAAAAAAAAGTGTGGCCTGGGGAATAAGTAGAGGTGAAGTATTTTGCTACCAGGTACAGTTGGTGTCCGATGAGGGCTCTTGGCGAATGGTTGGAGTTCATTTAGGCCCTCCCAGCAGATTCACCATTGTTTGTTTTAGTCTGCAGCTCTCAGTATTCAGACCTTCTCGAAATATGTTCATATGTTGTCAGTCAACATAGGAGTAAATCGTTTCCGATTACCGGCCATTCTTTCAATCGCAGCAGCATTAGCTACCTCCAATAACGATGTGTCAGTGCACTTGACAAAGAGGTAAGGTAATTGGAAGTCACTATGATATGTATGGTACAGTATATTCCACACCTTCATTGTAAAATATATTTTGCGTTCAAAAGTGAGTGTCGTACTAGTATGTGTATATTTTTGCTCTGAACTAAGCTCTTTTTGGCCCCTTTAGGCTGCCCTACCAAAGCAGTTATGGCATAACTCTACTGCTTGTTGTAGATAGGGCTAGATAGGTTAGGTACCCCTTCTGATAGCTGATCCAACCACAAGTGTTCAGCAAATATATTTGCTGTATTTGTGGGAGGGGAGGCTCATTACAAGGCTATTTATATGCACCTGTGGGCCCAGGCTGGCTGATTACAAGGCTATTTATAGACACCTGTGGGCCCGGTCTTTTGTGTTGTGTAAAAGGTGAAAAAATTTTGGGACCAATTGCCATTCTGCAGTGCAGTGATATATTTTAAAATCCAGTTTGCCGTGTATTAATAGCGAAATAAAAAATATTTGATCTAACATTTGATTATTTGATCTAACAGTATGTCAGACAGAGAAGTGCCAGGCCATGCACAGGGGAGTGACAGAGGCCAAAATATTTCAGGCGCAGGCAGAGGTCGCAGAGCAGAGTAAGGGGCCGTGGCAGCAGTGGTCACTTGGAGAGGCCTGAGCTACCAGTGTCAGCTAGTGGTCGTGTCGTGACCAGCAACCTAGCGGTTCTTGAATTGTTGACTCGATCTGGCAGCAGGCACAGTTTCATTGCACCCAGGGCCACGGCCTCTGAGTGCACCATCAGCATCACGCCCACTTCCCTGTACCCTAGTGCTCGCCTTCTTCATATTAATGGTTTTGTCACTAGATGTGGCGCAGATTGTTTTACTGTCCGCTTCAGACACCGCTTTCGGATGCAGGACAGTATATGTCACAGAAACCCACAGAATATGGACACTATATTACGCACAGATTATTGAAATTTGTAATACAGACCCTGTTTGCAGATGTTCTACACAATTAATGACAGAACACCACAGATTATGAACACTAGATGTGGGCCAGATTATTGGAATTTCTAATACAGACACTGTTTGCAGATGTTCTACACTATTGGTTACAGAACACCACAGATTATGGACACTAGATGTGGGCCAGATTATTGGAATTTGTAATACAGATACTGTTTGCAGATGTTCTACACTATTGGTTACAGAACACCACAGATTATGGACTCTATATGTGGCCCAGATTATTAAACACACAGTCTGGGGATGATGCACAGTATATGTCACTAATAGGTATAAAATAAAAATATCTTGCTGCTGTCAAACACACACACAGTAGTCCTTAAAAAGACTTTGTGGTCTTTGAAAAGCTTTCTCTGAATAAAAACGGTGAAAATAGCTCCCTACACTGTCTCTCCCTTCCTACTCTTTGCTCTCCTACGCTTTTGCTCTGCTATATAGCATCCGATGACGCGTTTCAGCCAGCCAATCACTGTAATGCCAGCAGCCAACATGGCTACTTGCATTACAGTGAGGACAGTACTCACCTGCACCTTTATTGGCTGCTTAAAACCCGCAAAACGTGCAGGGTGGAAACTCGAGTGAAGGGTTCCCAACATGGTCCGGGTTTAAGGTGAAGGGAAGGCAGGGTCCCTGAAATCTTTGTGACACCAGCACGCTTGGGTGCAAGTAGGTGATGAGTTTGCACAAAAAGGAGACTAGTTCTCTTAACAAATTCCCAGTACTTTATTGAAGCTGATCCAAATATCAACAATGCGCGCAAAAGTCATTTACAGCAAGGCAGCTTCTACAATGGCTCAGGTTAGTTCCCAAAAGTTGCATAAGGGGTTGTTTGCCTCTATAGCAATCAATCTTCCTCTCTTGCTTCTCCAGGCTGGAGGGATATACTATCTCTATTGTACTGTACAGTCATATACTTCAGTTCACTATAGCTTTGATATCCTCTAGGACTACTATCTCCTGACAGGTGGCCTTTCTGTCTTTGGTTATGGTGGGCAGCTGGTAGCTTGAAATCTCTCCACCAAATGCAGAGGAGGCTAAAGCCTGATAAACAACAATTACCTTCCTTAGCTAATATTCTCATTTCCTCTGTAATCTTTCTCTTATAGTGGCTGGTATGTTGAACTAACTCTGGAGTTTAGATAACTCTCCACAATGGCTGCTGAGTGGTTGCTTCAACTTCAACTTAATGTTTCTTGTGGTCTGGTCCAGACCACACATACATCTCTTGTCAGCCATATGTTTATACTTTTTGACCATTTTTTTTTATTGTTTTCAATTTTTTGCTAAATAAATGACAACAAAGAGGAAAATATTTATTGGACCCCAGGCGAGTACAGAACGCTTTCCAGAATCTGGAAACAAACTGAGCCCCCATATAAGACATCACATCAGAGAGGATACCGTGTAGTTTCACGATGTTATCAACAAACACTTGTTGAGAGTTTTAGCATTAGGCAGACCTGATAATGCTATAAAGTGCAACATCTTGCTGAAGCGATCAACAACCACCAGAATCACAGTTTTCCCTAAGGACTTCTGTGATAAAGTCCATGAACAAATGAGTCCACAGTCGGGACCGGAAAGACAAGGGAAGTAAATATCCTGAAGGCAGAGAATGTGTCACCTTGGCACGTGCACAAGTTTCACAAGCTGACCCATAGCCCTCAATACATTTACGTAACCTTGGCCACCAGAATCTCTGGGAAATGAGATCCACCATGGATTTGCTCCCAGTGTGTCCGATAAGAACAGTACTGTGATGTTCTTCAAACACCTTGTGCCGAAGGAACAAACAACTTCCCTGGAGGACAAGAATCAGGATAAAGGGTGTATACAACCCCCCCATCAGCTAATATTGGGCCAAGATCTGGCTTATGGTGGTGCTGTCACCAGCGGCTAAGAAAAAATTACAATCAATGTCACAGATATTTGGGATGCGGAAACGTTATACAGGAGAAGTAGCGCAAGTATTGTCACTGTCCGCAGCATCTACGGAAAAAGTACACTGGATGTCACAGATATTTTTAGGATGCGCAAACGTTATACAGGAGATGTAGCACAGGTTTTGTAACTTTCCGCAGTGGACACCGTCTATGGAAAAAGTACACTGGACGTCACAGATATTTTTAGTATGCGCACACGTTAAACAGGAGATGTAGCGCAGATAATGTCGCTGTCCGCAGCGTCTATTGAAAAAGTACACTGGATGTCTCAAATATTTTTAGGATGCGCAAACATTATACCGGAGATGTAGCGCAGGTAATGTCACTGTCCGCAGCAAACACCATCTATGGAAAAAGTACACCGGATGTCACAGATATTTTTAGGCTGCACATACGTTACACAGGAGATGTAGCGCAGATAATGTCGCTGTCTGCAGCGGCCAAACAATTGCACGCTATTTAGCGCAGTTTGTGTGAAAAATATATATTGCTGCCAGATGCAACAATAGTCCTTAAAAGGACTTTTGGATCTCTAACAATTGCACGCAATTTTGCGCAGGTTGCGCTAAAAATATATATTACTGCCAGACACAAGGACACGGCCCTATTTCACCTTAAGAACTAGGCAATTTTTTTGAAAATCTGACCAGTGTCAATTTATGTGGTGATAACTTTAAAACGCTTTTACTTATCCTGGCCATACTGAGATTTTCTTTTGTCACATATTGTACTTCATGACACTGGTAAAATGGAGTAAAAAAAATGTATTTTTATTTATAAAAAAAATACCAAATTTACCAAAAATTTAGAAAAATTAGCAATTTTCCAAGTTTCAATTTCTCAATTTCTATAATACATAGAAATACCGTCAAAAAAAGTTTTTAATTTACATTCCGCATATGTCTACTTCATGTATGGATCATTTTGAGAATGCCATTTTATTTTTTGGGGACGTTACAAGGCTTAGAAGCAAATCTTGAAAAATTTCTGAAATGTTCAAAAACCCACTTTTTAGGGACCAGTTCAGCTTTGAAATCAGTTTGTGATGCTTACATAATAGAAACCACCCAAAATTGACCCCATTCTAGAAACTACACTCAAGGTATTGAAAACTGATTTTACAAATGTTATTAACCCTTAAAGGTATTCCACAAGAGTTAATGGAAAATGGAGACAAAATTTCAGAATTTAAATTTTTTTTGAGTATTTTTCATTTTAATCCATTTTTTTAAGTCACCAGGCAAGGGTTAGCAGCCAAACAAAACTCAATATTTATTGCCCTAATTCTGCAGTTTATATAAACACCCCATGTGTGGTCGTAAACTACTGTACGGGTACACGGCAGGGCGTAGAGGGAAAGGAACGTCATGTGGTTTTTGAAAGGCAGATTTTGCCGGACTGGTTTCTAGACACTATGTACCGTTTGAAGCCCCCCTAGAGTAGAAACTCCAAAAAACTGATTCCATCTAAGAAACTACACCCCTCAAGGTATTCAAAACTGATTTTACAAAATTTGTTAACCCTTTATGTGTTCCACAAGAGTTGATGGCAAATGGAGATAAAATTTCAGATTTTTTGGCAAATTTTCCATTTTAATCCATTTTTTCCAGTAACAAAGCAAGGGTTAACAGCCAAACAAAACTCAATATTTATTGCCCTGATTCTGTAGTTTGCAGAAACACCCCATATGTGGTCGTAAACTCCTGTATGGCCAAACAGCAGGGCTCAGATCAGAAGGAAAGGAATGCCATATGGTTTTTGGAAGGCAGATTTTACTAGACTGGTTTTTAGACACCATGTCCCATTTGAAGCCCCCCTGATGCAACCCTAGAATAGAAACTCCAAAAAAAGACCCTATTTTGGAAACTACAGGATAAGGTGGAATTTTTGTTGGTACTATTTTAGGGTAAATATGATTTTTGGTTCCTCTATATTACACTTTTTTGAGGTAAGGTAACAAAAATTAGAAATTCTGAAATTTCACCTTCATTTGACAATAACTCTTGTGGAACACCCAAAGGGTTAACAAAGTTTGTAAAGTTTTGAATACCTTGAGGGGTGTAGTTTCTTACATGGAGTCACTTTTATGGAGTTTCTACTCTAGGGGTGCATCGGGGGGGGCTTCAAATGGGACATGGTGTCAAAAAACCAGTCCAGCAAAATCCGCCTTCCAAAAACCATATGGCGTTTCCTTCCTTCTGCACACTGCCGTTTGTCCATACTGCAGTTTACAACCACATATGATTTGTTTCAGCAAACTACAGAAAAAAAAAAAACTGAGGAAAAAATGGAGCTCACAACTTCCAAGTAAAATAAAATATATATCCTTTATTGTCACATAGTAATACATTTTTAATGTTAAAAGGGGGGTGGGGAGCTAAAAAAATAAAATAAACACCATCCCAGTACACCAGGTCAAAATTCCATTGCATACAGTCAAAGAATACATCATTATACCATATAAAATATATGTGCAAAATCGCAAACATATAATGTCAGTTAGTTATATCTAGAGTGAGTACCCAAAGAGGCGTATACAAAGAGAAAGAACCTTGAATACTAACGTTGTCAAGACGATATATTGTTATTATAGCATGGCCATGCATGTCATGCCATGCCTGTACGTAAACCATGTAACGGATTATACATATAGCAAAAAGGCCTAACTCAAAAATTTTTTTTTAAAGGTAGCTATTGTGCAGGTGCAGGGGATTCACCTCAATATAGCCTGGGATGGCGTTACCCCGACGCGTGTTTTGGCGTACCTTTGTCTGGGGGTAACGCCATTGCTGTGGGAGGTCTCATTTAAAATGCCTCTGACCAATCAGAAAGCAGATTGCATATGATTTATCCCACCTGAACATCTGTGGTCGCACATGGTGGGACATGGTGTCAAAAAAACAGTCCAGCAAAATCTTCCTTCCAAAAACCATATGGCGTTCCCTTCATTCTGTGCACTGCCGTTTGGCCATACAGCAGTTTACGACCACATATGGGGTGTTTCTGCAAACTACAGAATCAGGGCAATAAATATTGAGTTTTGTTTGGCAGTTAACCCTTGCTTTGTTATTGGAAAAATGGATTAAAATGAAAAATTTGAAAAAAAAAAAAATAGCTGTTTTGGGACCGTTTTTATTTTTTGTTATTTACATAGTTGATCTGACAGGTTAGATAGTGTGCTATTTCTATAGAGCAGGTTGTTTACTGACGCGACAATACCAAATATGACTACTTTTTGGAAATTTTTGTTTCAGTTTTTCATAATAAAGCATTTGTGAAAAAAATGATTTTTTAGTGTCTCCACATTCTGACACATATTTTTGGACGACACTTTTATGTAGTGTAGTGGCTAATTTTTTGCGGGATGTGATGGTGGTTTGATTGGCACTATATTGGGGTGCATATGACATTTTGGTCGCTTGCTATTATACTTTTTGTGATGTAAGGTGACAAAAATGGCTTTTGACACCGTATTTATATATATTTTTTTTGCTGTATTCACCTGAGGGGTTAGTTCATGTGTTATTTTTATTGAGTAGGTTGTTACAGACACAGCGATACCTAATATGTATACTTTATTTATTTAAGTTTTACACAATAATATAATTTTTGAAACAAAAAAAATCATGTTTTAATGTCAACATAGTCTGAGAGTCATATTTTTTTTATTTTTTGGTGCTATTGTCCTATGTAGGGTATAATTTTTTGTGGGATGAGATGACGGATTGATTGGGACTATTTTGGTGTTCATATACATTTTTCATTGCTTGCTATTACACTTTTTGTGATGTGACAAAAAAAGTTTTTTGGACACTGTTTTTATAAAAAAAAATTTTACGGTATTTACATCGGGGGTTAGATCATGTGATATTTTTATAGATCAGGGTTTTACGGATGCGGCGATACTTAATATGTATACTTTTTTTATTTATTTTACTTTAACACAATAACAGCATTTTAGAAAAAATAATCATGTTTTAATGTCTGCATAGTCTGAGAGCCATATTTTTTTATTTTTTTGGAGGATTGTCCTATGTAGGGGCTCATTTTTTGCAGGATGAGATGGCGGTTTGATTTATACTATTTTGGAAGGCATACGCTATTTTGATCGCTTGGTATTACACTTTTTGTGATGGAAGGTGACAAAAAATGGCTTTTTTACACCATTTTTTTTTTAATGGTGTTCACCAGAGGGGTCAGGTCATGTGATATTTTTATAGAGCAGGTTTTTATGGACACGGCGATACCTAATATGTGTAGTGTATTTTTTTATTTATTTTTTATTCAGTTTTTTTTTCACTTTTTTGCATTTTTTTGGACCCAGACCCACTTGGTTCTTGATCTAGTGAATCTAGTGTCTATATAATACAGTACAGTACACTATATAGTGTACTGTTTTTTTAACTTTTCACTAGTCTGGTCAGACTTCTGCCTTTAGCAGAAGTCTGATCAGAGTTACATTATTTTGGCAAGCAGGAACCTCTGAAAGCGTCCTGCTGCCATGGTAACCATCACCCGCTGCAAGAACTAAGCAGCGGGTGATGGATGGGGAGGGAGGGGAGCTCCCTCCCTCTGCGATCCCATCCTGTCGGGGGGCTGCAAAGGCACAGCAGCTCCCCGATGGGAGAGGGAGGGAGCTCCCTCCCTGTTAAAACCATCGCAATCCCGCCCGCCTCCCGCACCGCCTCCTCACAGACCGCAGGGATCAGAAATGTCAGAAATCGCTGCAATTCGCAGGTCTGAATTGACCTGCGGTTTGCAGCGATCGCCGATATGGGGGGGGGGGGCATTGTGCCAAGATGCCTGCTAAATGATTGCGCAGCAGTGATCGGAACTTCTCAGGGTGTACATGTACGCCCCTGGTCCTTAAGTACCAGGACACAAGGGCGTACATGTACACCCTGTGTCCTAAAGAGGTTAAAAGAACTTTTGGGTCTCTAACACCAACCCTGCGTAACAAAAAAATTCAATTCAATTCCCTACACTTTCTGTCCCTTATACAGCACAGCTCTCACTGAGTAAGACTGAGTGGAACCACGTCATCGGGTGCTTTATAGCACCCGATGATGCGTTCCGGCCAGCCAATCACTGTAATGCCAGTAACCAACATGGCTACGGCATTACAGAGAGTGGCAGTACTTACCTGCACGTTAATTGGCACCTAGTACGGATCAGCCAACAAACTTGTGGTGTTCGGCCGAGCATGCTCGCTCAACACTACTGGTCTCCACTTTTAAAGAATACATCAGAAAAATCTGAAATAAAAGGTTCTATTTTAGTGGTCATAGTGGTGCCAAGACAGTTGTCTATGCAAAAATCACTCCAATTAAGAATCTGTCTCGCTTGCCAATTGATAGTAGGGTAATGTTTGGTTGACCATGGTAAACCTAGCACCAGAGGAGCAGGCAGACCCTCCAACACAAAACACGAAATTAATTCTTGATGAGAATCTCCCACCTTTAGGTGAATGTCCTGCACCATTTGTGACAAACACTTTTGTGAGAGTGGGGCGGAATCAATCGCAAACACCAAAATATTTTTGTCTAATGTGCTTGTTGTCAAACCATGCATACAGACAAACTCTGCCATCCACTAGGTTAACCCCTTCCCCACTGTCAATAAATACTTTAATTCCCACAGTTTTGGAGTATAAGGCCACCTTGGCAGGCAGGAGAAATCAGGTATTACCAGTAAATGCCAAAAGTAAATTCTCAGATTCCCCACCCACACTACCAAGAGTGAGAAGAGGACTAAACACATTAGTTTTCTTTCCTCTTTTTCACTTTGACGTTTAGCATAAGGACATATGTTAACAAAATGTCCCCCTTTACCACAGAAAAAGCAGAGTCTTTTCCTAACGTTTTTATCACCAGGTCCAGGAGTGACTTCCCCCAACTGCATTGGCTCATCATCAGACATGAGCTCAAGTGCCTCCCTACCCAAAGTGTGGAAGAGGTCGCTTCCCCATATGATCCAGAGCATCCCGAGCGAGAGGAACCTTAGATCTCTCTCAGGCATCTATCAATACATACAGCCAGATACATGGCTGCCACCAATGACTCTGGATATTCGTGAAATGCCAAAGCGTCCTTTAGGTTCTCGGATAACCCTTGACAGAATTAACTACGGAGAGCTGGGTCATTCCACTCAGTATCAGTTGCCCATCTCCAAAGTTCAGAGCAAAAGGACTCCGCAGAACGCTCTCCCTGGCATAAGCCACGCAACTGGGAGACCCCATCTGGGTTATCGTAGAGAAGCCCCAGAGCTCTGAAAAATTTATCTACCGACCAGAGGCAATGAAAAAGCCCAAGTCTGAACGTCACCTTTCAGTAACTAAATAATAATCCCCACTCTTTGACTCTTGTCCCCAGAAGAGTTAGGACGTAGTCTAAAATACAGTTTGTAAGACTCCCTGAACTGACTAAAGTTGTCACTTCCCCCGGAAAACCTTTCCGGGAGAGTGACCATAGGTTCAGGGCAGGCCTGGTTCCTGCTGCTGGAAGCCACCGCCTGTGGTCTCTGAAACTGCGAGGCGGCCATGCGGAGGTTAGCCACCTCCAAAGACAGTCCCTGCATACGATCAGTGCAAAAACAGTATCCATCGCTGCACTGCCACAAACAAAATCAAGTTTTTTTTGGCAGTTGATGGGGGGCAGCTGAGGTTCCAGTTCGAGTTCACACAACCCAAAGACTGTTATTTGAGGAGAATTCTCTGTTATGGATTCTATAATTTATCTCAGTATATATGCTGTATTACAATACAAAATATTGGGGGCCAACTGAAGGTACTGCACAGGGCATCATCCAATTTAAGGTTGGCTTGGAGAATGTTATTGTAATCCCATAGGGTCCACCTATATTTCTGCTGCTGAGTCTGTGCACATTGAAACCAGTGAAGATAGCAAACACCGCTCCTGCTCTAGTGGCATAGTAATTTATTAATGATACAAAGATCCAGTAACAAAGTACAGTCTTTGTACAATGCAGAGTGACTGATGCGATACTTCCCAGTGCTGATATCTCTTTTATAATACTTATATTTTAACTACATTGTATCTTGTATGAAGATATCTCCTATTGTGCCGATTCCTGTCTCTTAAATGTTTTCATTACCGTCTCATTATTTCAATCCAGACAGGGTATAATTATAATTAGATCTATTTTGTGTTTTTTTTATAATGTTCCTGTGTGACAATCAGAAGAGTATGAGTGTAAGACAATAATAATGTTGAACTGCTGCCTGACAGAATTCATTCTAAGACAAGTGTCAGTTCTGTACTGCAGATAAACTCTTCAACTAGTAGCATCCATTCTCTAGTATGAACTAAAGGTCCGACTCCTTACATAAAAAAGGCTATTGTCTGCTGGACCTGCCAGTTTTATAAGAGCTGACTGACAGTCTAAGGGTCCATTCACACATCCGTGGTGTGCTACGGATCCGCAAAACACCCAGAGGGCACCCCCCATATAACTGCCTATTCTTGTCCGCAGCTGCGGACAAGAATAGGATATGTTCTATTCTTTGCGGACCCGCAGAAGTTTGGGGCCCCGCTCCGCAAATACGGAAGCGGAGAGCACATAGTGTGCTCTCCATATCACGTCTGGCCCCATAAAGAATGAATGGGTCCGTACCCGTTCCACAGAATTGCATCATCAGGCGCTTTGAAGTTTAGTGCACAATTCTTTTGTTCCCTCTCAAGAAAAGCTGCCACCAGATTGTCTGACAGCAGCTTTTTCTTCTTTCCCATTTGAAAACACATACATGCTTGGCCAAACCCTCCTTGTAGGTGCATGGGGGTATCCGGAGGTAGAGCTATCTGATGAACAAGCATTTTACTAATCGCTAATGATGGTATGTGGGCACCTTAATGGAGATTATAGGACAATGGGGCAATATTACGGTTAGATGCCCATCACACTACATCTAACGCTTTGTAGGCCATTCATATCTAGCAGGCGAGGATAACCTTACTGGTGTGCATCCTGTGTATGCTGATAATGACCAACCAAGACCAACATGAATCTTGATTAATTATATAGCAACATTATGTAGATGTGCAGAGTGCCGCCTCCCCCCATGGCCCTTTAAGAGTACTAGTACTTGTTTTGTGACGCCAGTTGCAATGAAGCAACAAGGGCACAGGGACCTTTTAGTGATACTATGGATGGTACCCAGGTGCAGGAATGCCAGAGTGGTGTAGGGTGGCCTAAATGTCCATTAATGTTGGTGCATGTGTCACGGTGCTCCTACCTGGATACGCTGGAGCCCAGGTGTTGGCCCCGAAGCAATAAAAAGGGGATAGTTGAATTAGGCGGTGAAGAATAAATTGAGTCCAGACCTTGTGATGAAGTTGAAAAGCAGCTTTACTTTCAATAAACGTTTCCCCAACAGTTTCAGCCTTTGTCTTGGTTCCCAGCAGGCTTTAGCATTAACTCTGGCAGGCGAACAAATTCAACCTTGCTGCATCTGCTGCTCTCTGGCTCTGCTGTGTTGACATGCTGACTGAATAACTTTGCTTTAGCTGTCTGCTGCAACTTGTCCAGGGAAAACTCCTCCTGGCTTCAGAGGCTCCAAGCTGTGGCCTCCACATCCAGCAGAGCTGAAGGTGCTCTAGCTGGCTTGGGCAAGGCCCTGTTCATTCCCCTAGCAGGGGGTAACTGCAACTGACTAGTCCCTCCCCTCCTTAGAGGTAGAATTAGAATGGAAAGAAGGGTTCCAGCCTCTATACTTGTAGCTCTGTCAAGCTTTCTGCCACCTTCTGGTGAACCAGGTAAATTACATGAACAGTTGCATAACAAAATTGGAATGCACATTGTGGAGGACCTGGAATAAATACTGTGCACAAGATGACATGAGGTCAACCAATAAAGACAGTAGCAGGGTGTAGAAGTGGTAATGCCACTCTGGGGCGTTACAGAGGTAGTTTTCTTCTGTTATTAAAGGGTATTTAAAACTTTGAGAAAAAAAAAAGGAAATAAGTCTTGTCAACTTGTCAACAGACTAAGTAAAGCTCCCAATTAACCATTTTGAGTACAGATTTACACGTTGCTCCAGTAATTATGTATAACCACTGGAAAAAAAAAACACCTTAACCCCAATTAGGCACAACATAGACAGTTTTTTTCTGGGTGGATTAGGGCCTGTGGCGTAGCTAAACTCTAATGGGCACTGGTACAAAAGTTTAAGTGCTTGATGTGCTTAAGTTTAAGGTTTGCTCCCAAGGAATAAATGCATCTTTAATACATTGTGTAAGTAAAAATTAAAATCTGTGTAAAAATAAGATACGCAAATTGTAAAATAATCCCATGTACTGCCTGTACCTACTCTCCTACCTGTTGTTGTGTGGTATGTAGCAGTGTGTGCATCCTGAATCCTTCTCCTCCATCCTGACACCTATAGCATCAGAAAGGGGCGGAGGATTTAGGATGCACATGCTTCCATAAACTGTGCTGCAACAGGAAAGAGTCGTACAGCAGTGAGTGTGTAAGAAACAGTCATGTAATGTCCCCAAGTTTCATTACTCTGTTTAACCCCTCCAGGACCCAGGACGAGAATGCTCGTCCTAACTGAGCGGCACTTAGAACGAGCATTCTTGTCCGACAGTTAAACGGTCACCATGTCTGCAGACACACAGCCAGGGGTCTCAGCTAACTGGCCGGGGACCAATCAGAGCGTTCCCCGGCCAGCGATTGCACTGATTGGCTAGTCAATACAGACTAGCCAATCAGGGGCTTCTAATGCCGGGTCAAAGGTTCTGATTCCCGCAGTCTGTGACTGGGGGAATCAAAACCTTATAAAATATATAAAAAATATTGCCCACCATATCCCTCAATGTCACCCCAATCCCCCTCCCCCCCGGCGTGGCATCTGTCAGCTGTTTAACCCCTTCCATGCCTCCCTCCCTCTCCGATCGGGGGGCTGCTGAGCCTTTGCAGCCCACGGACAGGATGGGATCACATAGGGGGGGAGCCCCCTTACCTCCCCATCACCCGCTCCTCAGTTCTGGCAGCAGGTGATGGTTACCATGGCAACAAGATGCCTTCAGAGGCGTCCTGCTTGCCATGGTAATAGTAACTCTGATCAGACTTCTGCTAAGGGCAGAAGTCTGACCAGACAGTGTGAAGTACAAAATACAGTACAGTAGACTATATAGTGTACTGTTCTGTATTACATAGACACCAGACCCACTGGATCTTCAAGAAACAAGTGGGTCTGGGTCAATATTTTTTTTTTAAAAGTGAAAAAAAAAAAAAAATATCACTGAATAAAAATAAAAAAAATAAAACACATTACACATATTCAGTATTGCCGCATCCGTAAAAACCTGTTCTATAAAAATATCACCTAACCCCTCAAGTAAATACCGTAAATACCGTAAAAACAACAAAAAAATGGTGTAAACAAAGCCATTTTTTGTCACCTTACATCACAAAAAGTGTAATACCAAGCAATCAAAAAGGTGTATGCCTCCCAAAATAGTACCAATCAATCCGCCATCTCATCCCACAAAAAATAAGCCCCTACATAGCACAATCGCACAAAAAAATACAAAATAATGTCTCTCAGACTATGGAGACACTAAAACAATTTTTTTTTCTAAAATGCTGTTATTGTGTTAAAGTAAAATAAATAAAAAAACAGTATATATATTAGGTATCGGCGTGTCTGTAAAAAACCTGCTCTATAAAAATATCACATGATCTAACCCCTCAGGTAAATACCGTGAAAATAAAAACTATGTCAAAAAAATCATTTTTGTCACCTCACATTGCAAAAATTGTAATATCAAGCGATCAAAAAGTTATATGTAGTGTTGAGCGAACAGTTCGAGCATAGTTCGGGTTCGTACCGAATTTTGGGGTGTTCGAGACCCGGACCCGAACTTTTTCAAAAAAGTTCGGGTTCAGGTCCGTTCGGCGATTTCTTCCCACTTTCTGAAGGGCTGGAGTAAAGTAGCGCCGCACGTCACACTGCTCTGATTAGTGTAGGGAGAGGACACAGCTTCTGTGACCCTAGGTACACACCTAAGCGTTTTACAGCGCGTTCAAACGCGCTGTAAAATGCACAACATGTGAAAAGCCATGTTTCCCTATGTGCATGGTTCACATTTGGGCGTTTTACAGCGCGTTTGAACGCGCTGTGAAACGCCCCACGCCCAAACAAGTACATAAGCTTCTTTGGGGCGTTTTAACGCGCCTATGGACAATGATGCCATAGGGGAGAATCACTGCATCGCCCGTATGACGCGCGTTTCTTAGTTGCAAAAACGAGCATCCAAAAACGCGCGTAAAACGCGTTTCATACGCGCGATTCTGAAACGCCTAGGTGTGTTCCCAGCCTGAGGGCGAGATTAGGCAGGGAAAAGTCAGCAACAGCACCTAATGAACTGATCGATCTACAGCTGTGAATGATTCAACTTCTGCTAGTTAATTGCTCACTGGTTTTTAGGCTGCACAGAGCGTTTTTCTGTCACTTTTCTGCGGTGATCGGCGGCCATTTTGTGACTTGTGGTGCACCAGAACAAGCTGCCACCAAGTCCATCAATACTAGTTTTTTTTGCTATATCCTACATCGGGGTCTTGGCTGTGCTTATTGTCACCCCTAGAAACTCAGGATAGCAATTTCTATATTTTATTAAGGGGTTAAATACAATTGGCAAAATACCAATCCCCTAAATCTGGTGTTTCAGCTTTGGCTAGCCAAGTGTAATACTGTCGTCTGTCTGGCAAACGCTAGATTATTTTCTGGGGTGAAATTCAATTGCCAAAATAGCAATACCCTGAATCCGGTGTTCCAGCAGTTGCAGGCCTAGTTTAAATCTGTACGTAATAGGGTATATTTTGTTCTGGGGTGAAATTCAATTGCCAAAATAGCAATACCATAAATCAGTGGTTTCAGCTGTGGCTGGCAAAATATAATAGTGTCCGCCAAAACATATATTTCGTTCTGGGGTGAAATTCAATTGCCAAAATAGCAATACTCTGAATCTGGTGTTCCAGTAGTTGCAGGCCTAGTTTAAATCTGTCCGTAACAGGGTATATTTTGTTCTGGGGTGAAATTCAATTGCCAAAATAGCAATACTCTGAATCTGGTGTTCCAGTAGTTGCAGGCCTAGTTTAAATCTGTCCGTAACAGGGTATATTTTGTTCTGGGGTGAAATGTAATTGCCAAAATAGCAATACCCTGAATCTGGTGTCCCAGCACTGGCTGGCAAAGTATAATAGTGTCCGCTAAAACATATATTTTGTTCTGGGGTGAAATTCACTTGCCAATATAGCAATACCCTAAATCTGGTGTTCCAGCTGTTGCAGGCCTAGTTTAAATCTGTCCGTAACAGGATATATTTTGTTCTGGGGTGAAATTCAATAGCCAAAATAGCAATACCCTGAATCTGGTGTCCCAGCACTGGCTGGCAAAGTATAATAGTGTCCGTCAAAACCAGGAGCGTAGCTAAAGGCTCATGGGCCCCAGTGCAAGAGTTAAGCTTGGGCCCCCCTTCCCTCAGCGCTTAGTGTGTCTTCCTATGCGGCACAAGTGTCATTGGGCCCCTTCAGACTCCTGGGCCCGGTAGCGACTGCTACCTGTGCACCCCTTATAGCTACGCCCCTGGTCAAAACATGTATTTTGTTCTGGGGTGAAATTCAATTGCCAAAATAGCAATACCCTGAATCTGGTGCCCCAGCACTGGCTGGCAATGTATAATAGTGTCTGCCAAAACATATATTTTGTTCTGGGTTGAAATTCCATTGCCAAAATAGCAATACCCTGAATCTGGTGTTCCAGCAGTTGCAGGCCTAGTTTAAATCTGTCCGTAACAGGGTATATTTTGTTCTGGGGTGAAATTCAATTGCCAAAATAGCAATAGCCTGAATCTGGTGTCCCAGCACTGGCTGGCAATGTATAATAGTGTCTGCCAAAACATATATTTTGTTCTGGGTTGAAATTCCATTGCCAAAATAGCAATACCCTGAATCTGGTGTTCCAGCAGTTGCAGGCCTAGTTTAAATCTGTCCGTAACAGGGTATATTTTGTTCTGGGGTGAAATTCAATTGCCAAAATAGCAATAGCCTGAATCTGGTGTCCCAGCACTGGCTGGCAAAGTATAATAGTGTCCACTAAAACATATATTTTGTTCTGGGGTGAAATTCACTTGCCAATATAGCAATACCCTGAATCTGGTGTTCCAGCTGTTGCAGGCCAAATGTTAATCTGTCCGTAAAAGGGTATATTACACTAAAGTTGTATATACAAGTGCTGAGAGGATCATCCTCAATAACTTCACACGCTACCGTGCATCTCCCATTGTATTTCTGTCCGTTAAAGGGTATATTACAAAAAGTGTTAAAATACATTTGCTGAAGGCATAATCCTACAAATTTTTTCACATGCTACTGTGCATCTCCAAGTGTAAATCTGTCCATAAAATGATACCTTTCACCCAGGGCCTAAATACTAGCCCTAAAAGAGATATTCCCCTAAATCAGTGGTTACTGCTGTGCCTGGATTAGTGTAATACGGTATATAAATAAATAGGCAGATAGTGTTAGGTGCCTGAAAAAAAAAGGCCTGAATTTTAAATCAATACATTGGGCCAAATATTTTTTTTCTTATTATGGTGCTTGGTGAACGGTAACAATGAGGAAAACATCTAGTAAGGGACGCGGACGCGGTCGTGGTGGTGTTAGTGTACCCTCTGTTGCTGGGAGAAGACGTGGCCATTCTGCCACAGCCACACGTCCTAGTGAACCAACTACTTCAGGTTCCTGTACCCGCCAGAATTTACTGTGATATTTGGTGGGGCCCAATGCCGTTCTAAGGATGGTAAGGCCTGAGCAGGTATAGGCGTTATTCAATTGAGTGGCCGACAGTGGATCCAGCACGTTCACAACATTATTTCCCACCCAATCTCACCCAACCCACAGGTGGCGTCTGAAAACCAAGCCCATCAGTCTGTCACATCACCCCCATGCATATCAGGGAAACTGTCTGAGCCTCAAGTTATGCAGCAGTCTTCTGTGCTGTTTGAAGACTCTGCTGGCAGGGTTTTTCAAGGGAATCCACCTAGCCCTTCCCCAGTGGTGGAAGACATAGAATGCACTGATGGACAACCACTGATGTTTCCGGATGATGAGGACATGGGAATACCACCTCATCGGAGTGCACACGTCTCTGATGATGACGAAACACAAGTGCCAACTGCTGCGTCTTTCTGCAGTGTGCAGACCGAATAGGAGGTCAGGGAGGAAGACTGTGTGGAAGACGATGCAGGGGACGATGAGGTCCTAGACCCCACATGGAATAAAGGTCGTGCCACTGACTTTCATAGTTCAGAGGAAGAGGCTGTGGTGAGACCGAGCCAACAGCGTAGCAAAAGAGGGAGCAGGGGGCAAAAGCAGAACAGCCGCTGCCAAGAGAGTTCGCCTGCTACTAGCCACCGCCACCAGGGACCGAGCACCCCAAAGGCAACTAAAAGGAGTTCCCTGGCATGGCACTTCTTTAAACAACGTGCTGATGACAAGACCTGAGTGGTTTGCACGCTGTGCCATCAGAGCCTGAAGCAAGGCATTAACGTTCTGAACCTTAGCACAACCTGCATGACCAGGCATCTACATGCAAAGCATGAACTGCAGTGGAGTAAACACCTTAAAAGCAAGGAACTCGCTCTGGCTCCCCCTGCTCCCTCTTCTGCTGCTGCCTCGGCCTCTTCCGCCACCTCGGGAGGAATGTTGGCACCTGCCGCCCACCAAACATAGGATGTGCCACCGACAACACCTCCTGCGTCACCAAGCATCTCCACCATGTCACACTGCAGCGTTCAGCTCTACATCTCACAAACCTTGGAGAGAAAGCGTAAATTCCCACCTAACCACCCTCGAGCCCTGGGCCTGAATGCCAGCATTTCTAAACTCCTGGCCTTTGAAATGCTGTCATTCAGGCTGGTGGACACAGACAGCTTCAAACAGCTGATATCCATGGCTGTCCCACAGTATGTAGTTCCCAGCCGCCACTACTTCTCCAAGACAGCTGTGCCTTCCCTGCACAACCAAGTATCCGATAAAATCAAGTGTGCACTGTGCAATGCCATCTGTGGCAAGGTCCACCTAACCACAGATACTTGGATTAGTAAGCACGGCCAGGGACGCTATATCTCCCTAACTGCACACTGGGTAAATGTAGTGGCGGCTGGGCCCCAGGCGGAGAGAGTTCCTTGGTGCACGTCCTTCCTCCGCCAAGGATCGCAAGGCATCATTCTTTGCCTCCTGTAGCCTCCTCCTCCAACTCGGCTTCCTCCTACTCTGCTTCCACCAGCTCATCCAGTCAGCCACACACCTTCACCACCAACTTCAGCACAGCCCAGGGTAAACGTCAGCAGGTCATTCTGAAACTCATATGTTTGGGGGACAGGCCCCACACCGTGCAGGAGTTGTGGTGGGGTATTGAACAACAGACCGACGAGTGGTTTCTGCCGGTAGGCCTCAAGCTCGGCCTGGTGGTGTGCGATAATGGGCAAAATCTCGTCGCAGCTCTGGGACTAGCCAGTTTGACGCACATCCCTTGCCTGGCGCATGTGCTGAATTTGGTGGTGCAGAAGTTCATTCACAACTACCTCGACATGTCAGAGCTGCTGCATAAAGTACAGGCCGTCTGTGCACGCTCCCGGCGTTCACACCCTGCCGCTGCTCGTCTGTCTTTGCTACAGCGCAACTTAGACCTTCCCGCTCACCGCCTCATATGCGACGTGCCCACCAGGTGGAACTCCACCTTGCACATGCTGAAGAGACTGTGCGAGCAGCAGCTGGCCATAGTGGAGTTTCAGCTGCAGCACGCACGCGTCAGTCGCACTGCGGAACAGCACCACTTCACCACCAATGATTGGGCCTCCATGCGAGACCTGTGTGCCCTGTTGTGCTGTTTCGAGTACTCCACCAACATGGCCAGTGGCGATGACACCGTTATAAGCATTACAATACCACTTCTATGTCTCCTTGAGAAAACGCTTAAGACGATGATGGAAGAGGAGGTGGCCCAGGAGGAGGAGGATGAGGGGTCAGTTTTAGCACTTTCAGGCCAGTCTGTTAGAAGTGGCTCAGAGGGAGGTTTTTTGCAACAGCAGAGGCCAGGTACAAATTTGGTCAGCCAGGGCCCACTACTGGAGGATGACGAGGAGGAGGAGGAGGTGGAGGAGGATGAGGATGAAGCAGGTTCACAGAGGGGTGGCACCCGACACAGCTCAGGCCCATCACTGGTGCGTGGCTGGGGGGATACGGAGGACGATGACGATACGCCTCTCACAGAGGACAGCTTGTCCTTACCACTGGGGAGCCTGGCACACATGAACGACTACATTCTGCAGTGCCTGCGCAATGACAGCAGAGTTGCCCACATTTTAACGTGTGTGGACTAGTGGGTTGACACCCTGCTGGATCCCCGGTACAAAGACAATGTGCCCACCTTACTTCCTGCACTGGAGCGTGATAGGAAGATGTGCGAGTACAAGCGCACGCTGGTAGACGCGCTCCTGAGAGCATTCCCAAATGTCACAGGGGAACAGGTGGAAGCCCAAGGCGAAGGCAGAGGAGGAGCAAGAGGTCACCAACGCAGCTGTGTCACGGCCACCTCCTCTAGCATGGCAGAAATGTGGAAAAGTTTTGTCTCCACACCACAGCTAACTGCACCACCACCTGATACGGAACGTGTTAGCAGGAGGCAGCATTTCACTAACATGGTTGAACAGTACATCTGCACACCCCTCCATGTACTGACTGATGGTTTGGCCCAAATCAACTTCTGGGTCTCCAAATTGTCCACGTGGCCAGAGTTAGCATTTTATGCCTTGGAGGTGCTGGCCTGCCCGACAGCCAGCGTTTTGTCTGAATGTGTATTCAGCACCGCAGGTGGCGTCATTACTAACAAACGCAGCCGCCTGTCCACAGCCAACATGGACAAGCTGACGTTCATAAAAATGAACCAGGCATGGATCCCACAGGACCTGTCCCTCCCTTGTACAGAATAGACATTTATAACTGCCTCCCCCTCAACCATGTATTCTTGTACTCCGGGGCACTTCTTTATTGAATCCTCATTTTATTAACTTTATCATGATCTTGCGGTGCAACCCAAAGTTAAATGAACCTCTCCTCAATCTGGGTGCTGGGGCCTAAATAACTGAAAGTGGCCTGTTACAATGGTGGGTGACATGAAGCCTGAACCTTTGACATGCGACCTCTCTCCTCTGTCTGGGTGCCGTGGGCTAAATATCTGGAAGTGGCCTTCTCCAGTGGTGGGTGATATGAGGCCTTATTCCTTGCTGTGGGACCTCTCTCCTCTGTCTGGGTGCTGGGGCCTAAATAACTGAAAGTGGCCTTCTCCAGTGGTGGGTGATATGATGCATGATTCCTTGCTGTGGAACCTCTCTCCTCTGTCTGGGTGCCGTGGTCTAAATATCTGGAAGTAGCCTTCTCCAGTGGTGGGTGATATGATGCCTTATTCCTTGCTGTGGGACCTCTCTCCTCTCTCTGGGTGCTGGGGCCTAAATAACTGAAAGTGGCCTTCTCCAGTGGTGGGTGATATGACGCCTTATTCCTTGCTGTGGGACCTCTCTCCTCTGTCTGGGTGCTGGGCCTAAATAACTGAAAGTGGCCTTCTCCAGTGGTGGGTGATATGACGCCTTATTCCTTGCTGTGGGACCTCTCTCCTCTGTCTGGGTGCTGGGCCTAAATAACTGAAAGTGGCCTTCTCCAGTGGTGGGTGATATGACGCATGATTCTCTGCTATGGGACCTCTCTCCAATTGATATTGGTTAATTTTTCTTTATTTTATGGTATTTTAATTCATTTCCCTATCCACATTTGTTTGCAGGGCATTTACCTACATTTTGCTGCCTTTTGCAGCCCTCTAGCCCTTTCCTGGACTATTTTACAGCCTTTTTAGTGCACAAAAGTTCGGGTCCCCATTGACTTCGGCGGAACTTCTCGAACCCGAACATCCAGGTGCTCGCTCATCTCTAGTTACATGCACTCAAAAAAGGTGCCAATCAAACTGTCATCTTATCTCGCACAAAATGATACCCTACATAGGACAGTCGCCCCAAAAACATAAAAAAATATGTCTCTTAGACTATGGAAACATTAAAACATGATTTTTTTGTGTTTCAAAAATTATATTATTGTGTAAAACTTAAAATATACTGTAAAAATAAATAAATTAAAAGTATACATATTAGGTATTGCCGCGTTCGTAATAACCTACTCTATAAAAATAACACATAACCTAACCCCTTAGGTGAACACAGAAAAAAAATATGAATACAGTGTCAAAAGTCATTTTTGTCAACTTACATCACAAAAAGTGTAATAGCAAGCGAACAAAATGTCATATGTACCCCAAGATATTGCCAATCAAACCTTCATCTCATTCTGCAAAAAATGAGCCCCTACATATGACAGTCGCCCAAAAAATAAAAATATGGCTTTCAGAATGTGGAGACAATAAAAACAATTTTTTTTCAAAAATGCTTTGTTATGAAAAACTGAAAGAAAAAAACCCCAAAAGTAGTCATATTTTGTATTGTCGCGTCCATAACAAACTTCTCTATAGAAATAGCACACGATCTAACCTGTCAGATCAACTATGTAAATAACAAAAAATAAAAACTGTCCCAAAACAGCTATTTTTTTTCAAATTTTCCATTTTAATCCATTTTCCAGTAACAAAGCAAGGGTTAACAGCCAAACAAGACTAAATATTTATCGCCCTGATTCTGTAGTTTGCAGAAACACCCCATATGTGGTCGTAACCTGCTGTATGGCCAAACGACAGGGCATAGAAGGAAGGGAACGCCATATGGTTTTTAGAAGGCAGATTTTGCTGCACTGTTTTTTCGACACCATGTCCCATTTAAAGCCCCCCTGATGCACCCCTACAGAAGAAACTCCAAAAAAGTGACCCCATTTTGGAAACTACGGGATAAGGTGGCAGTTTTGTTTGTACTATTTTAGGGTAAATATGATTTTTGGTTGCTCTATATTATACTTTTTGAGGCAAGGTAGCAAAAAATAGAAATCTGAAATTTCATCTCCATTTGCCAATAACTCTTGTGGAACACCCAAAGGGTTTACAAAGTTTGTAAAATCGTTTTTAAATACCTTGAGGGGTGTAGTTTCTTAGATGGAGTCATTTTTATGGAGTTTCTACTCTAGGAATGCATCGGGGGGGCTTCAAATGGGACATGGTGTCAAAAAAACAGACCAGCAAATTCCGCCTTCCAAAAACCATATGGCGTTCCATTCATTCTGTGCCCTTGTCACGGGCGTATGTGAGCAACAAGAGCATACACAGTGAGTTAGCTACTGACCGGACCCAAACTAGGGAACATAAAGGGTGACCCCTGTCAGACCCTAAAAGCTCTCCCTATGCTGCTAAGCCCATGTCCAGATCCAGATGGTGGATCGAGACATGCCCGCGTACCTAAGGCTGATGACCACTGTAACCCCTACAGTAGTGAAAGGGGCACGGCCACCGGTGCCCTGCTCAGTATATGGACGGAACCGGGGTCGCCTCGGATCCAGTCAGCAAAACAAACAGAAACACACAATGTCTGCACACTTAACTGAAGGAGCTGCAGCAGCAGTGAAAACAGATCCAAAGTCAGCAGACAATGTCCGAAGTACTTGCTTCAGCAGAACCCAGGTCCAGAAAAGATATCACACCAGTGAAGATACTCAAGCGAGAGATACTGCTCAAATGAAGAAGTATAATCCGCACCGTACAAAGGAAGAGGGGTGATTTAAAGGCAGAGCAATCAAACACAGGAGGGACAGCTGGGAGGAAGGAAACAGAAAGTAAAGACCTCATCACAGGGGTGGAGAAACAGAGCTGTGAGAACGTCTCAAAGCTCTGGTAGTGACAGCCCTGCCTTGGCCATACAACAGTTTACAACCACATATGGGGTGTTTCTGCAAACTACAGAATCAGGGCAATAAATATTTAATTTTGTTTGGCTGTTAATCCTCGATTTGTTACTGGAAAAAATGGATTAATGGAAAATCTTCAAAAAAAAAAAAAATCGAAATTCTGAAATGTCATCTACATTTGCCAATAACTCTTGTGGAAAACCTAAAGGGTAGGGATGAGCGAACCAGAACTGTATAGTTCGGGTTCGTACCGAATTTTGGGATGTTAGGGAATCGGACAATTTAAAAAAAGTTCGGGTTCGTTGTTATTTCTTCCCGCTTTCTGAAGGGCTGCAAAGCGGCCAATCAGCTAGCGTTTTACTTCTTGCACTAAGAAGCCATCACAGCCATGCCTATTAATGGCATGGCTGTGATTGGCCAAGTGCAGCATGTGACCCAGCCTCTCTTTAAGCTGGAGTCACGTAGCACCACACGTCACTCTGCTCTGATTAGTGTAGGGATAGAACGCAGCGGCTGTGAGGTTGAGATTAGGCAGGGAAAAGTCAGCAAAAACACCTAATGAAGTGATCGATCTACAGCTGTGAATGATTCAACTTCTGCTAGTTAATTGCTCACTGGTTTGTAGGCTAAACAGAGCGTTTTTCTGTCACTTTTTTCTGGGGTGATCGGCGGCCATTTTGTGTCTTGTGGTGCACCAGCACAAGCTGCCACCAAGTACATCAATCCATCAATACTAGGGTTTTTTTTTTTTGCTATATCCTACATCAGGGTCTTGGCTGTGCTTATTGTCTACCCTAGAAATTCAGGATAGAGATTTCTATATTTTATTGAGGGGTTAAATTCAATTGCCAAAATAGCAATCCCCTAAATCTGGTGTTCCAGCTGTGGCTAGCCAAGTGTAATACTGTCTGCTGTCTGGCAAAGGATAGATTTTTTTCTGTGGGGAAATTCAATTGCCAAAATTGCAATCCACTAAATCTGGTGTCCCAGCAGTGGCTGGCAAAATTTAATAGTATCCGGCAAAGGATAGATTTTTTTCTGTGGGGAAATTCAATTGCCAAAATTGCAATCCACTAAATCTGGTGTCCCAGCAGTGGCTGGCAAAATTTAATAGTATCCGGCAAAGGATATATTTTGTTCTGGGGTGAAATTCAATTGCCAAAATAGCAATACTGTAAATCTGGTGTTCCAGCTGTGACTGGACAAGTTTAATAGTGTCTGTCATAGGATATATTATTTTCTGCGGTGAAATTCAGTTGCAAAAATAGGAATACCGTAAATCTGGTGTTGCAGCTGTGACTGGACAAGTTTAATAGTGTCCGTCATAGGATATATTATTTTCTGCAGTGAAATTCAGTTGCAAAAATAGGAATACCGTAAACCTGGTTTTACAGCTGTGGCTGAACAAGATTAATAGTGTCCGGCAAAGGATATATTTTGTTCTGGGGTAAAATTCAATTGCCAAAATAGCAATACTATAAATCAGTGGTTTCAGCAGTGGCTGGCCAAGTTTAATAGTGTCCGGCAAAGGATTTATTATTTTCTGGGGTGAAATTCATTTGGCAAAATAAAAATACAGTAAATCTGGTGTTCCAGCTGTGACTGGACAAGTTTCATAGTGTCCGTCATAGGATATATTATTTTCTGCGGTGAAATTCAGTTGCAAAAATAGAAATACCGTAAATCTGGTGTTCCAGCTGTGGCTGGAAAAGATTAATAGTGTCCGGCAAAGGATTTATTATTTTCTGCGGTGAAATTCAGTTGGCAAAATAGAAATTCAGTAAATCTTCTGTTCCATCTGTGGCTGGACAAGATTAATAGTGTACGGCAAAGGATATATTTTGTTCTGGGGTGAAATTCAGTTGGCAACATAGAAATACACTAAATCTGGTGTTCCAGCTGTGACTGGACAAGTTTAATCGTGTCCGTCATAGGATAGATTTTAAATTATTGGGTGAAAAATTACCATTTTTGCCAGGTACAAACCCCTGCACTGAATAACTGAAAGGGAACTTACAACTGGCGGTTACATTCTTGCATGAAATAAAGCCTTTTTGGGCTGTGAAGCCAAAGGTAGTCGCCAATAACAGTTTTTTTATTTGTAATTTTTTTTAGATAAATTAGTGTAGACCCCAAAACATTGGGAAAATATAAAAAATAAAACAAAGTGTAAGTGCACGGTAGTATAACAGTGGTTGGGTGGGGCTGGTTTACATGTCTATTCTGCATAAGGTACAAACAAGTCCTGTGGAATCCATGCCTGGTTCTTTTTAATAAACGAAAGCTTGCCCACATTGTCTGCGGACAGGCGGCTGCGCTTGTCTGTGATAATGCCACCAGCCATGCTAAACACACGTTCAGACAATACAGTGGCTGCAGGGTAGGCCAGCACCTCCAAGGCGTAAAGGGCAACCTTAGGACATGTGCCCAATTTGTTGACCCAGAAGTTGAATGGGGCAGACCCAGTGGCATAGCTAGAAATGATTGGGCACCACAGCAAAATTTTGAATGGGGCCCCCCTCCTGCCATTTAAGTGCCCAAAAGTTCAATGGGGTTCGGGTTTCAGCCGAACTTCTCGAACCCGAACATCCAGTTGTTCGCTCAACTCTACTGATCACAACGGTCATCTTCTTGCAACGGCAAAGGCTCAAGAGGTAGGGAATCAGAGCATAATATCTCAGGTCCCTCTTCAAGCATGCTGGGCGAGAGGGCCAATCCTAATTGTGGCACTGGAAAGAGCTCCTCGGAATATCCAAGTGTGGGGTCACTCGTTTTGCTAGCTTCTACATTGTGGGAGGAAGGATGATCAGAATGAGGATTTGGTTGACCACACTCTTGGCTACAGAGACTGGACCTGGAGGAAGAGAGGGTGGTGCTTAACTGACTGGAAGCATTATCTTCAGCAATCCAACTGACCAACTGTTCATACTGGTCCGACTTTTACAGTGTAGTACTGAGCCGCCCAGCTAATTTGGACATGAAGCTGGGTACATTTATTTTTATTTTTTTTCCGGGTGCACTGGCAGCAGGCACAATTTCATTGTGCCCAGGGCCACTGCCTCTGCGTGCACCATCAGCATCACGCCCACTTCCCCATCCCTTTGTGCTCGCCTTCTTCATATTAATGGCTTTGTTTGAAGATGTGGTGCAGATTGTTTTACTGGCCGCTAAAGACACAGTTTTCTGATGCAGTACAGTATTGGAAGCAAAATACAACAGATGTCGGCCAGTAAACCAGGCCCAAGATAATGGAATTTGTAATATACAAAATGTACTCAGATGTCGTTCAGTATTGGAGGAAAAGTATAACAGATGTCAGCCAGTAAACTAGACCCAAGATAATGGATTTGTAATATACACACTGTATTCAGATATCGTTTGGTTTTGGAAGCAAAATACTACAGATGTCGGCCAGTTTACTAGGCCCAAGATAATCAAATTTGTAATATGCACACTGTATTCAAATGTAGTTCGGTATTGGAAACAAAATACAACAGATTTCGGCCAGTAAACTAGACCCAAGATTATGGAATTTGTAATATACACAATGTATTTAGATGTAGTTCAGTATTGGAAGCAAAATACAACAGATGTCGGTCAGTTGGGTGAGGCCGGCATACTGGTCTTTTCTGCATAAGGTACAAACAAGTCCTGTGGGATCCCTGCCTCGTTCTTTTTAATAAACGAAAGCTTGCCCACATTGTCTGCGGACAGGCGGCTGCGCTTGTCTGTGATAATGCCACCAGCCATGCTAAACACACGTTCAGACAATACAGTGGCTGCAGGGTAGGCCAGCACCTCCAAGGCGTAAAGGGCAACCTCAGGACATGTGCCCAATTTGATGACTCAGAAGTTGAATGGGGCAGACCAAGTGGCGTAGCTAGAAATGATTGGGCACCACAGTAAATTTTTGAATGGGGCCCCCCTCCCCCAGTAATTTTTGCACAAACCCCTTCCTTTCATGCCGCCATGCCTGTGGCTACGAAAGATCGCTCTCTCAGACCAGGCCCAGCAGCTGTTCCATTCGCTTTCTACACTGTCTATACTGCCACTGTATATAATTTCATTGTATAATACTGTTAGTCCTCCTCCTCCTCCTGGATGGGCCCTTTCTAGGTCACGGTCCCAAGGCAGTTGCTTCCCCTGCTTCCCCTGTAGCTATTCCCCTAGGCAGACCCATCAGTCAGTATGTGTACTGTTTCAACATGTTGCTGAAATGCTGCCTCCTGCTAAGATGTTCCAGATCTGCTGGTGGTGCAGGTTGTTGTGGCGTGATGACAAAGCTTTTCCACATTTTGCCCATGCTAACCCTGACTTCTGAGGTGTTGCTGGTGACCCAGCTGCATTAGCAAATTCTTCCTCCTCCTCCTCTGCCTTCACCTTGAGCTTCCACTGAGTCCCCGGTGTCAGGTGTGAATGCCATCAGCAGCGTGTCTACTAGCAGGCTCATCTTCCTTTTACACTCCAGTGAGGGAATTAAGGACGGCACGTTGTCCTTGTAACGGGGATGCAGCAGGGTGGCCACCCAGTAATCAGCAAAAGTTAGAATGTGGCAGTAACTCGGCGGTCGTTGTGCAGGCACTGCAGCATGTAGTTGCTTATGTCTGCCAGGCTGCCCAGAGGCAAGGACAAGCTATCCTCTTTAAGGGAGGTATATCGTCTGTGTCCTCTGTATCCCCCAGCGTTCCTCCTACTCCTCTTCCTCATCCTCCAGAACTGTGCCCTGGCTGGACAATTGTGTTCCAGGCCAGGGCCTATGTTGGTGCAGATACCCACCCTCCGAGCCATTTGTATTTGGTGATCCTTAAGTTAAGGATAAGGCGTGTATATAGTTTTGTTTCTTTATATGGTTTTTTAGCTGACTTATAGTTATTTTAATATGTGGTTAAGTAAACTTGTAAATAGTTTGTTAATGGTTTGAGTGAAAGGGGGGGGGGTGTGAGGCTGTTTCGATTTATTTTTAATCCGCTTTCTACACTGTCTATACTGCCACTGTATCTAATTTCATTGTATAATACTGTTGAGGGTGCCCTGACAAAGTCTTTTAGTCCTCCTCCTCCTCCTGGATGGGCCCCTTCTAGGTCAGGGACCCAAAAAAGTGTGCTTCCCACGCTTCCCTGTAGCTATTCCCCTGGGCAAACCCATCAGTCAGTACGTGAACTCTTCCACCATGTTGCTGAAATGCTGCCTCCTGCTAAGACGTTCCAGATCTGGTGGTGCTGGTGGTGCAGGTTGTTGTGGCATGATGACAAAGCTTTCCCACATTTCGCCAATGCTAATCCAGCCTTCTGAGGTGCTGATGGTGACCCAGCTGCCCGTGAGCTGGCTTAGGTGCCACCCTGCTGAGAACACGGTTCCTCCTCATCCTACTTATCCTCCTCATCCTCCAGAACTGTGCCCTGGCTGGACAATTGTGTTCCAGGCCAGGGACTATGTTGGTGCAGGAACCCACCGTTCGAGCCACTTGGATGTCACTGGCCTTAAGATAAGGCGTGTATATAGAAAATTTGTAAATAGTTTGTTAATGGTTTAAGTGAAAGGGGGGGGGGGGGGTGTTGTGTGTGTTCGATTAACTGAATAGATTTTCACTGTCTGGTGTTTAGGAATTTCTGCACCCCAAATTTAGCACATGTGGCAGGCAGGGGATGTGTGTCAAACCGGCTAGGCCCAGACCTGCTAGTATATTTTGCCCATTAGCGCACAACACCAGGCCGGGCTGGAGGCTCAGTGGCACCAACCAATGGTCGGTCTGTTGTTCCATGCCTGTCCACTGCTCCTGTGCGGTGCGGGATTTGTCCCACAAACACACAAGTTTTAAAACAACCTGCTGTTTCCTCCTGGCTGTGCTGCTGTGGCTGGTGAAGGTGTTACACTGAGTGGATGAGGAGGAGGTAGAGGAGGAGAAAGCCGAGTAGGAGGAGGAGGTAACAGGATACGAAGAGCATTGCTCAGCAATCCTCGAGGGCGGAGGGACATTCGCAAAAATTCTATCCGCCTTTGGGCCAGCCGCTACATTTACCCACTGTGTTGTTGGTTATGTGGACATTGCCACAGATAGCGTTGCGCAGTGTACACTTGATTTTGTCCGCCACTTGGTTGTGCAGGGAAGGGATGGCTCGCCTGCAAAAGTAGCGGCAGCTGGGATACACGTACTGTGGGATAGCCACCACTCTAAGGTTTTTAAAACTGTCCACCAGACAGAATGACAGCATTTCAAAGGACCAGGAAGTTTGAAATAGGGCATTCAGAGCCATGGGTAGGGGGTACTTCCTCTTTCTATTTCTTTTTCTCTCCAGTGTTTGGGAGATGGACAGCTGATAGCTGAACACTTATATGGGATTTGGTGTAGATGCTTGGTGACAATGACAGATGTGGTGGTGTTGCTGCCACATCCTCTGTTTGCTGAGTGACAGGAGCCACTGTCACTCACTTGGGCTCAAGTTTAGAATGTTTATTATTTTTGTGTATTTTATTTTAAGTCATTTCCTTATTCACACATGTTTGCAGGGCATTTACCTACATTTTGCTGCCTTTTGCAGCCCACTAGTCCTTTCCTGGGCTATTTTACAGCCTTTTTAGTGCCCAAAAGTTCGGGTCCCCATTGACTTCAATACGGTTCGGGTTCGGGGTGAAGTTCGGGTAGGGTTCGGATCCTGAACCCTTTCGGGAAGTTCGGCCAAACTTCTCGAACCCGAACATCCAGGTGTTCGCTCAACTCTGCTAAAGGGTTAATGACATTTGTAAAATCAGTTTTGAACACCTTGAGGGGTGTAGTTTCTAGAATGGGGTCATTTTTGGGTGGTTTCTATTATGTAAGCCTCGCAAAGTGACTTCAGACCTGAACTGGTCCCTAAACAGTGGGTTTTTGAAAATTTCTGAAAAATTTCAAGATTTGCTTCTAAACTTCTAAGCCTTGTAACGTGCCCACAAAATGAAATGGCATTCCCAAAATAATTGATACATGAAGTAGACATATATGGAATGTAAATCAATAACTTTCTTTGGTGGTATTACTATGTATTATAGAAGTAGAGAAATTGAAACTTAGAAAATTGCTGAAAAGGACTGTGTGCAGCAACTACTCAGTTGAGCTGACATTGGGCTGTGTGATTTGCCACCAACAGTAAGAGACTCAAGGTGCTGTCGAGGTACCGGACAGTAACTGTAAAATCCCGGATTACATCACACCCCAGAATATACTTTATGCAGGAGGATCAGAGTGCCAAGGGGACATCTGCTGTTGAACTCCATTATATCCAACTGGTTTCCAGCCTGCTGAGGAGGACTCCATTGTTCCGGATCTTGCGTTCACTGAAGGAAAAGGACTACATCGGGCCCCACCTGGCACTTCTACGAACTGTAAGAGATCCACTTGGACCACTGGGATAAGGGGGTGTGCACCCAATTGTGAAGTTAGGGACAGTTTGTGGGACTATTGCTTATTGAGTGTCCGCACTGCAAAGACGGACAGAGAAAAGGTGAAATGTGTTGCAGGATTTGACTTGAATTGTTTATGCTATTCTGAATATTTTACTTGTCTTTATTTCCGTTATCTCATCATTAACCTGCCCTTATCAATCTATAGTAAATGTAATTTTCCTAAACTTGACCACTGTGTAGGCACTCTTTTCTGGTTGCGGAGCCAAACGACCTGCCTTGCTCTCGGTGCATAAATTGGCATAGTCGGCAGGATCCGCCTACCAGAATGGACGGCGACGCACTCGTTAGGAGGGATGACGCTGGAGGAAGAATGCCAGCAGGGGCTGTAATGAGTCAGTGAGCTAAGTTTGATGGCAATAATATGTCTGTGAGTGTGTGGGCGGAGCAGATATGAATGGTGCAGCGCATGTACCAAACCGCACCAGAAGTACTAGTAGAGCTAGCCATATTGACATTACAAGGGGATACTAAGACTACAGTGATATTGCGGCCGTTTGAACAAAGACAGACGTTTGAGCAAGTGGTCCAGATTCTAGAAACCTTTTATGGAGAAACTGCATTGCTGGGGTCCCTGCAGCTCGATTCTTCCAGAGGGTACAACAGGAGAATGAAAGTCTCCCCCAATATACAAATGCCCTACAAGAACTGCTCCGAGATATGCAAAGGAAGCAAAGATGGGGCTCATCGGCCTTCTGTAACCCTGATCGGACTCTCCGTGACTAGTTTGTCCTGGGGATCCGTGACGGCAGTTTGACTGTTACTATGCAGGACTTTATACGACGAGAGACTGATGCTAAATTTCATGACTTACAGGTAGAGGCCATCTCACATGCCAATAGTATGGTTCCGAAGCATCAGACCGCAGTTGGAGTTACTTTGTCGCAGGAGGCTAGCTCTGGCACAGAAACAGTAGAAAAAGGGACAGTCAGGCCTCATGCACACGACCGTTGTTGTGATTAGTGTCCGAGCCGCATATATTGCGGCTCGGCCGCATATATTGCGGCTCGGCCGCGTACTCATTCACTTCAATGGGGCCGCAAAAGATGCGGACAGCACTCCGTGTGCTGTCCGAATCCGTTGCTCCGTTCCGTGCCCCCGCAAAAAAAAATAGAGCATGTCCTATTCTTGTCCGTTTTGCAGACAAGAATAGGCATTTCTACAAATTGCGGAACGGAACGCGGAGCAGCTTCCGTGTATTGCAGATCTATGGTTTGCGGACCGCAAAACATCAACGGTCGTGTGCATGAGGCCTTAAAGAGATATTTACAGCAATGCAGAAATTGCAAGAGCAAATGGAATACCTACAAACCACTTGTAATGAGAATTCTATGAGAATTGCAGGCCTCCAGAAAACTAGAGACGAAGGGGTGGTCTGTTCACACCAAGAAGTTTAGAATCACCCAAAACCCTGCTGAAGGGATGAGGATAGGACTTACCGAAGGGGTCCAAATAATTTAGTATAACTCTCAGGAGAGACCAATGGAGCTTACCAAAGGGGCCCGAACCGATGGCCAGAGCGACGGTAAATAATCTGCTGGGAGTCTGGACGCATGGGCCCTGTTGCTGCTATATGTCCAGAGCAGCGACAAGCTTATGAGAGACCGCCGATGACCCTGAAGCGCCCTGCTGCTGTAGGGTGTGTAGTAGGGGAAACTATGAGGGGAGAATGCCCTGATGAGGACCTAATCACTGCAAGTCCATCATACAGATTGAATTGGAAGGTATTCCTGTTACCGGGATGATTGACAAGGGTTCCCAAGTAACGACCCTGAGTAGAGACCGTTACGAACAGTACTTCCAGCAACATGTGAAATATGATCCCCATACATTTGTACGAGTGGTCGCAGCTAACCAGTTACCAGTACCGGTGGTGGGAGTGGCCTGGATGAATGTCCAGTTATGTGGTCAAAATCTAGGTAAGAAAGGCATTGTGGTAGTACAAGAGTCACATGAAGTAAAAGTCCCTGTCACTTTAAGGATGAATGTGTTAAAAGAATTGGATCAGATTCACTTTGAAAAAAAGGTCACGGTTATTGGAAAGAAACCACCATCCATCGGCCTACTGAAACCGCAACCTGTCGGGTACTAGAAGGCATAGCTATATTGATAGAAGGCAAAAAGTCTTAAAACATAACTTTTAATCTATATAGATAAAATTTCCTGAGTTCTATACGGACTTTCCAAAATGACACAAGCTATCACCCACAGACAAATAACCAGCTGAGATAGTGAGTTAGGGACGCTGTCAGGGCACCACAAGATAACACCTCTCCCTCCACTGTATCTCCACCTGCTTACCCGGGGACACACCTTGATGGTAAGTGTTCCTCATCCTCGTACCTAGGACTATACTGTCCTTAAACTAGATAACCAACTCTTATGGTGTAATCCCAATGCGTTTCCCCCCCCCAGTATGATGGACCAGGGGTTCATCAGGGGATGAATGTTACACTATATATAGGACACAAATTAACCACTTCAGCCCCCCTAACTTAAACACCCTTAATGACCAGGCCACTTTTTACAATTCTGCACTACGCTATTTTCACCGTTTATTGCTCCGTCATTTTACCTCCTTTTCTTCTCACTAATAGAGATTTCATTTGGTGGTATTTCAATACTGCTGACATTTTAGCTTTTTTTGCTATTAATCAAAAATGACCGAAATTTTTGCAAAAAAATGACATTTTTCACTTTCAGTTGTAAAATTTAAAAAAATATAACTCACAGAAAAAAGATGCACCACATGGATAAGCAACTGACAACACTGGCTAATCCCTCACTTGGATGTTAAAAGCTGAGAGATTCGCCAATATTTCCAATCAGGAACATATCGGAGCCCCTTCAAACTCCATGTCACGGTATCTCAGCATGGCATGGGGTCCTACCACTAGACTACCTATGGTGTGTGAACAAGGTCTGAAAAGGTATTAAGCAGCCTACAGCCCCCTCCCACTCACCTGCATTCAGGGCCGGCGCCACCTGTAAGGCGACCTAGGCAACTGCCTAGGGCGCAATTTAGCAGGGGGCGCCGGCACTGCACTATAAAAAAAAAAAAAAACGGCGGGCGGCAGGTGGCACTACTAAAGACGGACTTGGTCGGCGCCCGGGCGCAGTCAGATTAGCGCAGCCATCATGTGCGCAGCATGGACTGGCGGGCGGGCGGACAGCCGGCCGCACAAAAGAACTCACATTGCCTCCAGCAGATGCAGAGTCAAGCTCAAGGATCCGCCCCCGCCAGGTTGAAGTGCAGGGCAGCAGGCGCGCAGGGGAAGCAAGCTGGACTGACGTCACGTCGTCAGCCAGCGTCAAGCGTGCCTGCCCGCCCCTGCCTGTTATCTCCTCAGCTCCTGGCTGCAGTCTGCAGCCTGTCTAGTATCGTAGAGGAGCGGAGGCGACTGAGGAGGAGGATGGGTCACGTCGGTCATGTCACGGTCACTCCCTGCCTGGAGCCCTGGACAGTCACAGTCAGTCACTCACACAACACCAGCCAGAGCCAGCCCAGCAGTACATGTTTGTACAGACTACAGTCACACAGTACAAGTGAGTACAGTTAATAACATACATGATGGGGACCTGGGGTGACACAGTCTATGGCATGATGACAATTGACATCATCAGCACCTTGCTCATAGGCATATTGGTTTCTGAATCGCTGCCTTTGTAGCATCCCCAAGTCAGGGCAATGTATGGAACTAACCTGGGGAATGCCAGTGATGGAGAGGCCGGCACGCTGTTCCTCTGGGGCACTCTCTGGGTTCTTGCGGGACACAGCCAGGTGGAATGTGAGGTGCCCTTGGTGTTGTAGTTTAACGTGCCTATGGCTGGGTCCCTGAGGTGTCGTGACGCCAGTGCCAGTAAACGGTGGCACACCGTATTTATAGTAGGAATAACAGAGGTGCAGACTTGTAACTTGAAAACAGAATTCCAACTTTACTGAAAACAGTGATGATACAGTAAACAGTCTTTCCAACAGTTCCTTTTTGCAGACAATCACAATTGCAGTGGTCTTACATCCAGCAAGGTAAAACAGAGGGTGATAATACAGGACTTGGAATTGCAGGTGAACCTTACTTTCTTCCTGACTCGTCCTGACTGGAATTGATGCTTCAAGGCCCCAATGCCCTACTTCTGGCTTATATCCTTGAATCTCCAGTTTATAATGTACCTCCTCTTGACATTTAGTACCTCTTGCTCTAGGGATTGCCTCCAGGTTGACTTCTGCTGAACTCGCCTAGGCCTGAGACATGTGGCCTTCACAGACTCCAGGGTCTGCACTCCTTCTCCTAGGGCACCATCTTCCTAGGGTGGATTCCTCACAGGCCATAAGGCCTGGGTTTGGCCTTCACAGGCACATGGCCTGCACTTGTCTAAGGCATACTCTAGACTGCCTTCCCTTCCCCTGACTGGGCCTTATATAGACTAGGGCAACCTAGCTCCCTCTAGTGACTAGAGCTGGAATTACATCCCTAGCCGGCCTGCACATAGCACATTTCACAGTAACAGGGGAATCAAATACCATAAATTACATTGATTTACATTGCATGGTACAAATAGGACCTTTACCAGCCTCCTCCTAAATGAGAGGAGCGACAGCAGCCAAGTGACCCTTCCGTAGTGACGGGCAGTACAACTCCCGTACACTACATACCCCGCTGCTTTAAGCTGAGTACGCCTCGTACTCTACCAGGGTACCGCCCTACTGGAATTTCCACCTGAAAGAGACAAAGAAAAACATGCAAGAATACATACATATCAGTACTCAATTCTATCTGCATCGACAATTGTCATCAGGTCCAGCTGACTGACGGAGAAGTGCGGTGACAAGGGGCGTCGCTCTCTTTCTTCAGGATAAAGAGTGGAACTGGGGCGCTGACCTGGCACAGCGGATGTTAGGGAATACCAGGATAGTCCATGACAATGAGTGAGTCCATAAAAGCATATCACAGAGACTCGCACACAGGAGTCCATCTCTGGGCACATAGACTTAGATAAAATATGTTTTAGCAATAAATACGGTCAGCAGCACATACATAAAATCACAATACAGGACTCTGACAATACCAGGGTAACATCTTCCTGGCAAGTCCTGCGTATATTTAAAGTGCTGACATAAAAGAACCCTTTTCAACCTGAAATGGGGGTTAAAAAGGGATAAGGTGCAAATAAAAGCACAACTTGGAAGTATTAAAGTACTTGACGCCACAATGTTAGCAGCAGGCAGGATGTCCCGGAACAGAAAGAGGCAGGCTGGGAGCAGTGGTTCCACAGTGGCAACTTATTTGTCAAACATGCCACCGGCCGTGGGGAACTGGCAGCAAGCTCTACCAGCCTGGCAAACTTAAAGGAACAGTTCCTGCAACAAATATGATGTCCCTGTGAGGATGAGCAAAAATGGCCTAGCAGGCCTGCTCACAGGTAGGTGTCAAATGAGCCCCGTTCGTCGGAGGTAGTGCAGCCCTGTGCTGCTGGTAGTCTGGGCCATGCACCAGGGCCACTTGGAGGGGTGCCCACCAAAGAGAATGGGCTGGAAACATCACCGGTATTGGGCCTACCCACCTCATTGGCCCGCTGGGTTGCGGACACACAGGAGCTGCTGGTCTCGGGACACGGGCCGGCGCTGGGGTAGACACTTCCTCTGGCCGGGACATAACGCTCCCGTCACGGCGGACTCGGCTCCTGGCATATGTCAATTTATCCGCTGTTACACGGACCTTGGGTGGCTCAGCGTTAGCGGTAGGACCTTGGACTACGGGTTCGGGTGGTACAGGGGTCACAGGTAACTCACCACCGCTGGACTGCTGCGCTGTCTTCTTAGACTCTGTCACTTGCCGCAGGCCATCCAGGTAAGCCTGTAAGGAAGCGATCCGCTCCTCCAGGGCGGAGATCTCACTGCTGGATTCCGGCACACTTGCAGCAGGCTCCAATACTTCCTTTCTGCTTGCACAAGTCTGCGGCCACTCCCCAGACTCGGGAGTTCTCGCCCAACTTCAGGCCCGCCCACATTGTAATCCACGTACAGGGCGGCATCCCAGGACGGTTGTCTCCTCCCTCTTGGAGGGTTTTGGCGCCAAATCTTCGCGCCACTGAGGACAGTGATGGCGCAAGAAGAAGTCCAATGACGCCGGCGGCCATCTTGGACGCCATGATGCATCAATTCAATGACAGCAAGCAGTGGTAGTAAAACAGCATAAAAGTCCACAAAAATGCACTTTGAAGTGGCGATTTTCTTCCTCTTGATAGCGCAACACTGCACAGCGCTTTCTAGAGGTTTTTGGGACACTTTTCTGTACGTTTTAGGTCCGCAAAGTTTACTTCAAATAAACAGGCGTTTTGTCACTTGGCAAACTGGTTAAGGCACAAAGTTCACGTTTTTGCTCACAGTCCGTAAAACGTGCGTATCCTGTTCGTGACGCTAAAATGTAGCATCCCCAAGTCAGGGCAATGTATGGAACTAACCTGGGGAATGCCAGTGATGGAGAGGCCGGCACGCTGTTCCTCTGGGGCACTCTCTGGGTTCTTGCGGGACACAGCCAGGTGGAATGTGAGGTGCCCTTGGTGTTGTAGTTTAACGTGCCTATGGCTGGGTCCCTGAGGTGTCGTGACGCCAGTGCCAGTAAACGGTGGCACACCGTATTTATAGTAGGAATAACAGAGGTGCAGACTTGTAACTTGAAAACAGAATTCCAACTTTACTGAAAACAGTGATGATACAGTAAACAGTCTTTCCAACAGTTCCTTTTGCAGACAATCACAATTGCAGTGGTCTTACATCCAGCAAGGTAAAACAGAGGGTGATAATACAGGACTTGGAATTGCAGGTGAACCTTACTTTCTTCCTGACTCGTCCTGACTGGAATTGATGCTTCAAGGCCCCAATGCCCTACTTCTGGCTTATATCCTTGAATCTCCAGTTTATAATGTACCTCCTCTTGACATTTAGTACCTCTTGCTCTAGGGATTGCCTCCAGGTTGACTTCTGCTGAACTCGCCTAGGCCTGAGACATGTGGCCTTCACAGACTCCAGGGTCTGCACTCCTTCTCCTAGGGCACCATCTTCCTAGGGTGGATTCCTCACAGGCCATAAGGCCTGGGTTTGGCCTTCACAGGCACATGGCCTGCACTTGTCTAAGGCATACTCTAGACTGCCTTCCCTTCCCCTGACTGGGCCTTATATAGACTAGGGCAACCTAGCTCCCTCTAGTGACTAGAGCTGGAATTACATCCCTAGCCGGCCTGCACATAGCACATTTCACAGTAACAGGGGAATCAAATACCATAAATTACATTGATTTACATTGCATGGTACAAATAGGACCTTTACCAGCCTCCTCCTAAATGAGAGGAGCGACAGCAGCCAAGTGACCCTTCCGTAGTGACGGGCAGTACAACTCCCGTACACTACACCTTCATAAATAGGTTTTGCATCAGGCCTCATGGACTTAGTGAGGTGTGCACAGTGCAAAAGCCTAATTGCCCATGCCCTGCCCCCATCACAGCAGCTTTGTAATGGGGTAAGGTGAATGCACACGGTCACCTCACTGAGTCCTCCATGAGGCCTGATGCAAAACCGGCGCATGTGTGTGACTGTCCACACAGTCACACACATGCATCCACTCTCTGCCGCCGGCGCCGCATGTGTGTGACTGTGTGGACAGTGGACTGCTAAGTAACAGTCCACATGGCATGATTGATGATACATCACATGCTTGCTTTGCATATTGGTTTCTGAAGCATTCAAGCACACATTCATAAAGCGCGGTTTTGCATCAGGCCTCATGGAGGACTCAGTGAGGTGACGTCCGTGTGCATTCACTTTACCCCATTACAAAGCTGCTGTGATGGGGGCAGGGCATGGGCAATTAGGCTTTTGCACTGTGCACACCTCACTAAGTCCATGAGGCCTGATGCAAAACCTCTTTATGAACGCAGCGCTTCAGAAACCAATATGCGAGAGCAAGCATGTGATGTCATCATGCCATAGACTGTCAGCCCACATGCATCCATCACCTATGTAAAAAATGTTATGACCACTATAAATAAATGCAGTGGATTTTTGTTAGGGACATGCATGAGGCCTCAGAGGCTGTGTGCAATAGGCGGTGGCTGTGGCACAAATGCCCTCTCTGGTGACGTGATAAGGGGCGGGGGGCGTCAATTTTTATCTTGCCTAGGGCGGCAAAAATCCTTGCACCGACCCTGCCTGCATTGCAGGACCAACAATGCAATGGGGAACAAATGAGGCCGCAAGCTACACCTACAACAGACCATGTGACACCGGCTTCCAGGTGCAACAGAATGTTTACCAGCCATATGCAATGGCACATTCAATACATATAAAACAAGAATCACAAAAATAAACGTGGCCTAAATGGGTGGGACTGCTCCAGACCCCAAACACTGTGGCGTGTTTCTAACTGGGGGGGCAGTTCCTCCGCATGTGGTTCGCAGCGAACGGCTATCCCCAGCAAAAATTGCATACAATGGAGGATACCGGCGCGAACCACAAGCACCACACAAACATCCTACACAAAATAAAACATGTGCGGATGAAAATATATAAACACATAACTCACAGAAAAAAGATGCACCACATGGATAAGCAACTGACAACACTGGCTAATCCCTCACAGGCGCACACGCCCCCATAACGTCACTCCGCAGCATTCAGGAAGTGCTGCAGTTGCATTCCAAGATGGGACGCAAGCGCCGATGTTCAGCTATTGCTCACAATCTTGCGCTCATAATCATAGAATATAAATAAAGACATACCCCTGAAACAATGCGGTAAACTCGGCTACGTGTAAAGTAGCTTTCGCGAATGTATACACTGAGTATAATAATAATATATAAATAATATCAATAATATCAAATCTTGGTGGGAGATAAAGTCTCTACAAAGTTACTTAGAGCATAAAATTATCCCTAAAGGTCTACATATTCTGATTTCACCCGCGCCTCATATATGCTCCCCTGCCCTCATTGAAGTCTGGCGGAACGAACTAACAAATAGTTCATTAAGACTTATGAATATCCTCTTAGAAGAAGAAAGAAAGTATTTTGAGAGGTCATCAATAACTCTTAAGGAGCTGATTGACACCACACTTTCCTTTAGATCTGATCCAGACTTCAATAGACGGGAATCTTCCCTGCAAACTGCAGTGGAGAGATTCCAAGGGTTAATAAAAGAACGTAAACATAGACAATTCAATAGAGATCTGAAAGAATTCAAGGAGAATAGGGCATATCAAGTAAGAACCAAGGAACCCCCAGCTCCCTCAGAATCAGAAATATCATCCTCAGAACAAGAGTGCTCAGACTTGGAACTCCCACAATCGAGAGGGAGGAACAGTCGGAGGGGACAGGGGGGCAGGGGACGAGGAGAAAACAGGAGATGGCCACGATCAGGGGGCCAGAGGGGGAGGGGTGGAGATTCTACCTCACCTGCCTTCTCTGGCTCATCTTCATCAAATCCACGTGGGGATTTGTTATCTCAGGGGACCCCCTACGAGCTTCGCGAACGAACGGGGATAGAAAAGGTTTAACGGACAATGATGAATTGCAGATTGTGAACCTTTCTTCTCGCACATTAAGTCCCCATGAAGTTGGCGTATTGAAGAAGGGATTGTCCTTTGTCCCCACAACTAAATGTAATCCTTTTATCTGGGTAAAGGACCTTCACTTGTTCGCCAGGAGATTAAAATGGCACAAATTAATGAGGGCAGGGAATAAATCGACCTGGGAACAGCTGGGTATAAGTGAGGAGGACTTTGAAGAGTTGAGAATCCTTATGGATTTATGAGAGGAAGGGTCGAGAGCCCCGGGTGAAGGCCCATTTACTGACCTGAGACTCAGGAGCACCAGGTTGCCCCTTCCGCTGAACTTTGATCATATCGATATTTTCCTTGAAATGACTGTGGCTGAAATTGAGTCACTTAATCCAACAACACAGCATTTTCATAATCTGTCAGGCCCAGAGATGGAGGCCTTACTGCATCTTGAAAAAGATGATTTGATAGTGATCAAACCAGCAGATAAAGGGGGCAACCTGGTGGTCTTGGATACTGAACAATATAAACGGATGTGTGAACGGTTACTTGGTGATGGTGACTGCTATCAGGTTCTTCCATCGGACCCCACTGAACTGTTTTGGATAGAGCATTAGCCAGTAAAGTCATCAGCAAAGCAGAATATGCATTTATGAAGCCAAGATCCCCACAAATAGCTACATTCTATTGACTCCCTAAAATCGATAAAGGGGTTTCCCCCGTTAGGGGTCGCCCCATAGTACCTGGTGTGGATTCTATCTATAAAGTTGGGTGTACATAGACAGAATTCTCAAACCTTTTGTATCCGCGTTGCCTTCATTCACAAGGGACACTATGGATTTTCTGAGAAAAATCGAAACTATTAGCTTCGATCCATCGTGTTCCCTTGTGAGTATTGACGTCGAATCACTTTATAGTTCGCTCCCTCATTCTAAGGGTTTAATGGCGGTCGCTGAATCTTTAAAAACAAGGGCATTTTTTTTTTATCTCACAATGAATTTGTCCTGAACCTCTTGGAATTTGTGCTTACGCATAACTATTTCCTATTTGACGGCAAGTTCTTCCACCAGCTCAGTAGGACTGCGATGGGGAGCCCGTGTGGCCCCACATATGCGAATCTCCTCCTGGGCTGGTGGGACTAGTGTTCCCTGATAGTCAGCCCTGGTGGTGCGAAAACTTCGTCTTTTGGTCCCGATATATAGACAACGTTTTCCTACTCTGGAGTGGCAACTTGAATCTCTTTAAGAGGTTCATGGATACCATCAATACTAATGAACTAGGTCTGTCCTTTACATATGAGTTATATCCTGATACATTAACGTGTCTTGATGTAAGAGTGACTAACAAAATGGTAGATTGGTTACCACTCTTTTTAGGAAATCTTCCGCGACTAACAACTTACTACACTGGGACAGTTTTCATCCTACAAATCTTAAGAGGGAGATCCCCAGGGGCCAGTTTTTAAGGGTCAAGAGAAATTGCTCTGATGTGAACAGTTTCCATTTGGAATCTAGGAAGCTGTACAACCGCTTCAAAGGAAGAGGATACCCTCAGAGGGGACTTCAGGATGCCTTTCTTAATGCTCAATCACGGGACAGGGATACATTGCTGATCCCAAAAGAGCGGAACCCTGAGCAGAAGGTTATCCGGATTGTATCCACTTTTGACGTGGAGAATAAACGTATTAGGGATATAATCCGGAAATATTGGCCCATACTACGTATGGACCCAGATTTGGAGAACGCCCTCACACCGAATCCCAGCATTACTTTTAGACGTTCATTGGTTCATAGCCACTTCACACGTCCTTCACCGCCAGGTTGTTGGCTGGAACGTAAACCGCTAGGAACATTTAAGTGTGGCGCATGTACAGCATGTGCATACATTAAAAGAACAAAGAGTATTGTTTGTTTCGCCACACAACAGGTTTATTTCGCTAGAGATTTTGCCAACTGCAATAGCAGGGGGGTAGTATATATATGTCAGTGTAAATGTCCCCGTGATCAAGGGGAAGACTTATAGAGAGTTCCGACGTAGCGTATTGGAGCACGTAAACGACATAAAAAAACAGGAAAACACCCCAGTTGCTGACAATATGGGAATGTCACAATGGTGACCCAAGTAGTTTGAAATTTTCGGTTCTTGAGCTGGTCCAACCCTCATCCGGGGGGGGGGGGGGGGCACTGGGACCGACGGATCCTCCAAATGGAGACGGAGTGGATTTATAGGTTGCGGTCCCAGTCGCCCAATGGACTGAATGAGAGGCTGACCTTCTCATGTTTTATCTAGTCTGGGATTTTCCTGCCAATTAGCAAAGTAGCTCTGTCTCCGGTACCAATAGGAATGCTTCTATCGGCACGCAGAGTGCTTTATAGGTGGTTACATTATTGTTTGGACATCTATCTGGTCCAATTAAAATATCATTTTTGCTTTTATCTATGTTTACATCAATTGTGTATGTCTGGTCTTCCCAACATATTATGACTGTAGTCTGCAGTCCACCCTATTGTTTAAACTTTAGCCTTAATGTTCTGATGTTAAAATAAAGGGCTACCCTTAAGCCCCTCTAATTGGTTAATGGTAAATGGTTTACCGCATTGTTTCAGGGGTATGTATTTATTTATATTCTATGAATATGAGCGCAAGACTGTGCGCAAGATTGTGCGCAATAGCTGAACATCGGTGCTTGTGTCCCATCTTGGAACGCATCTTCAGCACTTCCTGGATGCTGCGGAGTGACGTTATGGGGGCCTGTGCGCTCCAGTTCGGAGCGCATGAGGTATGAGTGCCTGGGACGCCCAGCTTTGGATGCAGCAACATACCACGCGGCGCCTTTTCAGTGGCCAATCCCCCTATTAAATCAACGTGTACCTATTCGAGCGGCGTCTCCCTCCTCCCACACATGACAGAGTACTGGGGGTGGGACTGGAGTCCGACGCCACTCCCAACCATGATGATTGACACCTAGCATGGCTGTGATGCTGGGACTATTTTTCAGAAGGAGTTTTGACACGCACAATGTTGGGGGCGGGCCCATTCATTTAGACTAACACCCAGGCTGAACCAATAGGAGGAATGGACTGATTGATTGACAGCTTGTGTAAAAAATGAAAATAGTTTCCTCTGGTTGATAGGTCCAGGGATGAATGAGATAAGGTAGGCTATTTGACAGCCCCCAAACCTGGGGTGTTTAAAGTGGGAATGGCCATACTACTCTGAGCTACCATCTACTCCACACCTAAGCAGAAAGGCTGTGTCAGAATGGTCCCGTGAGTATTATAGCCACAAACCTGTACCCCTGGTAAGTGTAGTCAGGACCAGTAACTTTAAAATTTTCAGCAATTGGCATTGCACATTAATTGTTGCTTCTTATATTACTCTATCTAAGAGTGTCATCTGTATTGGGCTGAATTTTATGTTAGCAGCTCTGGAGTGTTTCTCAGGTCTGGGCAATATATTTATCTGGCCAGGATGTTTTTTGTTTCCTGATTATGTGGAACACAGGTTGGAGTATCATGGCTGAATGACCGTTAGGAACGATACTTCTGCGGTCTATATTCTATATTGGTAGGACTGTATATACTGTCTAATAGACCGTTGATTCTCATTTTCATTATCTTAGGTTTATCCTCTTAAGCCTATTCTGCTTGTTATTGGGATACTTCATTTGTGTCCTATATATAGTGTAACATTCATCCCCTGATGAACCCCTGATCCATCATACTGGGGGGGAAACGCGTTGAGATTACACCATAAGAGTTGGTTATCTAGGTTAAGGACAGTATAAGGACAGTATAGTCCTAGGTACGAGAATGAGGAACACCTACCATCAAGGTGTGTCCCCGGGCTGAGAAGGTGGAGGGACAGTGGAGGGAGAGGTGTTATCTTGTGGTGCCCCGACAGCGTCCCTAACTCACTATCTCAGCTGGTAATTTATCTGTGGGTGATAGCTTGTGTCATTTTGGAAAGTCTGTATAGGACTCAGGAAATTTTAGCTATATAGATTAAAAGTTATGTTTTAAGACTTTTTGCCCTCTGTGACTGGTCTACTTAGCTCTGCGCGTCTTACACTATCTGTATCTCAGTGATTTGCTATATTGATAGAACCACCACAAGACAGGAAAAAGGTTGTGTCAGTCTCCAAACAGAATGCAAAAATTCCAAAAAGTGATCGTAAGAGAAACCAGAAATTTCCTAACCAACAAGGGCAGGTTCATACTAATGAACATAAAGAAAGAAGAGACTGTAGAAGACTGGGAAAGGGGAGAGCACAGGACATTCCAGAGAAATCCGAAAAGGGGACAGACATGAAACAAGACAAGGAAAGAGCTGATGAAGAGTATCAAACACGGTATAGAAGTGACCCCAACTTAGCAAGGTACCCTGTAAAGCCACAGTCTGAGGAGCAACAGATGCGTATGCATGCTAAGGTTTCAAAGACACGGTACGAAAGAAGGCCAGTGATGCATCTCTACCACATGCAAAATTAGATGAACCAGAAGTTCCTGAGGACAAATTTGGGAAGAATTCTCAAGTGTTGAATTACAGCCCACCTAGTCCTAGCCATAGCCTTGTGCCACCAGAATTCACCAGTTGTGAGGATGTTCCACCTGTGACTACTGTGCCCCAGCCTGTGCCCCCTCCGCTGGTCCTTCTCTGCCCATAACTACAGCACCCCAGAGTATCCCAGTGGTCCTCAGACGTACCACTAGACAAAATGCTGGCACTTCCCCTGTTCGGTATCCGCAGGATGAATTTGTTTGGCCTGCCAGACAACAGTACATTACCATACACTACTGTATAAGAGTACAACCCTCTGGGTATTCAGTCAAAGGCAGGGACTGCCAATCATAAAGTGTGTGGGGGGGGGGGGGAATATGTAAGAAAAAGTCATGTAATGTCCCCAAGTTTCATTACTCTGTTTAACCTGTGTTAAATTCAATGTATATGTGTTTCTGTATTACTGTGATACTGGTCCTTTAAGGCAGCAGCTAAGTGTTGAAGTGACATGCCCCCTATGATGTTAGCCTGCCTCTGATGCAGACAGTGTGAGCATAGAGAAGGAGGAAGTGACGAAACTTATGCAGAAGCTGCAGCCATATTGGCAAGATATAGAACAGGTTTTGTGTTGTGTTAAAAGTGTGTGGAGATACTAAAGGACTTTCCTGTGCAGCCAGGCTGTGTGAACTTCATTCGGAGTATAAAGAAACAGTGCATTTAGTGGAGCCAAGGACTGTGTGCAGCAACTACTCAGTGTAAAGTGGGCACAGCCAACATTGGGCTGTGTGAATTGCCACCAACAGTAAGAAAACGGAAATAACTGAAAAGGATGACATCAGGCCCCATCGTGCACTTCTACGAACTGTAAGAGGTCCACTTGCACCACTGGGATAAGGGGGGGTGCGCACCCAATTGTCAAGTTAGGGTAAGTTAGGGACAGTTTGTGGGACTATTGCTTACGCACTGCAAATACGGACAGAGAAAAGGTGAAAATTGTTGCAAGATTTGACTTGAATTGTTTAAGCTATTCTGAATATTTTGCTTGTCTTTATCTCTGTTATCTCATATTTAACCTGCCTTTATTAATCTATAGTAAATGCAATTTTCCTAAACTTGACCACTGGGTACGCATTATTTTCTGGTTGCGGAGCCAAACCACCTGCCTTGCTCTCGGTGCAAGTGTGGAACCACTGTGCCAACCAACGGATTTGACTTAGGGCAAAACTAAGGGTGTTATCCTGGAGGTTCTTTGGTATTTACCTTTTAACCTTACACAGGGATCTGGACTTCACTGTAGGGAACAAGTGGTGTCCGTGTTGTTGACTGCTGGGTCAGAAAGACACCAGTGTTCTGGCCCTTTAAAGGTGGAGCCTGCAATAAGAAAGGCTAGCTGGCAAGCAGGCCGGTGACCGGCCCCAGCCAGAGGATGGCAGTGGGTGGTGAGTTTATCCCTTCAGTTAAGTTTAACAGTGCGGCAGAAGATCACAGCTGCCCTTTCTGTAACAAAGAACAATTAATAATACAGTCAGCCTTAGGATGGTGACTAGCTTGGTAAATTCAGGTTGCTCAAGGAGGCCAATTAGCTACCCTCTAAATGGGCCCTGAACAGGAAATCTGTATTGTGCTCTAATTTATGGCGCCTACAATAACTCAGTGATGGTTACCTGTTAAAGGAGAACAACCTCCTAATAATCAATAAAGGGGTTGAAAAATATTCTACCGTTTTCAAACCAGCACTCCGATCTCTGGATCTGAATATTTTTGTAATTGCATATCATTAAACATGTATTATAGCTACTGAGTTATTCAATGAGATCTATCTGTATAGCACCATTTGCTGTTTGCTTTTCTTCTAATTGCTTTGTGCTGCTCACTGAGACGGAAGCACATGCTCAGTTCTATCCTTCAACTGCCACTAGCTGCAGCAGAAAAGATACACCCCAGAGAAAGGTCAAGCAAAACAATGAATAGCAAACAATGAATGGGGTGATTTCTGGCTTCATGAGGTATAGGGCTGGTTGTAATATTGTTAGAAAGAGGTTATCACGTACTAGATTATGTTTTAATTTTCCTTTTTTGACATTATTCATGGGAAACCCCCATTTACTGATGCCGATGATCAGTTACAATCAGTGGAAGCCAGACATTAAATGAGTCTACCACAGTGGGAGCAGCCCATTGGACCAGCTCTCTGCTCTGCCTCATATAGAAAACCAAGTGGTATAATCTCAAAATGGCACTATCACCTCCTGTACAATAGAGCTTTCAGAATAGAGATCAGTGAGCTTCTCCTCATATATAAATACTCCTCACGTGTACTCGGGTTTCTAAAAAAAATAAAATACCCCAACCAAGGCCTCTCAGGGAGTCAAGCAAATTTTCTGGGCTCTGTAGTGATGAGCGGCAGGGGCAATATTCGAATTCACGATATTTTGTGAATATTTGGGTGAATATTCGTCCTAAATTCGCGAATTTGCCATTATTTTCTTGATTGAGAAAATCGGCAATGTAATATGCACGTATATAATGTTGAAAAGAGATGAAGTCAGCGGCACTCACCCGTGTAGAGAAAGGTTCAAGACTTTATTGTAATCCATGGATACATAGAAGGTAAGTCGGTCGGGCCTGGGGGCGGACAAACTCTCCTCACATTAGATAAGCGACGTCCGTTTTGCGAAACAACTGCGCTTCATCTGGCTCAAGCATGTCCGTGCGTGCGTGCACGCCAATTAAATAATGCGCCGCCTCTCCCACCTTGGGGGGGAGGGTCACGCCCCCTAAAACCGGACACTATCTTAAAATCAAAATACATGCAATAAGAGAAACAATGTTAACATGACTAATTGGTGACTAAAATGAGTGACCAATAAATAAGGTAAACAATAAAATATAGTAACATAACATACATTGAAACCGCTTATGGATGAATCTAGGCGATACATATAATGGGGGAAGGCCTACAGGGACCCGTTCAGGCTACCCTAAAAGGAGGCGACACATATATATGTATATGTTTTAAACTATGAGGCCTGGTTAATATAGAGCGGGGTGGAGAAAGGGGGCACCCTTACATATATATCCTACAGATGTACAGACATATCATTTTTGTCATTTAAGCAGAGACTCCCCATTGCTTGGGTCCGAATAATCCATCTCGACTCTTTCTGTAATAATAGCTAGTGCCTATCACCCCCCCTAAGTGGAGTATTCACAACCTCAATGCCTGCAAATTTGAGACAGCGGGGATTACTCCTATGCTGCTCCCAGACATGGGTGATGAGGCGGGGACATCCTTTCCCCGTTCTCACAGAGTTAATGTGTTCCCTAAAGCGTTCAAACAATGGCCGGATCGTCTTGCCTATATAAAAGTTATGGCAATCACAGTTTACCACATACACAACGAACGCTGCTCTACATGTGATAAATTGTCGAACCTTGTGTGTCATTCCACCCATACACAAAGTTTTACTGCAATATGCACGTATTGTGTGCGCAATACAGGTGTGGGTCACTTTTGCTACATTTTTAAGCTGCTAGAAGTTTCCTGAGACTGGAGAAAATGGTTGGCATGGCAGAACATTACAATAGCTTTATATGCAGATAGAGTGCTCCAATATATTTGCGATTGCGCAAATCGACAAATAATGATGCTCATATTTTGGCACAATACGTGCAACTTTACATTTAACAGGTCTGACTACATATTACTGATTGGTGCACTAAGTATTGTTGTGAACTTGTGACATCACAGCACTATGTCTGTAGCATGTATGATTCTTAAATAGTAAGCGGTAGGCAACTTTCCTATTGCCTGCTAGGAATTTTTCTAAGCTCAGACAAAGACATTGCAGCCTTCTCATTGGCCCACAAGCAAGAAGCAGGGAGGGATCATGGGTTCAGATGAAAAAAAAAAATCTAGAATATTATCAAATACGAATATATAGCACTATATTCTAAATCTTTGCGAATTTTAGAATTGCGATATTTGCGATTACAATTTCGCAATTCATATATTCACGCCCACTAGTGCTCTGCTCTGTTGAAGGGTAGTTACCCAGAAGGCACTGGGCTACTGGTATGAGACATTCAATTTCCCATTTCTTTTGGAAAGGAGACTATGTTTCAGAGAAGCATTATATGAGAACACAAGCACGACAATAGATAAAAAATCTTATTATGGAAAAGCACTGATTGAAAGGTTTGAGGCTACCATCAGGGGAAAATCTTATTATGAAAGAATAAAATCACTGATTGAACAGCTCAAGGCTACCACCAAAAGCCTAATGGTTAAAAAATAGGGATACATTGGTCTATGAAGCACAAGCATTGCAATAAATAAAAAAAATATTATTATAAAAAGCACAAATTGGAAAGTTTGAGGCTACCACCAGGGGGATATTTTATTATGAAAAAGCACTGAGGACACATGGAGGTGATTTGAACTTTTGTATTCACCTTCCACAAACATTCAAAAAGTTATGGACAGTCAAGTGCAAGATTGCAATAAAGAAACTTAACTGTCCCAAGTTCTACCCCAGAACCTAACAATATGTAATCAGATACAATTTTGATTTTAGAAATCATGTGCAGCTCTTGAAGCTGAACACTATGCCTAAAAATCTGTTTTGCTGTAAAATAATGTTCAATATACACTTCTAGCTCCTTGGCTACAGTTTCTTAAATTACAGGTATGAAATAAAAGATCATTTAACTTCCAGCAATACAAGTAAAAAGTTCTGGGTGATAGATAGTTATCTACAGTGTGTGCAGCTGGAAGCTGTAGAAAAAGAAACATCAGCGCTCACAGGTTTCCAGTCTAGGAAAGTATTAACTCTGTAGTTCCATGTTAGAAACCTCTCACTGTATGATGGATAAATACTGCAGCTGACTTATACAATATGATACGATACACTTTAATGATCCCGAGGGAAATTTCAGTATCACAGCAGCACAACATAGACATGGATCACAGTAGACAATTGACAGTATAATCCCATACATTACTATTCATGACAGGCCAGTACAATACACCATTGGTACAACAGTAATACAACACTTAAAGGACACTTGAAAGATTTCACACTTAAGTAGTTGTTATACAATCCCATATTGTTTAATCCAAATAGTTCGTGTCGACCCATAGCAGTCGACACAAACAATTTTCTGAATCTTTCTTTTTTACACCTTAGTAGGTGTAAGACGGTTACTGAAGCTGCTCCTCTGCCTCATAAACAGCTCATATAATGGGTGTTCATTATTGTTAGTGTTGAGCGAACCCGAACTGTAAAGGTCGGGTTCGTACCGGACTTTAGGGGTTTTTGTACACGGACCCGAACCCAAACTTTTCCATAAATGTTCGGGTTCGAGTTCAGTGTTCAGCCATTTAATAAAGCTTGTTGAAAGGCTGCAGGGCAGCCAATCAACATGCGTTTAAGATGTGTGCCCTTAGAAGTCATCACAGCCATGCCTACTAATGGCATATAATTGGCCAGTGCAGCATGTGACCCAGCCTTTATATAAGCTGGAGTCATGTTGTGCTGCACATCAAGTCAGCTCTTACTAGTATAGGGATAGGATGCTGCTGCTGTGGGGGAGAGAATAGTAAAGAATCTGATATAAGAGCTTGGTGTTAAGTCTGTGATTTGTGGATGCAATGCAACATTTTTGTACCCTGCCCTGAGTCCAATGACACAGAAAAATAAGTTTTAATCCGTCTGTTAGTTAGGTGGGCGTCTGCAGCCATTTTGTGTAAGTGCAGTGCACTTGCACCTGCATATGTGCCAGGGACAATAATCCTGTTCTTGTAGTTCAGTGGGTGACATATACCCATTTTTTAAGTTAAGTGCACCTGCACTGTATATGTGAAGGGAAAAGAATATAGGTAATCCGTCTGGGAGTTCAGGGACCGAGGGGGATACATATTAACATGTTTTTTTGTAAAGTACCCCTGTGCTGCATATGTGACAGTGTAATCAATTCAGTAAATCCATCTGTTAGATTCTGGGGGGACAAATTAATTTTTTTTGCTAAACAGTACCTTTGCGGTCTGCACTGCATTTGTGAAAAAGAAAATCAGTATATCCATCTGTTTCATCGTGGGTGAAAAAATCACTTTATTGTTCCCATAAATTACCTTTACGGCATGCACTAGTTTGTGATAGAGAAAAAAAAACAGGAAATCCATTTGTTTCATTGTGGGTTAAAATAAATCACCTTTTTTGCCATAAAGTACCTTTGCAGCCTGCATCTGCATTTATGATAGTAAAATATAATCAGTAAATACAACTGGGACATTGTGGGTAAAAAAAAAATATCTTTTTTTGGGCTAGAAAGTACCTTTGCGGCCTGCACTGCATTTGTGATAGAGAAAGATAATCAGTAAATCCATCTGTTTTATTGTGGGTGGACATTTTCACGGTTATCAGGCCAGTCATTCACAAGTGGCATGGAGGGTGTGTTCCTGCTGCACTGCATACCTGACTGGGAAATATATTCTGTAAATTTGGCAGCGTTTAGATTGTTGGGTCATCTATACCCCTTTTTTCTTTCAAACTACCCCTGCACTGCATACCTGACTGGGAAATATATTCAGTAAATTCTGCAGCGTTTAGATTGTTGGGTCATCTATACCTCTTACAAGCGCACGCTGGTTGACGCGCTGCTGATGGCATTCCCACCTGACACCGGTGCCTCAGTGGAAGCACAAGGTGAAGGCAGAGGAGGAGGAAGAAGTCGCCAACACAGCTGGGGCATCACCAGCACCTCAGAAGGCAGGGTTAGCATGGCCAAAATGTGGAAAAGCTTTGTCAGCTCGCCACAAGAACCACCAGCTGATATGGAACGTCTTAGCAGGAGGCAGCAACATGGTGGAACAGTATGTGTGCACACGCCTACACGTACTGACTGATGGGTCTGCCCCATTCAGCCTCTGGGTCTCCAAATTGGGCACATAGCCTGAGCTTGCTCTTTACGCCTTGGGGGTGCTGGCCTGCCCTGCAGCCAGTGTATTGTCTGAACGTGTGTTTAGCATGGCAGGGGGTGTTATCACAGACAAGTGCAGCCACCTGTCTACAGCCAATATGGACAAGCTCACGTTCATTAATATGAACCAGGCATGGATCGCACAGGAGACAGGACTTGTCCGTACCTTGTGCAGAATAGACATGTATACCGGCCTCACCCAGCCTTTGTTATACTCCAGCGCACTTTCTCTTTGTTTTCTTTTCTATATTTCCCAATGTTTTTGGGTCAATGTAATATTGTGTATTGCGTGCACAATACAGGTGTGGGCCACTTTTGCTACATTTTTTAAGCTGCTAGAAGTTTCCTGAGACTAGAGAAAATGGTTGGCATGGCAGAACATTAAAATAGCTTTATATGCAGATAGAGTGCTCCAATATATTCGCGATTGTGTAAATTGGCAATTAATGATGCGCATATTTTGGCGCAATTTCACATTTTAGCAGTTCTGACTACATATTACTGATTGGTACACTAAGTATTGTTGTGAACTTGTTATACTCCAGCGCACTTTCTCTTTGTTTTCTTTTCTATATTTCCCAATGTTTTTGGGTCTACCAAATAAAAAAAATAAAAAAAAGGAAACCAAAAACAAAACATAGTGTTTGCGGCTACCTCCTCCACCACCGCTTCACCTATACCGCCACTTCTACTGCCTCCTCAACCTCCTACTCCATATGGACCTCCTCTTAGTTCAAGATTATTATTTTTTATTTTTATGTATTTTATGTTATTCTTAGTCATTTCCCTATCCACATTTGTTTGCAGGGCACCAGCTCCTTATTTATGTCTTTACGTTTAGTTGTAGATAGTTTAGTTGTAGATATCCTGGCACCACTCCACAAAATCAGACACCAACTTCCTATACTCCTCCTCACCCCAGCTCCCCCAATACATCCGATAGCAGCTATTTTATTGTGAAATTGAGCTATATGTTTGTCATGCTGTCACTTATAGGCCATGTTGTCTCATCTAGGATTTACAATGTGGCTGCATTTTGTTCAATTGTATCTTACACTCTTTTGCACAGTATTTACCTCATTACTTACAGCTTGACTAAACTCTTGCAATTTAACCCTCCTACTGCAACACTATATTATAGGTACTGATTAGTAGAGATATTGCGAATATAAAATTTTCCGTTCGCAAGCCGCGAACGCGAATTTCTGCAAATGTTCGTGAACGGGCGAACCGGGCGAACCACCATAGACTTCAATAGGCAGGCGGATTTTAAAAACCACAGGGACTCTTTCTGGCCACAATAGTGATAGAAAAGTTGTTTCAAGGGGACTAACACCTAGACTGTGGCATGCCGCAGGGAGATGCATGGCAAAACTCCCATGGAAAATTATGTAGTTGACGCAGAGTCGGGTTTTAATCCATAAAGGGCATAAATCACCTAACATTCCTAAATTGTTTGGAATAACGTGCTTTAAAAAATACAGTGTGTGTATACGATCAGGTATGATGTTGTATCGATCAGGTAGTGTAAGGGTTTCACAGTGACAGACCAAACTCCCCGTTTAACGCACCGCAAACAACCACAAACAGTCCATTTGCACAACCGCAAACTCCCCATTTGCACAAGGTTGGATACCAAGCTAGCCATGTCCCGTTCCTTGTCCTTACTGACGTCATTGAAGGTCTCTTCCTCCACCCAGCCACGTACAACACCAAGGGTCCCTGAAAGGTTACAACAAGCCCTCTGGGATGCCTGCTGTGGTTGGTCTTCCACCTCCTCAAAGCCACCTTCCTCCTCTGACTCCTCTTCTTCAGACTCCTCTCTCTGCGTTGCCGCAGGTCCAGCAATCGATGACGACAAGGCTGCTTCTGATGGTGATGGTGACCACAACTCTTCCTTTTCATGCTCATCTACAGCCTGATCCAGCACTCTTCGCAGGGCACGCTCCAGAAAAAACGAATATGGGATGAGGTCGATGATGTTGCCTTGGGTTTGACTGACCAGGTTTATCACCTCTGCAAAAGGACGCATAAGCCTACAGCCATTGTGCATGAGCGTTCAGTAATGTGGCCAAAAAATACCCAGCTCCGCAGAGGCTGTCCTCTTCTTTTTAAATTAAAAAAATCTGTTCTTACAATCTCCGTTTTGTCCCCTATGAGGGGCCGGTGTATGAAATAGATTTTAGAAACCGGGAGATGGAAAAAGATGGTTGGTCGGTCCTCTTCCTTCCAATTTGAGGCACTGCGCGTGCGCCATGCAATGCACTGTGCCACCCTATATGAGTGGTGGGCAGTGGGCACAATACAGTCTGTGGGCCTGACACTCACTGGCAGGCAACTGCAATTATATTGAAGGGTAAAAATGAAATGACTTTTATCTGCAAGGTACTGTGCCACCGTAATGAGTGGTGTTCAGAAAGTACAGACGGTGGGCCTGCGACCTCTCACACATGGGCAGACAACTGCAATATATATATATAGAAAAAATAAATAAAAGCAGACTGATGTACCAGCCCTAAAAAGCGCTTTTTGGGGTGCTGTCAGGATGCTGTCCTTACAGCAGATGAGTCTTTGAGAACTGGAGAGGACACAGAACACTGGCCTAGCTAACGCTTTCCCTATTAATTCAGCAGCAGCAGCACTCTCCCTGCTCTAACTAACACTGCAGCTTCAGAATAAATCTAAGATGGATGCTGTCCTTGCTTTTAGATAGAAGGTGGGAGGGTCTGGGAGGGAGGGTATGCTGATTGGCTAGAATGTGTCCACTGACTGAGGTACAGGGTCAAAGTTTGCTCAATGATCATGTATAGGGGGCGGACCGAACATCGCATATGTTGGCCCGCCACAGCTGATGCTAACAAGCGATTTTCGCCGGGAACTGTTCGCCGGCAAATAGTTCGGGACATCTTTACTGATTAGTGATTAGCAGCAGGGGCAATATTTGAATTTGCGATATTTCGCAAATATTTGGGCGAATAGTCGTCATAAATTCGCGAATTCGAGAATTCGGCATTATTTTCTTGATTGTGAAAAACGGCAATGTAATATTGTGTATTGCGTGCACAATACAGGTGTGGGCCACTTTTGCTACATTTTTTAAGCTGCTAGAAGTTTCCTGAGACTAGAGAAAATGGTTGGCATGGCAGAACATTAAAATAGCTTTATATGCAGATAGAGTGCTCCAATATATTCGCGATTGTGTAAATTGGCAATTAATGATGCGCATATTTTGGCGCAATTTCACATTTTAGCAGTTCTGACTACATATTACTGATTGGTACACTAAGTATTGTTGTGAACTTGTGACATCACAGCACTATGTATGTAGCACATATGGTTCTTATATAGTAAGGGGTAGGCAACTTTCCTATTGTTTGCTAGGGATGTCGCTAAGCTCAGACAAAGACATTGCCGCCTTCTCATTGGCACAGAAGCAAGAAGCAGGGAGTTCATGGGTTCAGATGAAAAAAAATCTAGAATATTTGCAAATACGAATATATAACACTATATCCTATGGCAAATTCTCGAAGTGACCATATTCGCGATTAAAATTCGCGATTCGAATATTTGCACCCAACACTAGTACTGATTACCCAACAAAATCCAGAAGAAGCTAGGGTGACTATACGGCTCACAGTGGTTTCAGTTGTGATTGGATCCATATGCCAGAGGGGCCCATGGCCCCCTTTCCCCTCACCACTCTACACTGATTGTCCTCCTTTGATCTCCTTTCTGATCTTCTTTTATGTTTGGCTGCCTGTGCATCATAAATCTATTTCTCATGCTCCATGATGCACCAAGATGTTGAAGCAGAGGAGAGAGGGGAATATTTTGCACAGGCTGCCAGACATCCCCACTGTCAGAAAGAAGATTATGAACCTTTTAATTTCAAAAGTAGCAGTAGGTCAGCCAATAGTCAAGGAACGGAGGCTGTGGAAAAAATACAGATTTGTAACATAGTATTAGACTGGCGTTTTAGAAGTCAGTCTAAGGGTCCTTTCACACTGGCGTTTTTGTTTTCCGGCATAGAGTTCCGTCCTTGGCGCTCTATGCCGGAAAAATCCTGATCAGGATCATCCCCATGCATTCTGAATGGAGAGAAATCCATTCAGGATGCATCAGGATGTCTTCAGTTCATGGAACGTTTTTTGGACGCAGCAAATACCGCAGCATGCTGCGCTTTTTGTTCCGTCCAAAAATCCGGAACACTTGCCGCAAGGCCGGATCCGGAATTAATGCCCATAGAAAGGCATTAATCCGGATCCGGCTTTAAGCTAAACGTCGTTTCGGCGCATAGCCGGATCCGACGTTTAGCTTTTTGTCAATGGTTACCATGGCAGCCAGGATGCTAAAGTCCTGGTTGCCATGGTAAAGTGTAGTGGGGAGCGGGGGAGCAGTATGCTACCATCCGTGCGCTCGGGCGCTCCAGAGTGACGTCAGGGCGCCCTACACGCATGGATCACGCTGACGTCATTCTGGAGTGCCGCGGGAGCCGCACGGACTGTAAGTATACCGCTCCCCCGCTCCCCACTACTACTATGGCAACCAGGACTTTAATAGCGTCCTGGCTGCCATAGTAACCTGAAAGCATTTCGAAGACTGATCAGGATCCTGATCAGTCTTCTAATGCCTTCAGACGACTTGCGTTCTGACGGAAGAGGTAGAAGCCAATTTTTATCATTTTAACCCCTTAAGGTTTTTTCATTTTTGCGTTTTCGATTTGCGCTGCTTCCCCTCCAAGAGCCATAACTTTTTTATTTTTGCGTTCACATGGCCATATGAGGGGTTTTTTTTTTGCGGGACAAGTTATAATTTCCAACACCACCATTTAATATTGCATACGAGATAGTGGGAAGCGGTAAAAAAATTCCAAATGGGGTGAAATTGCAAAAAAAAAGCTATTCCACCACAGTTTTACGGGTTTTTAAATTACGACATTTGATGTGCAATACAACTGACATTTAGTTTTATTCTACAGGTCAGTACAAATCTGGCGATACCCAATATGTATAGTTTTTCTTGCGTTTTGATAGTGAAAAAAAATTCAAAATTGGGAAATTTTTTTATTTTTATTTTTCTCGCCATATTTTGACCCCTATAACTTTTTTGTAATTAAGTGTATGGCATTGTATGGGGGCTTATTTTTTGCGGGGCGATCTGAACTTTTAGTTGATACCATTATGGGGTGTGTAGGACTTCTTGATCACTTTTTATTTAAATTTTTTTTGAGGAATTGAAGCGTCCAAAAACGGCGAATCGGCCATTTGGGCGCTTTTTTCCGTTTTTATGTTTACCGTATGGGAAATATATTTTTATACTACGGCCGTTTTCGCACATTGCGACACCCATGATGTGTATTTTTTTTTATTATTATTTTATTTAAATTTGGGGGAAAGGGGGGTGATTTGAATTTTTAGGTTTTTTAAATAAATTTTATTTTTTTATTTTTATTTTTTTACACTTTTATGTAGGTCCCATGATTGTTTCTATCATTAACTCCAATACACATGTATTGGAGTTTATGAGGATTTTACTACTTTCCTATGAAGCCCTATTGCTAACAAGGACTGCATAAGAAATAGTAAGTAGTAGCCTCAAATAATTCATTGAGTTCGAGGCTATTATATCCAGCACTGCGATTCCCCCCGATCACCACTAGGGGGAGCCGGAGCGCTGCCGAAAGTTTTACTTTCAGTTTTAGCGCGCACAGACGCCGTGGTCATGATTGACCACGGCATCTGCGGGGTTAAATGATTGCGATCGGCATCGCTGCCGACCGCGATCATTAGCTGCGGGGGTCAGCTACAGGAAACAGCCAGACCCCCACAGTCCCACCCCTAGGGACCGGACCCATGACGTACCCATACGTCATAGGTCCTTAAGGGGTTAAGGGGAAAACAATTTCTTCCCGACTCCAATCAGGCAGTCAGAATAACTCCCTGGATCAACGCCTCCTTTCTACAAATCTAATAACTATAACCTGTAATATTATTACACTCCAGAAATACATCCAGTCCCCTCTTGAATTCCTTTATTGTACTCACCATCACCACCTTCTCAGGCAGAGAGTTCCATAGTATCACTGCTCTTACCGTAAATAATCCTTTTCTATGTTTGCATAGAAACCTTCTTTCCTCTAGACGCAGAGGATGTCTCCTCGTCACAGTCACAGTCCTGGGGATGAATAGATGATGGAAGAGATCTCTGTACGAACCCCAGATATAGTTATACATGGTTATTAGATCTCCCCTTGGTAGTCTTTTTTTCTAAACTAAATATCCCTAATTTTGCTAATCTTTTTGGGTATTGTAGTCCATCCATTCCACTTATTACTTTAGTTGCCCTCCCATGAACCCCCTTTAGCTCTGCTATGTCTGCCTTGGTCACAGGAGCCCAGAATTGTACACAGTACTCCATGTGTGGTCTGACTAGTGATTTGTAAAGTGGCAGGAACTTCTCATCATGTGCATCTATGCCCCTTTTGATGCAACCCATTATCTTATTGGCCTTGGCAATTCCTTTTCAGTGTCATTATTACCCAGTGTTTTGCCATTTAGTATGTATGATTGACTTGCATTATTCCTTCCCATGTGCATAACCTTACATTTTCAGTGTTAAACCTAATCTGCCACTTCTCTGCCCAAGTGTTACGGCGGGAAGTGGGGAAAGCCCCCCGCCGTGCAATGTCCGCGGCCGCTGGGCCAAACAAGGGCTAAAGCAGGGACATAGGAACTGCCAAACTAGCACGTCCCTAACGCTGGCCCTGGTCTCCTAACAGTATGGGCCGACCCCGAAGGTAGGAGGGCCCATACGTCCGGAACCTAGAGCCCTGGACATCCCTGCTTCACCCTGGATCTAACAGGGCAGAGACCACCTGCTCACCCAGGGACACGGATGAGCAGGAGTCTCCCGAGGCCCCTCTGCAGCCGGGACCCTGACAGTGTGAACCCCAGTACCGCAGGAGAGCATACAACCAAACACTCTTACCTGCCGCACCGCAGAATATAAACCGGATCCAAGAACTCCCGACCTCCCATGCGGACAACTGACGCATGCGGATGGATCCCAAAGTGGCAGCACACCATCAGGTAGGTACCACACCCCTCCGGGCGGGCAAGCCCCTTCCGGAGCGTCACACCGTGTCAACAAACACCAAACATACCCACACCATACTACAGCAACCAGGTGGGGAAGGGATACACAGACACTCACCAGGGAAGGAACAACATAGCAAACAACATAACAAATAAGGGTGGCTCACGCAGACATCAAGGTGGAAACATACAGCCAAATTCCAGCCATGCTCACACCATGAATGGACAAACAAGACTGACCTTCAGGCTCCACACACTGACACTTAAGGAGGCCTGAGGACACACCCACCATACAAAGCAGCCACACCTTAACCCCGTGCACACCAAACGGGGGAAGTGCACAAATATAAACACACGTTGCCAAAGGCAACCACATGCGTTGACAGCGAGCTGCCTAGCACCAAACTCAGGCTGCTCCACTGCCAACAACACAACGTAACAAACACACCTTAACCCTGTGCACACCAAACGGGGGAAGTGCACACATACAAACACACGTTGCCAAAGGCAACCGCATGCGTTGACAGCGAGCCGCCTAGCACCAAACTCAGGCTGCTCCACTGCCAACAACACAACGGGAAAACCAGACACGCATGCAGAAACAACCGAGTTGCCAGTGGCAACCGCACGTGAGGCCACTACGTAATAGCCCACCACGTGCGGCAACCAGAAACCTAGCCGCTGGAAACCACATGCGGGGCAACGAGTCACAACCATACACATGGTCGTGACACTCCCACCCCTCAAAGCCCCCCCAACCAAAAAGGGGAAGTTGGTGGGGCAAACCTCAAGGGGAGGGGGGAGGGGCAGTTGCCTGATAACACCCAGTGTCTCCCTCCAGAACTGCCGCCAACAAAGCTGGACCGTCAACTAGGTCCCAGGCTGCCAGCCACCAAAACAGTCTGGAGGAAACAACTGGACACCGCGTCCAACTCAGGGAGGAAACACCTGCTCCAGGTCGCTGCCTGGAACCATTCCTCACACCCGCACACAGCAGGGACTAAATGAGGAAGGCCCAGACCTGGCGACCGGAACGAGGAATCCTGAGAAGGACGAGGGGGACACCAGCACGGACACGATTAGAGAGGTGGCGGGGGAAATGCCAGCAACCGTGCCGTTAACGGTGTTAACCCCCATGACGTTCTCCCTCCGGAGAACGCGCACGCGTGCCTAAAACCGCAGGCGACGCATGCTGCACCCTCTTCCGAAGGCGGAAGACTGCGTAGCCTATATTTGTTATAATGTCATGGCGGGAAGTGGGGAAAGCCCCCCGCCGTGCAATGTCCACGGCCGCTGGGCCAAACAAGGGCTAAAGCAGGGACATAGGAACTGCCAAACTAGCACGTCCCTAACGCTGGCCCTGGTCTCCTAACAGTATGGGCCGACCCCGAAGGTAGGAGGGCCCATACGTCCGGAACCTAGAGCCCTGGACATCCCTGCTTCACCCTGGATCTAACAGGGCAGAGACCACCTGCTCTCCCAGGGACACGGATGAGCAGGATCTCCCGAGGCCCCTCTGCAGCCGGGACCCTGACAGTGTGAACCCCAGTACCGCAGGAGAGCATACAACCAAACACTCTTACCTGCTGCACCGCAGAAGATAAACCAGATCCAAGAACTCCCGACCTCCCATGCGGACAACTGACGCATACGGATGGATCCCAAAGTGGCAGCACACCATCAGGTAGGTACCACACCCCTCCGAGCGGGCAAGCCCCTTCCGGAGCGTCACACCGTGTCAACAAACACCAAACATACCCACACCATTCTACAGCAACCAGGTGGGGAAGGGATACACAGACACTCACCAGGGAAGGAACAACATAGCAAACAATATAACAAATAAGGGTAGCTCACGCAGACATCAAGGTGGAAACATACAGCCAAATTCCAGCCATGCTCACACCATGAATGGACAAACAAGACTGACCTTCAGGCTCCACACACTGACACTTAAGGAGGCCTGAGGACACACCCACCATACAAAGCAGCCACACTCTTAACCCCGTGCACACCAAACGGGGAAGTGCACAAATATAAACACACGTTGCCAAAGGCAACCACATGCGTTGACAGCGAGCCGCCTAGCACCAAACTCAGGCTGCTCCACTGCCAACAACACAACGTAACAAACACACCTTAACCCCGTGCACACCAAACGGGGGAAGTGCACACATACAAACACACGTTGCCAAAGGCAACCGCATGCGTTGACAGCGAGCCGCCTAGCACCAAACTCAGGCTGCTCCACTGCCAACAACACAACGGGAAAACCAGACACGCATGCAGAAACAACCGAGTTGCCAGTGGCAACCGCACGTGAGGCCACTACGTAATAGCCCACCACGTGCGGCAACCAGAAACCTAGCCGCTGGAAACCACATGCGGGGCAACGAGTCACGACCATACACATGGTCGTGACACCAAGGCTCAGATCTATCCAGATCACTGTAGGTGTTACAAGGTTCTCAGTGTGCAAATGGGCTCTTAGCATGCTCTGCCTCTAATGCAATACGATGTAAGATAGCTATCCTATAATTCAATGGATTACCTTTTAAAAGACCTTGACACATGACTTGGATAATAATTAAGCCAGAATAGCATCTGCAGACAGCTGTTTTGGGGTGATTGCCCCTGAATAGTGAAGAGCAGAGAGTACTAGCTTAACTGGGTGAGACGCCAATTAAGGCGCTCTCCATGCGGAAATATTGTATTCCTTAAATCCTGACCTACGCCTCTCACTCAGTTAAGCCAGCACTCTCTGCTCTGTACAGCTGCCTGCAGATGAGATGATGGATTAATTATTAGCAAAGTCATGTGTCAAGTACTTTTCAAAGGTCAAACATTGACTTATAGGATACCTTACATCTAGTAGCATTAGAGACAGATCTTGCTAACAGCTCATTTGTATACCCTCTTCCCAGAATTCAAGAGGAACGTTGCCTGACCTATAAGATTCCTCACAGTGTTTAGGGCGCTCTCCATAAGGAGATATTATATTCTCCAAATAGCGATCTCATATCACATGTTTGTATGGAAGAGACTGCTGAGCTGTTCTGGAAATAATACTACTTGGTGGTGGTGCTGGTATGTCCAAGACTTACAGCTTAAGTAGATTAAAGTTGGCTGTTCATGGTCATGGACGGGCTGACAGAGAGGAGAGGTAGCTACACGGAATTTCCTGCATCAACTCTATCTTTTAACAAACATGGCTTCTATTTCTAAAGGGATTGATTTGGGTAATGCAGTATATCATGAAATTACTAACAAGGCCATTCCCCTTATTTGCAGGCAAATGTTCACCTTAACGTTAACATTAAAAACTTTTATTATCCAGCTCTTTGGTTCTTACTTCTCCCCTTTTTGCGCATATTGCTGAAATGAATGACTGCACAAACATTTCCTTTGGGGGGGAAAATACAAGAACATATCATTCATTTTGATTGCCTAAACAATAAGCTTCCCACATCGTAAAATAGGCCTTAAAATAGAATAATTCTACTTGATGAGAGATCAGTCAATAGAGCTGCAGGCAAGTAATGGTCTTGGCCCAGCAACGCCTGGAGATGTCTTGCTGGGGCCCACTAAAATAAAAGCTTTTCTCAAAGTCTCCACCATAACAGAAGAATTATTATTTATCCTAAGTCTGAATGTTAACAACGCAGTCGAATGAAAAAAGCCGGTCTGAGCAGTTCCTACATAAACCAGGAGCTCCTAGCACCGCTGTGGGAACCTTAAAGCAGAGATTGGGTCGGTCATTGTGTTGAGCTATAAAACACCATTGAAGTGCAGCACTGGGAGGCTTAAATTATAGTGGCCTGTAGTTCTGGAGGCTGATTTCCATTATAAAGAAAATGTGAATGAATCAACTGTGAAGCAAGGCCTGGGGTGGTCAATGGAACTTCAACAGTGGACAGTTATTGAGGTCAACACCTGTACAATCTGACTTTTAAAGAAGCAGAACCCATACTTTAAAAACTAACAAAAAAATAATGGTCTATAAACGTGCATGAATGATCAGAGCAGGGTGGTCACACATTGCCAGTTGTTATGGATGACTTCAAGCTCTTCTCCCCATTGTAAGTGGAAAACTGTGGACACCAACTGGGTGTGATAAATGGTGCATCTGGCCATTCAAACTACATATAGTGAGAAAGTGGTCAACTATTCTTGGTATCAGTTGTTTCTCACTATTGAAAATGGTGGATATTTCTGCAATTTGCAGAAATTGCCATTTGGGCTTTTATGGCTCTTGTACCTACTGTACAAGCTCCACTACTTGGCACTTGCTCCATGGTTTTGGTCTGTCCCTAGCCTGGCCATGGCTATAGTGGTGCAACTGTTAGAGGGACATTACTTAGATTGTGGTCATTGACCCTGTCACGGCACTCATTTGAGGATGGAGTAGTAAGAGTGACAATAAAAAAAGGGTGACAGTAAAAAAAAAATATATATAATTGTAATACAACTGGAGCAAAAAGTGTAATGGTTACAAACAGCAGCACTTAGCTTGGTGGTTAGTTTCTAACGGGCACACAGCTTGGTGGTTACAGTTTCTAATGGGCACAAAGCATGGCTGTTACAATCTCTAATGGTCATACAGTTTAACGGTTACAGTCCGGCGCTCGGTTTCTAGTTTCACTCAGAGGCAGTGCTGACTCAGCTTCCACCTGCCTTCAGTAAAGGAACATGCTAGAAGTCATCCGAAATCACTTGTATGATTGATTTCAAAGCACCTATTTCAGTCATGGAGCACTTACTCCATCAGAGCCAAATAATACAGCAGTACTGTTCAAGATCAAGAGACTGAAAGTGCTCAGCAGAAGAGTTGAGCGAACACCTGGATGTTCGGGTTCGAGAAGTTCGGCGAACTTCACGAAAATGTTCAGGTTCGGGATCCGAATTCAACCCGAACTTCACCCCGAACCCGAACCCCATTGAAGTCAATGGGGACCCAAACTTTTTGGCACTTAAATGGCTGTAAAATAGCCCTGGAAAGGGCTAGTGGGCTGCAAAAGGCAGCAAAATGTAGGTAAATGCCCTGCAAACATATGTGAATAGGGCAATGACTTAAAATAAAATAAAATACAGAAAAAGAATAAATAAACATTCTAAACTTGATCCCAATTGAGTGACAGTGGCACCTGTCACCCAACAAACAGAGGATGTGGCAGCAAAGCCACCACAGCTGTCATTGTCACCAAGCATCTCCACCAAATCCCATGGAAGTGTTCAGCTATCAGCTGTCCATCTCCCAAACACTGGAGAGAAAAAGAAATAGAAAGAGGAAGTAGCCCCCTACCCAGGGCCGGTGCAAGGATTTTTGCCGCCCTAGGCAAAAGAAAAGTTTGCCCCCCCCCATGTGACATCACAATGCCCCACCCATATGATCTGCCATATTAAAGGGGTTCTGCAGTTTATTTAAACTGATCGGCAGGGGTCCCCCGCCAATCAGCTGTTTCAGAAGGCAGCGGCGCTGGCAGTAGCGCCTCAGCCTTCTCGCAGTGACGTCACTGCGCCTGCGTTAAACAGCAAGAAGACCGAGGCGCTACTGCATACATAGGATAGATCATCAGTTTAAATAAACTGCAGAACCCCTTTAACTAATGCCAGTTCTCTCCCCCCCTTGTCATTCTCTCCCCCCTCTTGTCATTCTCTTCCCCTCTTGTCATTCTCTCCCCTCCTTGTCATTCTTCACCCCCCCCTTTGTCATTCTTCCTCCCCCCCCCTTGTCATTCTTCCTTCCCCCCCTCTTGTCATTCTTCCCCCCACCTTGTCATTCTCTCCCCCTCTTGTCATTCTTCCTCTCCCCCCCTCTTGTCATTCTCCCCCCTTGTCATTCTTCTTCCCCCCACTCTTGTCATTCTTCCTCCCCCTCTCTTGTCATTCTTCCTCCCCCCTACCTCTAGTGTAGCGCGGCCGAGCTCTTTATGGTCCAGGGGTACAGGAGCTTTTGTGTCCTGTACCCGGGCGGACTGACAGGAAGTGCACACTGTGTACGCACTTCACGTCAGTCCGGCCGGGTACAGGAGACAGATGCTCCTGTACCCGCGGACCATGAAGAGCTCGGCCGCGCTACAATGGAGTGACAGGAGGGAGCTCTGAGCGCTTCCCTCCTGTCAGCTCCTCTCCTTTTGCTGCGCCCGGGTGGTGCGCCCTCATGGACGCGCCAGCCCGGGCAGTGCTGCAGCTGTCTGAGGCTCAATTCAGAGCGCTCGGGCGGCTGCAGCATGAGGCGGGGCTGGCGCTACTAGCAGCGCCCCTTGCCAAGGGGCGCTCTACGCGGCGGCCTAGTCCGCTTATAGGACGCGCCTGCTTTGAAATGCTGTCATTCTGTCTGGTGGACAGTTTTAAAAACCTTATGGCGGTGGCTATCCCACAGTACGTGTATCCCAGCCGCCGCTACTTTTGCAGATGAGCCATCCCTTCCCTGCACAACCAAGTGGCGGACAAAATCAAGTGTGCACTGTGCAACGCTATATGCGGCAACGTCCACATACCCAACAACACAGTGGGTAAATGTAGCGGCTGGCCCAGAGGCGGATAGCATTTTTCCGAATGTCCTTCCGCCCCCGAGGATTGCTGGGCATTTCTCTTTGTATCCTGTTACCTCCTCCTCCTACTCGGCATCCTCCTCCACATCCAGCGTAACATCTTCACCACCCACAGCAGCACAGCCAGGGGGAAACGACAGCAGGTTGTTTTAAAACTTGTGTTTTTGTGGGACAAACCCCGCACCGCGCAGAAGCTGTGGGCAGGCATGGAACAACAGACCGACCATTGGTTGGTGTCACTGAGCCTCCAGCCCGGCCTGGTGTTGTGCGCTAATGAGCGAAATATACTAGCAGGTCTGGGCCTAGCCGGTTTGACACACATCCCCTGCCTGCCACATGTGCTCAATTTGGGGTGCAGAAATTCCTAAACACCAGACAGTGAAAATCAATTCAGTTAATCGAACACACACAACACCCCCACCCCCGCTTTCACTCAAACCATTAACAAACTATTTACAATTTTTCTTAAAAACATATTAAAATAACTATAATGCAGCTAAACTTACTATATAAACAAACAAAACTATATACACGCCTTATCCTTAACTTAAGGCCAGTGACATCCAAGTGGCTCGAAGGGTGGGTTCAAGCACCAACATAGTCCCTGGCCTGGAACACAATTGTCCAGCCAGGGCACAGTTCTGGAGGATGAGGAGGATAAGTAGGATGAGGAGGAGGAACCATGTTCTCAGCAGGGTGCCACCCAAGCCAGCTCACGGGCAGCTGGGTCACCATCAGCACCTCAGAAGGCTGGGTTAGCATTGGCGAAATGTGGGAAAGCTTTGTCATCACGCCACAACAACCTGCACCACCAGAAGATCTGGAACGTCTTAGCAGGAGGCAGCATTTCAGCAACATGGTGGAAGAGTACACGTACTTACTGATGGGTTTGCCCAGGGGCGTAGCTACAGGGAAGTGTGGAAAGCACACTGTTTTGGGTCCCTGACCTAGAAGGGACCCATCCAGGAGGAGGAGGAGGAGGACTAAAAGACTTTGTCTGGGCCCCCTCAACAGTATTATACAATGAAATTAAATACAGTGGCAGTATAGACAGTGTAGAAAGCGGATGGAAAATAAACCCAAACAGCCTCACACCCTTCACACTCAACCCCCGCCCCCCTTTAAATCAAACCATTAACAAACTATTTACAAATTTACTTTAAAACATATTAAAATAACTATAAGGCAGCTAAACTAACCATATAAAGAAAAAAAACTATATACACGCCTTATCCTTAACTTAAGGCCAATCAAATACAAGTGGCTCGGAGGGTGGGTATCTGCACCAACTTGGGCCCTGGCCTGGAACACAATTGTCCAGCCAGGGCACAGTTCTGGAGGATGAGGAAGAGGAGTAGGAGGAACGCTGGGGGATACAGAGGACACAGACAATATACCTCCCTCAAAGAGGATAGCTTGTCCTTTCCTCTGGACAGCCTGGCAGACATGAGCAACTACATGCTGCAGTGCCTGCGCAACGACCGCCCAGTTACTGCCACATTCTAACTTTTGCTGATTACTGGGTGGCCACCATGCTGCATCCCCGTTACAAGGACAACGTGCCGTCCTTAATTCCCTCACTGGAGTGTAATAGGAAGATGAGCCCGCTAGTAGACACGCTGCTGGGGACTCAGTGGAAGCACAAGGTGAAGGCAGAGGAGGAGGCGGAAGAATTTGCCAATGCAGCTGGGTCACCAGCAACACCTCAGAAGGCAGGGTTAGCATGGGCAAAATGTGAAAAAGCTTTGTTATCACGCCACAACAACCTGCACCACCAGCAGATCTGGAACATCTTAGTAGTGATGTCGCGAACATAAAATTTTCAGTTCGCGAACAGCGAACGCGAACTTCCGCAAATGTTCGCGAACGGGCGAACCGCCATAGACTTCAATTGGCAGGCGAATTTTAAAACCCACAGGGACTCTTTCTGGCCACAATAGTGATGAGAAAGTTGTTTCAAGGGGACTAACACCTGGACTGTGGCATGCCGGAGGGGGATCTATGGCAAAACTCCCATGGAAAATTACGTAGTGGACGCAGAGTCGGGTTTTAATCCATAAAAGGCATAAATCAACTAACATTCCTAAATTGTTTGGAATAACGTGCTTTAAAACATCCAGTGTGTATATACGATCAGGTATGATGTTGTATCGATCAGGTAGTGTAAGGGTTACGCCCGCTTCACTGACATTGACAGACCAAACTCCCCTTTTAATGCACCGCAAACAGTTCATTTGCACAACCGCAAACTCCCCATTTGCACAAGGTTGGATACCAAGCTAGCCACGTCCCGGTGATGTCATTGAAGGTTTCTTCCTCCACCCAGCCACGTACAATACCAAGGGTCCCCAAAAGATGAATTGAATTGATTTTTCGAACGGTGAGATGGTTAAAAAAACGCTGGCTCCCTCCACTCTGTTTTAAACCACGGTCACTGCGTCTGCGCCGTGCAATTTACTGTCACACCCGATATGAGTGTTATTTTCTGTAGTACTATTCTCATCAATTTAATCCCTCTAACGTCCCCAATCTGGGGGCCATTTATTGAATAGATTTTTCGAACGGGGAGATGGTTAAAAAAACGCTGGCTCCCTCCACTCTGTTTTAAACCACGGTCACTGCGTCTGCGCCGTGCAATTTACTGTCACACCCGATATGAGTGGTATTTTCTGTAGTACTATTCTCATCAGTTTAATCCCTCTAACGTCCCCAATCTGAGGGCCATTTATTGAATAGATTTTTCGAACGGGAGATGTTTAAAAAAACGCTGGCTCCCTCCACTCTGTTTTAAACCACGGTGACTGCGTCTGCGCCGTGCAATTTACTGTCACACCCGATATGAGTGGTATTTTCTGTAGTACTTTTCTCATCAGTTTAATCTCTCTAACGTCCCCAATCTGGGGGCCATTTATTGAATAGATTTTTCGAACGGGGAGATGGTTAAAAAAATGCTGGCTCCCTCCACTGATATGTGTGGTATTTTCTGTAGTATTATTCTCATCAGTTTAATCCCTGTTACGTCCCATATCAGGGATTGCCTTTTGTGAAAAAAAATTTAGGCCGGGTACCTTCGACTGCCTTCACAGTGACAGACCAAACTCTCATACACTAAACTGAATTGATTTCAGGAACCGGGAGATGGAAAAAGCAGCTTGGTCGGTCCTCTTACTCCCAAATTGGGGCACTGCGCGTGCACAGAGCAATGTGCTGTGACACCCTATATGAGTGGTGTCTTAACTAGTACTATTGCTATCAGTTTAATCCCTGTTACGGACCCTATCCGGTCGAATTGATTAACCATTGTCGAATCCCCATTGACATCCCCTTATAAGCTGTGTAAAGCATATTTTTAGTTTGGTTTTGAACTGCTGCATCCTTTCCGACTTTCGGTAATTTGGTAACATTTCTGCCACTTTCTGCTTATACCGGGGTCTAGTAGCGTGGCCACCCGATCGCTTTTGGTCTGACCATAATGAAGCAACGGCCTTATCATCTGGGGTGTGGCAACATTGCCAACACACTTATAGAGGTGATGATGATTGCTTCATTGTGATACGCAAGCCCCTTCACCACAACAAGGTAACGATCACGAAGGGAATTGACACTTGTATGTGCCTTTTTTTTGGTTTGTTTTTGCAGCCACAGTGCTGCACCATAGGACAGAAAAATTAGGCATGTACACATGCCTGAAAAATAATGGCACTGTTGCAGCCGCTATTGTAGCAGCGGCCGGAAAATGTATGTTTTCCAGGCAGAAAAGTGACTAAAACATTGCGGCTTGAACCCTAGTTGGTGGTGGAGAATTCACGAAAGTCATCCGGTATGCAGACATTAAATACAGCAGCGTGGGGACCATTTTGAGGCCATTGCATGTAATCAGGCCTTTTGTTAGTCAAACGTATCCCCACTGTCAGTCCCTTCGGGATCCATGCCTCATTCATCTTTATGAAGGTGAGGTAATCAACACTTTTTGACCGAGGCGACTTCTCTTGTCAGTGACAATGCCTCCTGCTGCACTGAAGGTCCTTTCTGACAGGACACTTGAAGCAGGGCAGGCCAGAAGTTCTATCGCAAACTGGGATAGCTCAGGCCACAGGTCAAGCCTGCACACCCAGTAGTGAAGGGGTTCATTGCTCCTCAGAGTGTTGATATCTGCTGTTAAGGCGAGGTAGTCTGCTACCTGTCGGTCGAGTCGTTCTCTAAGGCTGGATCCCGAAGGGCTGTGGCGATGAGTAGGACTGAAAAAGCTCCGCATGTCCTCCATCAACAACACATCTGTAAATCGTCCAGTCCTTGCCGCCGTGGTAGGAGGAGGATTACACTCACCTCTTCCCCTGTTAGATTCCCGTTGTGCTGTGACATCCCCTTATAAGCTGTGTAAAGCATATTTTTTAGTTTGGTTTTGAACTGCTGCATCCTTTCCGACTTTCGGTAATTTGGTAACATTTCTGCCACTTTCTGCTTATACCGGGGTCTAGTAGCGTGGCCACCCAGTACAGATCGTTCTCCTTTATCCTTTTATACGTGGGTCCCTCAACAGACATGACAGCATGAAAGACCCCATTTGAACAAGGTTGGATGCAGAGCTACTCATTTCCCGTTCCTCGTCCTCACTGATGTCATTGACGGTCTGTTCTTCCCCCAGCCACGTACAACACCATGGGTCCCAGATAGGTGACAACAACGAGCACCCTGGGGTGCCTGCTGTGGTTGGTCTTCCTCCTCCTCAAAGCCGCCACATTCCTCCTCTGACTCCTCTTCCTCATACTCCTCTTCCAGCGTTGCTGCAGGTCCGGCAAGCGATGATGACAAGGCTGTTTCTGGTGGTGATGGTGACCACAACTCTTCCTCTTCCTGCTCATCTACAGCCTGATCCAGAACTCTTCGCAGGGCACGCTCCAGGAAGAAAACAAATGGGATGAGGTCGCTGATGGTGCCTTCGGTGCGACTGACTAGGTTTGTCACCTCCTCAAAAGGACGCATAAGCCTACAGGCATTGCGCATGAGTGTCCAGTAACGTGGCAAAAAGATTCCCAGCTCCGCAGAGGCTGTCCTAGCACCCCGGTCATACAAATACTCGTTGACGGCTTTTTCTTGTTGGAGCAGGCGGTCGAACATTAGGAGTGTTGAATTCCAACGTGTCGGGCTGTCGTATATCAAGCGCCTCACTGGCATGTTGTTTCGCCGCTGAATATCGGAAAAGTGCGCCATGGCCGTGTAGGAACGCCTGAAATGGCCACACACCTTCCTGGCCTGCTTGAGGACGTCCTGTAAGCCTGGGTACTTAGACACAAAACATTGTACGATGAGATTCAACACATGTGCCATGCACGGCACATGTGACAACTTGCCCAAATTTAATGCCGCCAACAGATTGCTTCCATTGTCACACACCACTTTGCCGATCTCCAGTTGGTGCGGGGTCAGCCACTGATCCACCTGTGCATTCAGGGCGGACAGGAGTGCTGGTCCTGTGTGGCTCTCTGCTTTCAGGCAAGTCAACCCCAAGATAGCGTGACACTGTCGTATCCGGCATGTGGAATAGCCCCTGGGGAGCTGGGGGGAATCAGTTGATGTGCAGCCAGACGCCGCAGCAGAAGAGGACTCAGCCGAGGAGGATATTGAAGAGGATGGAGTAGGAGTAGAGGAGGTGGCAGTAGGTCTGCCTGCAAGTCGTGGTGGTGTCACCAACTCCGCTGCGAGCCACGCATTCCATGCTTGTCAGCCGTCAGCAGGTTGACCCAATGCGCAGTATACGTGATATACCTGCCCTGACCGTGCTTTGCAGACCAGGTATCAGTGGTCAGATGGACCCTTGCCCCAACACTGTATGCCAGAGATGCCATGACTTCCTTTTCAATGACATGGTAGAGGTTTGGGATTGCCTTTTTGAAAAAAAATTTCGTCCGGGTACTTCCACTGTGGTGTCCCAATAGCGACAAATTTTTGAAGGCCTCAGACTCTACCAGCTGGTATGGTAAAAGCTGGCGGGCTAAGAGTTCCGTCAAGCCAGCTGTCAGTCGCCGGGCAAGGGGTGACTTTGTGACATTGGCTTCTTATGCTCAAACATGTCCTTCACAGACACCTGACTGTGGGCAGATGAGCAGGAACTGCTGAAGGTGAGAGATGGAGTGGCGGGTGGTTGAGAGGGGGCAGGGAGGACAGCAGTGGTTGACGTGGCTGAAGATGCTGGACCAGGAGGAGCATGGTGGCTTTGAGTTTGTGTGCTGCTTGTACTCATGTATTGATCCCATAGGCGTTTGTGATGTGAGATCATGTGCCTTCGCAAAGCAGTTGTACCAAGGTGGGTGTTGGACTTCCCACGACTCAGTTTCTTTTGGCACAGGTTGCAAATGGCATTGCTTTTATCAGAGGCAGACACACAAAAAAAATGCTACACTGCTGAGCTTTGCAATGACGGCATTCTAGTGGTGGCAACAGCATGCGTTGACTGGCGTGCTGTCTGGCTGACCCCAGGTGCCGATACATGCTGTCTGACTGTGCCACTAACTCCTTGCGACGACCTCCCCTGCTTCCAACTCGTCTCCTCATTCTCTCTGTCTCCCCTTCAGAACTTTCCCCTCTTCTTCTCTTCGAGCAGGCACCCACGTGGCATCCGTGGACACATCGTCATCAACAACCGCTTCACTTGTATCTGACATCTCAGCAAAGGAAGCAGCAGCGGGTACAACATCATCATCATCATCATCACACTGTACGTCCATGTGTGTAATCCTGCCTGACTGAGACATATCCCCGTAATCTACATCATCTGGCAATAATGGTTGCGCATCACTAATTGCATCCAACTGATGTGTAAATAACTCCTCTGACGGATCAAGTGAAGCGGCTGTGGTGGCTGTGGTGGTAGTGGTGGTGGTGGCGACGGGCGGGTGCGTGGTAACTTGAGAGCAGGTGACCGAAGCTGAGCTGGAGGAGGATGGTGCGCCAAGGTTCTTAGCGGAAGCTGTTGAAGATTGGGTGTCCTGTCTAAGCCAGTCAACTACGTCCTCTGAATTTTTCGGGTTCAGGGTACGTGGCCTCTGAAAACTGGGCATTATTCCAGGGACAGTGGAAATCACAGCACCACGACTCACGACGGCCCCTGTGGGGTGGCCTGCCTCTGCCTGTCATTTTTTTAGATAAGTGGTACTACGCGTGCTAGGTACTGTGCCACCCGGTATGAGTGGTTGGCACTGGCAGTGGGCACACTACAGTCTGTGGAAGTGGGCCTGACACACACTGGCAGCAGGCAAGCAACTGAATTTAGACTACTGTCTAAAAATTAAATGCCTTATTTATCGGCAAGCTACTGTGCCACCCGGTATCAGTGGTTGGCACTGGCAGTGGGCACACTACAGTCAGTGGAAGAGGGCCTGACACACACTGGCAGCAGGCAAGCAACTGAATTTAGACTACTGTCTAAAAATTAAATGCCTAATTTATCGGCAAGCTACTGTGCCACCCGGTATCAGTGGTTGGCACTGGCAGTGGGCACACTACAGTCAGTGGAAGCGGGCCTGACACACACTGGCAGCAGGCAAGCAACTGAATTTAGACTACTGTCTAAAAATTAAATGCCTTATTTATCGGCAAGCTACTGTGCCACCCGGTATCAGTGGTTGGCACTGGCAGTGGGCACACTACAGTCTGTGGAGGTGGGCCTGACACACACTGGCAGCAGGCAAGCAACTGAATTTAGACTACTGTCTAAAAATTAAATGCCTAATTTATCGGCAAGCTACTGTGCCACCCGGTATCAGTGGTTGGCACTGGCAGTGGGCACACTACAGTCAGTGGAAGAGGGCCTGACACACACTGGCAGCAGGCAAGCAACTGAATTTAGACTACTGTCTAAAAATTAAATGCCTTATTTATCGGCAAGCTACTGTGCCACCCGGTATCAGTGGTTGGCACTGGCAGTGGGCACACTACAGTCAGTGGAAGAGGGCCTGACACACACTGGCAGCAGGCAAGCAACTGAATTTAGACTACTGTCTAAAAATTAAATGCCTTATTTATCGGCAAGCTACTGTGCCACCCGGTATCAGTGGTTGGCACTGGCAGTGGGCACACTACAGTCAGTGGAAGAGGGCCTGACACACACTGGCAGCAGGCAAGCAACTGAATTTAGACTACTGTCTAAAAATTAAATGCCTAATTTATCGGCAAGCTACTGTGCCACCCGGTATCAGTGGTTGGCACTGGCAGTGGGCACACTACAGTCAGTGGAAGCGGGCCTGACACACACTGGCAGCAGGCAAGCAACTGAATTTAGACTACTGTCTAAAAATTAAATGCCTTATTTATCGGCAAGCTACTGTGCCACCCGGTATCAGTGGTTGGCACTGGCAGTGGGCACACTACAGTCTGTGGAGGTGGGCCTGACACACACTGGCAGCAGGCAAGCAACTGAATTTAGACTACTGTCTAAAAATTAAATGCCTTATTTATCGGCAAGCTACTGTGCCACCCGGTATCAGTGGTTGGCACTGGCAGTGGGCACACTACAGTCAGTGGAAGAGGGCCTGACACACACTGGCAGCAGGCAAGCAACTGAATTTAGACTACTGTCTAAAAATTAAATGCCTTATTTATCGGCAAGCTACTGTGCCACCCGGTATCAGTGGTTGGCACTGGCAGTGGGCACACTACAGTCAGTGGAAGAGGGCCTGACACACACTGGCAGCAGGCAAGCAACTGAATTTAGACTAATGTCTAAAAATTAAATGCCTTATTTATCGGCAAGCTACTGTGCCACCCGGTATCAGTGGTTGGCACTGGCAGTGGGCACACTACAGTCTGTGGAGGTGGGCCTGACACACACTGGCAGCAGGCAAGCAACTGAATTTAGACTACTGTCTAAAAATTAAATGCCTTATTTATCGGCAAGCTACTGTGCCACCCGGTATCAGTGGTTGGCACTGGCAGTGGGCACACTACAGTCAGTGGAGGTGGGCCTGACACACACTGGCAGCAGGCAAGCAACTGAATTTAGACTACTGTCTAAAAATTAAATGCCTTATTTATCGGCAAGCTACTGTGCCACCCGGTATCAGTGGTTGGCACTGGCAGTGGGCACACTACAGTCAGTGGAAGAGGGCCTGACACACACTGGCAGCAGGCAAGCAACTGAATTTAGACTACTGTCTAAAAATTAAATGCCTTATTTATCGGCAAGCTACTGTGCCACCCGGTATCAGTGGTTGGCACTGGCAGTGGGCACACTACAGTCAGTGGAAGAGGGCCTGACACACACTGGCAGCAGGCAAGCAACTGAATTTAGACTACTGTCTAAAAATTAAATGCCTTATTTATCGGCAAGCTACTGTGCCACCCGGTATCAGTGGTTGGCACTGGCAGTGGGCACACTACAGTCAGTGGAAGACGGCCTGACACACACTAGCAGTAGGCAAGCAACTGAAATTACACTAAAGTGTAAAAATTAAATGCCTTTTTTGATGCAAAGTACTGTGCCACACGGGATGACAGGGGTGGGCACTGGCAGTGGGCACACTACAGTCAGTTGAAGTCGGCCTGACACACACTAGCAGCAGGTGAGCAGCTGAAATTACACTAAAGTGTAAAAATGAAATGCCTTTTTATGCAAAGTCCTGTGCCAGCCGGTATGAGTGGTGGACACTGGCAGTGGGCACACTACAGTCAGTGGAAGTCGGCCTGACACACACTAGCAGCAGGCAAGCAGCTGAAATTACACTAAAGTGTAAAAATTAAATGCCTTTTTATGCAAAGTCCTGTGCCAGCCGGTATGAGTGGTGGACACTGGCAGTGGGCACACTACAGTCAGTGGAAGTCAGCCTGACACACACTGGCAGGCAACTAACCTTAGATTAAAGTGTAAAAATTAAGTGCCTTTTTTTAAGCAAAGTCCTGTGCCACACGGGATGACAGGGGTGGAGCACTGGCAGTGGGCACACTACAGTCAGTTGAAGTTGGCCTGACACACACTAGCAGCAGGCAAGCAGCTGAAATTACACTAAAGTGTAAAAATTAAATGCCTTTTTTATGCAAAGTCCTGTGCCAGCCGGTATGAGTAGTGGACACTGGCAGTGGGCACACTACAGTCAGTGGAAGTCAGCCTGACACACACTGGCAGGCAACTAACCTTAGATTAAAGTGTAAAAATTAAGTGCCTTTTTTTTAAGCAAAGTCCTGTGCCACACGGGATGACAGGGGTGGGCACTGGCAGTGGGCACACTACAGTCAGTTGAAGTCGGCCTGACACACACTAGCAGCAGGCAAGCAGCTGAAATTACACTAAAGTGTAAAAATTAAATGCCTTTTTTATGCAAAGTCCTGTGCCAGCCGGTATGAGTGGTGGGCACTGGCATTGGGCACACTACAGTCAGTGGAAGTCAGCCTGACACGCACTGGCAGGCAACTAACCTTAGATTAAAGTGTAAAAATTAAATGCCTTTTTTTGATGCAAAGTCCTGTACCACACGGAATGATAGGGGTTGGCACTGGCAGTGGGCACACTACAGTCTGTGGGCCTGCAGCTCCTCACACACAGGCAGGCCAGGCAACTGCAATATGTATATAAAGGAAAAAAAAAAGCAGACTAATGTTGCAGCCCTAAAAAGGGCTTTTTGGGGTGCTGTCAGGACGCTGTCCTTACAGCAGAGATCAGATGAGTCTTTCAGGACTGGAGTGGACACTGAATTCACTAGCCTAGCTATCAATTTCCCAATTAAATCAGCAGCAATTACACTCTCCCTCCTCTCACTAAGACTGCAGCTTCAGAATGAATCTAAAATGGATGCTGTTCAGGAGGTGGGAGGGTCTGGGAGGGAGGGTATGCTGCTGATTGGCTGGAATGTTTCTGCTGACTGTGAGGTACAGGGTCAAAGTTTGCTCAATGATGATGTATAGGGGGCGGACCGAACATCGCATATGTTCGCCCGGCAGAGGCGAACGCGAACAAGCTATGTTCGCCGGGAACTGTTCGCCGGCGGATAGTTCGGGCCATCTCTACATCTTAGCAGGAGGCAGAATTTCAGCAACATGGTGGAACAGTACATGTACTGACTGATGGGTCTGCCTAGGGGAATAGCTACAGGTGAAGCAGGGGAAGCAACTGCTTTAGGGCTGTGACCTAGAAAGGGCCCATCCAGGAGGAGGAGGAGGACTAACAGTATTATACAATGAAATTATATACAGTGGCAGTATAGACAATGTAGAAAGCGAAAGGAACATCTGCTGGGCCTGGTCTGAGAGAGCGATGTTTAGTAGCCACAGGCATAGCGGCATGAAAGGAAGGGGTTTGCGCAAAAATTACTTGGGGAGGGGGGCCCCATTCAAAAATTTGCTGTGGTGCCCAATCATTTCTGTCTGCCCCATTCAACTTCTGGGTCATCTAATTGGGCACATGTCCTGAGGTTGCCCTTTACACCTTGGAGGTACTGGCCTACCCTGCAGCCACTGTATTGTCTGAACGTGTGTTTAGCATGGCTGGTGGCATTATCACAGACAAGCGCAGCCAGTCAGCCACCAGTCCGCAGACAATGTGGGCAAGCTTTCGTTTATTAAAAAGAACCAGGCATGGATTCCACAGGACTTGTTTGTACCTTATGCAGAATAGACATGTATACCGGCCTTACCCAACCACTGTTATACTACCGTGCACTTACACTTAGTTTTATTTTTTATGTTTTCCCAATGTTTTGGGGTCTACACTAATTTATTTAAAAAAATTAAAAATAAAAAAACAGTTATTGGCGACTACCTTTAGCTTCACAGCCCAAAAAGGCTTTATTTCATACAAGAATGTAACCGCCAATTGTAAGTTCTCTTTCAGTTATGCAGTGCAGGGGTTTGTACCTGGCAAAAATGGTAATATTTCACCCAACAATTTAAAATCAATCCTTTGCCGGACAGTATTAACCTTGGTGAGCCACAGCTGGAACCACTGATTAACGGTATTACTATTTTGGCAGTTGAATTTCACGCCAGAACAAAATCTATTTTTTGCTGGACACTATTAAACTTGGCCAGCCACTGCTGGGACACCAGATTTAGGGGATTGCTATTATGGCAATATAATTTCACCCCAGAACAAAATCTACCCTTTGCCGGACACTATTAAACTTGGCCAGCCACAGCTGAAACCACAGATTTTCGGTATTGCTATTTTGACAATTGAATTTCACCCCAGAAAATAATATGTCCTTTGACGGACACTACTAAACTTGTCCAGTCACAACTGGAACACTAGATTTACGGTATTGCTATTTTGGTAATTGAATTTCACCCCAGAACAAAAGCTATCCTTTGATGGACACTATAAAACTTGTCCTGAAACAGCAGAAACCACTGATTTAGGGTATTGCTATTTTGGCAATTGAATTACACCCCAGAAAATGATATACCCTTTGACGGACACTATGAAACTTGTCCAGACACTCCATAATCAAGGCAAGACAGCACTACTTACTTCAAAGTCCACTGAAGCATGTATCCAGTTGTGGTGGTGCAGGCAGTGTAGGGTCACAACCTACTGACCCCCTTCTCAGCATGGACGAACGATATATTCCACCGCAGCACTCAAATTCGTAACAAAAATTCTTTCTTTAATGAACACCAAAGTGTAACAGCAACGTTTCAACCCAGAACAAAATCTATCCTTTGCCGGACACTATTAAACTTGGCCAGCCACTGCTGGGACACCAGATTTAGGGGATTGCTATTTTGGCAATTGAATTTCACCCCAGAAAATTATCTATCCTTTGCCGGACACTATTAAAGAGGACCTTTTTTGGATGGAGACACTGTATGTAAAATAAAATGGTCACTTCAAAAAGTATGGCACAGAGTTAAAAATATATTAGAGATTTCGGGTGCACTTACCTTCACGGAGCTATGGAATAATCGGCAATTGGTGGAATTTGCTAAAATAAAAGAGATAGGATTTTGGATTAAAAGGGGAATCACGAAAGTGTCAGATATTGTAGGTCCTAGTGGGCTTAAGAGGGTGAATGAGTTGATGGGGGAACAATGCACGTTTATGGATACGTTTAAATTCACCCAGCTTAAATATGATTATGAGAGTACGGCTAATAAAGGGTTATTAAAGGTACAAGGGGATGAATTTATGGAATACTGTGTTTTGAATAATAAGGAGGTGAGGTATAAGATATCACAGATATATAATAAATTAAGGGGGGCACTAGGGAGAGTCACGGTATTTAGAAGCACTAGAAAATGGAAGGCTGCGTTGGGGATATCAGAGAGGTGTTGGCCGGAGATTTTTAAAAACATAAGGCAGGCTACCCAGTCAATAAACTACAGATTAATTCAGTTTAAAATAGTACATGAATTATACTATACCCCTAGATTGTTGAATAAAATGAGCTCTAGGGGCCGTCCGGCTCAATGTTGGAAATGCGGATATAAAGATGCGGACTCCCTCCATCTTCTTTGGGGATGTGGAGAGGTCCAGAAGTTCTGGGAACAGATCACGAGATCGATCTTCAACATGATTGGTAGGAGTTGGACGCCAGACTGTAAGTCAGTAATCTTAGGCCTAGGATTGGAGGACGATATTAGAGGGAATATTAAGCGGGAGTGGTTAAAAGGCTGTTTGGTGGCAAAAGTGTTGTTGGTTAGATACTGGGGCACAGAGGTGCTGCCGTCCCTCGCAGAATGGGAACAGTTAATGTATCGGATTTCAATCTATGAGAAATTAAGGAATAATTAGGTCATTGGTAGGAGATAGACATTAGGAAGCGGTGGTCTGGCGGAGTGCATCGGCGTCTATAGGGGTGGGTGGGAGGGGATGAAAAATATTGTAATAATCATGAATTACTCTTTTTTCTTGATGGCTCTTGTATTGATCATGTTTGCAATAAAAAAAAAAAAAAAAGAGGACCTTTAATCAGGGTAAAAAACGTGTACTAAGTATGCTGACATGTAGAGCGGCACCCAAGGATCTCACTGCACTTACTATTATCCCTGGGCGCCGCTCCGTTCGCCCAGTATAGGCTCCAGTATCTTCTGGGACTTGAATATACTAGGAGGAGCCTAGTATCACTTGGTTATATGAGGACTATCCCAGGCTGTAGCGCCGACCAATCGCAGCGCACCTGCGAGGTTTTATTTTTCCCAGGCTATGAGCTGAGCGCTGTGATTGGCCAGCGCTACAGCCTGTGATACGCCTACTATAACCAAGTGATACTAGGCTTCTCCTAGTATAACCAAGTCCCAGAAGATACCGGAGCCTATACCGGGCAAACGAAGCGGCGCCCAGGGATAATAGTAAGTGCAGGGAGATCGCTGGGTGCCGCTCTACATGTCAGCATACTCAGTACACATTTTTTACCCGTATGAAAAGTCCTCTTTAAACTTGGCCAGCCACAGCTGAAACCACTGATTTACAGTATTGCTCTTTTGGCAATTGAATTTCACCCCAGAACAAAATATATCCTTTGCCAGTCACCATTAAACTTGGCCAGCCACAGCTGAAACCACTGATTTATGGTATTGCTATTTTGGCAATTGAATTTCATTCCAGAAAAATATATATCCTTTGCCGGACACTATTAAACTTGGCCAGCCACTGCTGGGACACCAGATTTAGGGGATTGCTATTTTGGCAATTGAATTTCACCCCTGAAAATTATCTATCCTTTGCCGGACACTATTAAACTTGGCCAGCCACTGCTGGGACACCAGATTTAGGGGATTGCTATCTTGGCAATTGAATTTCACCACAGAAAAAATCTATCCTTTGCCAGACAGCAGACAGTATTACACTTGGCTAGCCACAGCTGGAACACCAGATTTAGGGGATTGCTATTTTGGCAATTGAATTTAACCCCTCAATAAAATATAGAAATTTCTATCCTGAGTTTCTAGGTGTGACAATAAGCACAGCCAAGCTCCTGATGTAGGATATTGCAAAAAAAAAAAACTAGTATTGATGAATTGATGGACTTGGTGGCAGCTTGTGCTGGTGCACCACAAAACACAAAATGGCCGCCGACCAGTGAGCAATTAACTAGCAGAAGTTGAATGATTCACAGCTGTAGATCGATCACTTCATTAAGTGTTTTTGCTGAGCTTAAATAGAGGCTGGGTCACATGCTGCACTTGGCCAATCACAGCCATGCCATTAGTAGGCATGGCTGTGATGGCTTCTTAGGGCAAGAAGTAAAACGCTAGCTGATTGGCTGCTGTACAACCCTTCAGAAAGTGGGAAGAAATCGCCAAACAACGAACCCGAACCCGAAGTTTTTTGAAAATGTCCAGGTCTGGGTCCCGAACACCCCAAAATTCGATACGAACCCGAACTATACAGTTCGGGTTTGCTCATCCCTACTCAGCAGGATTCTCAGGGTCACTGCCTTTTTAGCAATGAACCATTATAGGGCCTAACTCTTCTACACAGATTTCCTCTGGATCTCAGCTGCTGCAACAGTCCCCTAAGTTATGGCTAGGTCTACATGACTTATTGTCTTGCTACACATAGCGCACAACTACACCACAACATGTGTCGCACGACATTAATGTCGAACCAATGTTGCGTGGCAATTTTTATATTGATTATATTGTGACGCACTGCGACATGCGACATTTTCTATTTTTTTTTGCAGGGCTACAGAACGGATATACTTATGCGGACAGCAAATGAATGGGTCCACATCCTATCAGCAAAAAAAAAACGGAATGGACAAGGGAAACAAAATACGGTCGTGTGCATGAGCCCTTACTCTTAGGCCTCATGCACACAACTGTATGTGTTTTGCGGTCCGCAAACCGCGGATCAGCAAAACACGGAAGCTGTTCCGCGTTCCGTTCCGCAATTTACGGAACGTGGCCCATTGTAGAAATGCCTATTCTTGTCCGCAAACCGGTCAAGATAGGACATGCTCTATTTTTTTTGCGGGGCCACGGAACGGAGCATCAGATGCGGAGAGCACATGAAGTGAATGGGTCCGTGCCTGAGCTGCAAACTATGCGGCTTGGACGCGGACCAAAACAACAGCCGTGTGCATGAGGCCTTACAATGTTCACTATACGGGATAAATACTTTTATATTTTAACTATTTTAGGTATTTTGGGACAGGTGTTCAACCTCTCAATTTAAACTGTGAAGCAGATTTATTAAGCCTGTAGACGGCGTAAACGTAGACACGTAGCCTAGTTTGAATTGCACTGGTAGGGGGTTGTGGGGCAAATCTGAATCCTTGCCCTGGTGCAGGAAAATCTAGCTACACCTCTGGTCCTGAGCATCAAGAGCTATCAGTGCTCTCTGTCTTATAAAGCCTCATTCACACGTCAGTGTTTTGGTCAGTGATTTCTATAAGGCCTCTTTCACACGAACTTATTTTTTTCTGTGTCCATTCTGTTTTTTTGCGGTCCGTATGCAGAACCATTCATTTCAATGGGTCCGCAAAAAAAAAAATGGAATGTACTCTGTAGGATAGTACTGTTCTGTTAGGGGCCAGCTGTTCCGTTCTGCAAAATACGGAATGCACATGGACGTCATCCGTATTTTTTGCAGATCAGTTTTTGGCCGACCGCAAAATACATACAGTCGTGTGAAAGAGGCCTAAGTGATTGTGAGCCAAACCCAGACATAAGGTATAAAGGAAAGATTTGCATATGTTCTTTGTTTAGAGTAGCACCTGATTTTCACTCACAATGACTGATGGAAGTCACTGACCAAACACTGATGTGTGAATAAGGCTTTAATCATTAGTCACCAGTGTGTGCAAGTAGGGATGTTCAAGAACTTTTAGTTATTTTTCCTTCATACAAATTTAACCAAAGCCTTTGTAGGACGAAATATCTGCCTTAAGCATACTATGGGCCCTACTTAGGCAACATGGGCCACATTCTACTTCTGTGTTAAAGTAGTTATATTTCAATCAGCCATTTCCTAAGTCAGCTATGCATCAATTTTACATGCTGGATCCAAGCGGATAGATTGCCTGCTTTTAGGCATATATGAATAGCCAGGTCTCCCCGGGGAATAGGTTTTGGTTTTCATTTAAAACACTTCCCATGCTACTTTCAAAACACCCGAGGCAAAGTGTAATGGGCCCATCCTTATGTCAGGGCTGAACTGTTCCTGGGCGCAGAATCCCAGCTCCGCTGGCTGCTAGTTTCGATACTGGGAACTGTATTTTGCAGGGTTTGCATTAACAGAGCTTAGCACAGATCGAGATAACTGAAACCTAGCCAACCGTGTTAACGGCTCAACAAAATCCCTGCACAGCTCACAGCAATGTTCTAAAGTAAGAAAAAAAGCATTACAGGATGGCAGGTAGAATTTTTTAAAATATTTTGTCAATGTTACTTTGTGTTGTGCTGCTTTATAAAGATAGAGGCACTGGGGAAGCTTTGACTATGGTGTACAGACGTGTGACTGACATAAAGACCATATTGTTGTCAACTTTTTGAGGCATAACACAGGGGTAGTATATTTAAGACACAATGGGGGAGATTTATCAAGCATAGTAACCAATCAGATTCCACCTCTCATTTTTCACAGGTCCTTTGGAAAATGAAAGGTGTAATCTGATTGGTTGCTATGTGCAACTAAGCCAGTTCTACTTCACACCAGTTTAATAAAGCTCCCTCAATGTATTTAAAGGGTTTTTCTCACGACAAATATTCGTTAATTTCTAACGATAATTAGTTTTCCCTTAGTCCTAACAGCAGCACAGATGGGGTTAACCACCCCCCGTGGACCCCCGTTAACAATTAAGTATTCCCTTAAAAGGAGCGAGTCAACCCCCAGCCCACTGTGTTTATAGCAAGAAAAAAACTAGACTTACTAGGGTGGGAAATTTGTGTGCTGCTGTTAGGACTAAGGGAAAACAAATTATCGTTAGAAATTAATGATTCCCTTACTTCCTACTAGCAGCACAGATGGGGGGATAGCAAGAAGAAACCCCTAGGGAGGGCCTTCCTGCCTGGCAGAACTAAGAATAGTCTGCCCAAAGGCCAAAAACTCAGCTAGACTGGCATCTAGTCTATAATGGGAGATGAATTTCGATTCAGAGCTCCAGGAGGTAGCTTTGCAAATCATGTCGAGAGGCAGCAGACTCCTCTTGGCAAAAGAAGTAGCCACAGCTCTAGTAGAGTGGGCCTTCATAAATCCCGGAGGGTCCAGAGATTGGGAAACAAAGGATTCCTTAATAGCTTCCTTAATCCACTGACTGATGGAAGGTTTGGATGCCTTACAGCCTTTAAACTTACCGGCAACAGGATTAGCAGATTCTCATCTTTACTGAATTCCTTTGAGCTATCCACATAGATCCAGAGACCTCTCGAGACGTCCAGAGGATGTCTAGCAGGTTCCTCGTAGGAGGTGGTAGATGTCGACAGAACCGGGAAGAATATCACCTGGTTGATGTTCTGGAAGGAAGGAACTTTCGGCCTAAAATACGGGAGGAATTTAAGAAGGACCCGGTCATGTAAGAAAATGGTATAGGGCTCATGTCATGTGCTGAGAGAGCTTGAAGCTCAGAGACCCACTTGGCCAAAGTCACTGCAAGGAGAAACACAAACTTCCAAGTGACGAACTTGATGTCCACCTCCTCTAATGGTTCAAAGGGGGAGATGCTAACCCCCTGAGAACTACTGATAAATCCCATTGAAAAATGGGTCTCAGTACTGTAGGCTTTAATCTTTCAGCTCCTTTAAGGAACCGGTTGATCAGCGGGTCCTGAGAAAAAAGCCTGTTAAGGCAAGCTGAGATGGCTGAAACTTCAACCTTCAGAGTAGAAGGGCAAGGCCTCTATCAAGGCTGTCTTGCAGGAACTGAAGGATAGAGGAAAGGGGCGGATCTGCAGACGCCACCTCAGTTGAGGTACACCAGGATGAGAATATCCTCATAATACGAGAGTAGGCTCTCTTGGTTCAGTCCGCTCTAGAATGAGACAGCGTTCTCAGGACCGACTCTGAAAGCCCTTCTATTCTGGGAAGGGACTGATCAACCTCCAGGCTGTCAGGTTGAATCTGTGCAGATCTGAGCAGAAGTAAGTGTCCCACGACACCAGGGTCTGCTGCGGGGGGAGCCTCCAATATTGTCCTTGACTCAACTGGGTGAGCTAGGTAAACCAGGTTCTCTTCGGCCAAAACGGTATGATGGCTATCACCGAGGCCTGATCCTGACGGATTTTCATCAATACCCTCGGAATCATGGTAAACGGAGGGAAGATGTATGCCAGCCTGAACCTCAAGGATATTGACAGAGCGTCTAACGCCAGGGGGTTGTCCTCCCTGTAAAGGGAGCAAAAACCTCTCCACCTTGGCATTGAACCTTGTTGCCATGAGATCCACCTCTGGCATACCCCACTTGAGGACAATCTGCTTGAATATCTCCGGATGTGAAGACCACTCCACCGACCGAAGACCGCGGCTCAGCCGATCCGCTATCATATTGAAGGAGCCTTGAATGTGGATAGCAGATAAGTGGGAAAGGTACAACTCTGCCTAATCCAGAATCACCCCGATCTCTGACAGGAGGGGAAGTGATCTCGAGCCTCCCTGCTTGTTGATGTAAAGTACCACAGTCATATTGTCTGACTGGACTTTCACCGATTTCCCCCGGATCTGAGGGGCTAAGTGAAGTAAGGCTAGCCGGATTGCTCGAATATCGCGGAGATTGGATGAAAGAAGCCACTCCTGAGGAAACCAGGTCCCGTGAACTGGAGTGTCATCTAGGTGAGCGCCCCAGCCTACTTAGGACGCATCCGTAGTCACTATGACCCAGGTTGGCTGGGTCATAGACTTCCAGTCTAAAAGATGGCACCACCATCTGAGGGAATACCGAGTTCGCCAAGACAGGGAGCACAAGGATTTTAGCCCGGCAGGGCTGCCATTCCATTTGGAGAGGACCTCCGACTGTAGAGGGCGGAGGTGCCATAGAGCCTAAGTGACTGCTTCCACAGACGCTGACATCAGCCCCAATATTTTCATGAGAGTCCGGATTGGGACTCGCCGGGGAACGGAAAGGAACTTGCCGTGTTCTTAATCTGGGATCTTCTTTCTGGAGGCAACTGGAGCGACATCCCAGCAGAGTCAATTAGGAAGCCTAGATATCTTACTTAAGTTGACGGGCTCACGTTCGACTTCTGCCAGCTGATGATCCAACCTAGGCGGAACAGAAAGGAGATTGTTACCTGAAGAAGTTGTGTTAGGACCGCTAGAGCAGAGGCTTTCAAAAGACAGTCATCCAGATAAGGAATGATGGTCAGTCCTTGAAGTCTCAAAGAAACCAGCACCTTGGTAAAAGTGTGAGGGGCAGAAGAAATGCCAAATGGAAGGGCAACAAACAGAAGATGCCTAACGACACCGGACACCTGGGCCGCGATCCTGAGATACTTCCTGGAAGCAGGGCAGATCGGGATGTGCAGATATGCATCCTTGAGGTCCAGGGTTGCCATCACGTCTCCAGGATTGAGGACGTGAACTACTGACCTGATGGTTTCCATACGAAACTTCACCTTACTTATAAACCGATTGAAATACCTCAGATCAATAATCATCCGGAGATCTCCTGAAGCCTTGGGAACCAGAAAAAACTGGTGAATAGATCCCTAGGCCCCGTTCTCCTGCTGGAACCTCCTCCAGAGCCCCATTGCAAATGTAGTCCTGAATGTAGGCATCCAGGATCGCCTGCCTGGCAGTTTGTAGAAGGTTGGTGTTGACAAACCTGTCCGGAGGAATAGAGGTGAGGTTGACTAAATAACACTTGGAAATGATGTTCAGGACCCAGGGATCCAAGATCTCTCGGATCCACTCTTCTCAGAAGTGGGAGAGACGACCCCCGACAGGTACATGAAGCATAGGAGTGCAGGACGGCAGGAGTAACGGGAATTATCCAAGAGCCTCGAAGAGGCCCGTAGTCAGGAGGTGGATTTTTCATCTTTGGCTCCTCCACAAGAGCGCCTCAAACCTCTTTGCTGCTCTCTCCAGTCATTTCGAGACCTTGCTTGCTGGCCAGACCTACCACCGCAGTCTTGTCTGCCCTGCCCTCGAAAGGACTGCTGGGGAAGGCTCTTAACCTTTTTGTCTGAAAGGACCTCCATGATCTTATCCAGCTCCGAACCGAACAAACGGTTGGGCTCGAATGGAAGGCCACATAAGATGTATCTTGAGAAATTGTCAGCGACCCAAGGCTTAAGCGAAAAAGGCTTATGGGCCGGCGACCCCAGGGCCATGGATTTCGCACAAGAAGTCCGTATCCAGGTTGATGGTCTTGAAGGCAGCCAGTATGTCGTCCTTGGAAACCCTCTGGTCCACGTTAACTTGAATTTGATTCAGACGAGTCCGGAGGAACGTAGAGACCTCAGAAGCCACTATGGCTGTGGAAGCGGAAGCCGCAGCTGCTGTATGATCCCGTCTAAGTGTGCACTCTGCTCTCCTGTCAAGGGGGTCCTGCAGGTTAGACCCATCGTCTGCAGGAACCAGAGTGCGCTTGGACAACTTGGCAATAGCCATGTCCACCTTGGGAATGGATCCCCATGAATCCACCAAGGGTTTAGCCATCGGGAACATGGATTTAAACTTCTTTGTTAAAACCGCACCCTTTCCAGGTTTTTTCCACTCTATAAACATGACAGAGCGGATGGTCTCATCCGGTTTCAAGACACGCGGTGCCCAATTAGTGGAATTGGAGGGCTCCCCACTGTCAACATCATGGTCCCCCGACCTGATGGACTTGAGCAATTTCTGTGTCTTTACAGGGGGGAAAAAACACAACATCAGCTCCTCCTCATCTGATTAGGAAGAAACTAAAGAGACCAAGAAGGTCTCTCTACCGGGACAGAGGTCTACATAGGGGTCTGGGCAGGCATAGGAAGCCTTTTCATCCAGCAGGCCTATGACTCCCTTAATAGAGGCATTGATACATATCCTGCAACGTAGGTTCACTAGAGGGCGAGTCTCCCAAGCTGGTACTTGCCCAGCCTTAAGCTGTTTTACCTTCTGCGATCTGACGAGTGCAGGTATGATCAGCTTAGAATAACCATTGACCAGAACCCTTTAACGGCAGCTGTAACATCTGGAGTAGGAACAGCTGTCCTCCAGCAGAGCGCTGCAATGGTAGCAGGATAGATGCTTCCTCTTGAAATCCACATTTCTGCCTTCCGAATCCCACGGAGAAGACATCACTGCGGGAAAAAAGGGACAAATAAAACATTTGTAAACAACCTATCTCCTCAAGAAAGGTAGAAAAACAGACCGGAGGCAGCTGAGGACCGGAGGAAAAAAACCCCACAAGTGGAACAACACCGACTTTAGGACTCTGGGAGCTAGCCGAAAAAGCATATAAAGCCAGAGACCGAACTGGAGCACACTGCTTCTTTAAATAGGGAAAAGGGAGGGATAGCCAATCCACCCTCCCCCCCAGTAAATCCTCCACAGGTAGAAGCATAAGAAAAAAATACTTTCATGAAAACGCGAAAAAAGAAACAAATCACATCCGCGGAAAAAATTGCGCCTGTGAAAAAAATCGCGCCCGCGGAATACCCGGAAGTGACGCAAAGGAGAATCCCTGCATCACGTCTGGAAGATGGCAGAGCCCAGGGACCGAGAATCCTGGACCGAGGACGCCGCCGAAATACCCCAGCCAGGCGCAACCGCGCGGGGCCGGCAGCAGATAAGCAGCCGGCCAAACTGACAAGGTACCTAGGAAAGGGCAACACCGTTACCCAAACAAAAAGAAGGCTCCCCGCACTTTCCATAAGAAAGGGGGGAACGAACCGCCTAGCCCACCTGTCCAGGAGGACAGAAAAAAAACACAGTGGGCTGGGGGTTGACTCCCTCCTTTTAAGGGAATCCTGAATTTTTTAATTGAGTTAATAGTCTTGGGCTCATTAAACATTCCGCCGTTCCTACCTGTCCACGGCCGGTTTGGTCGGTTAACCCCATCTGTGCTGCTGGTAGGACGTAAGGGAATATGCAGTTTTCAAACCAGCATCTGGATCGGAATGCTTTTGTAACTGTATGTAATTAAAAATTTCGCATAGCCACTGAGTTATTCAATAAAATGCATCTGTATAGCACCACCAGCTCTTTGTTTTTTTTGTTATTTCCTTGTCCGGCTCACTGAGATGGCCGCACAGGCTGAGTTTTATCCTTCAACTACCTCCTGAGCTGTGATAGGGTGAGAGCTGCAGGAGAATGGACACGTCCCCTGAGCTGCAGCAGAAAACACACTCCCCTTGAGCTGTCAGCTTGATATAAATCTAGCAGAGCAATGAATGTGGAGATCTGTGGATCTCTGGTCTGATTTTTATTTTTTACATTACTCATGGGATAACTCCTTTAATTGTATCATATGTCCCAAAACATTTTTTTTAGTGCACAATCCCAACCCGACCCATTTGAATCACAAGTAGTTCATAAAACCTGCTTTATCAGACACCAGACCAGACGCTTTAAAGGGTTCTTCCAAGACTTTTTTCAAATTATGTCCTATCCTCAGGTTGGGGTCCTATACCAGAGACCCCCACCGATCACCTGTTTGAGAAGGCACTGGTGCATCCAGTAGCATCGCTGCTCCATACATTTTATAGCGTTTGTGCTTGGTTACGTTGCAGTCAGCACCATTCTCTTCAATGGGGCTGAGCTGACCGATAAACGTGATGTCACACGGCCTAGGCAAAGCTGCGAGAAGGGTGTTTATTTTTTGATTATTTATTTATATTTTTATTCTGGGAGGGATTTGAATGTTTATATTTTTTATGTTTTTAAATTTTAAAACCTTTTCTTGACCATAAGAAGCAATCACTAAATAGCTTCTGCAATAGATTGCATTGAATTATTAAAGCAATTCAATATTTTATTGCTATGTTCTTAAGGAGCCCTGCCATAGGAAGTATAATTCTGAAAAGTCTGGTTTCTTCAGGGAGACTAGGGCTTTCAATTTCAACCAATGGATCCCCTGATCGCCACATAGGGAGCTGGTCCAGCCCAAGGAGCATGCGTTCCCGGGTTTTTCACCTTCAAATGTTCTGGTCACAATTGACATCTAAGCATCTAAGGGGATAAATGTCAGCAACTGGCAGTATCACAGATTGTAGACATTAGCCCCGGGTGTGTGCTGTCTGAAACAGCAGTTAATAGTCGTGTGGCGGTAGGGAAAAGGTTGGGAAAAACTGCTTTTATTGTAAGACTTAAAAAAAAAACAGTACAAATTTGTTATGGTCGTGATCATGCTGATGCGCCAAAGAAAGTTAACATGTTATTTATAGTGAATAGAAAGAATTTCAGTTTTTTTTCATTCTACCCCCAAAAATAATGTTTTCAATACATTATATTTACCTCAAAAGGGTACCATGTAAAAGTTTTGTCCGATTGCGAGTACGAATACATGTAAGAAATTACTTAGTCACTAAGGCTCAAGCAAGCTGGGTGTTTAAAGGGTATTTTTTACCCCATTTTTGGACTATTAGCTACAGTAATACATGCATAGTGCTTCAGATGAGAACTCCAGATCACTATTTTTTATTTTCCAACAGCAGGGGGACCATGTCTGGATGCATCTTGGACTCCAATGTCGCTGCTGGGAACCATGTTGTCTGAGTTCACGCCACTTTTACAGACTGACAAAAAAAACGCCCAAACCCCCCCCCCCCTCCTCCTACCCCCAATAAAAAAAATCCTTTTTAGAGGAAAAATTGCCAGGAAACATTCTTTCCTGTATATTCAATTGTATATACAGTATATACAGTGCAAGTGCTGCCAAAAATTACAAGGAAGAAGCACTCCGATACAGACTGTATATCACATAAAGGAGGGCCTCATTCACATGGTGCTACAATTGTTCAGGTACACTGCTACACTCATAAAGCCTATGCAGTATTCACTAAGTGAAAGGGCTGCCAAAAATTACAAGGAACCGGCACTCCAGTACACCCTATATTACACATAAAGGAGGTCATCATACACACGGTTGAAAAAATATGATTAACGGCCTGCTGGTGACCCTCAAAAACATTTGGAGCAAGGGCCTGCTGGTTACCCTCTAAAACATTAGGGGTAAAGGCCTGCTGCTAAGCTGACCCTGTAAAACATTATAGTTGAGGGTCTGAAGGTAAGCGAACCCCATAAAACATTGCAGTGATGGTCTACAGGTGAGCAGACCTTATAAAACATTAGAAGTATGGGCCTGAAGGTGAGCAGACCGTATAAAACATTGGAGCTGAGGGCCTGAAGGTGAGCAAACCCCATATAACATTGTAGTAATGCCCTACAGGTGAGCAGACCGTATAAAATATTGGAGGTGAGGGCCTGAAGGTGAGCGAACCCCATAAAACATTGCAGTAATGGCCTACAGGTGAGCAGACCGTATAAAACATTGGAGGTAAGGGCCTGAAGGTGAGAAAACCGTATACAACATTGGAAGTAAGGGCCTGAAGGTGAGAGAACCCCATAAAACATTGTAGTCATGGCCTACAGGTGAGTAGACCGTCTAAAAAATTGGAGGTGAGGGCCTGAAGGTGAGCGAAACCCATAAAACATTTCTGTAATGGCCTACAGGTGATCAGACTGTATAAAACATTGGAGGTGAGGGCCTGAAGGTGAGCAGACTGTATAAAACATTGGAGGTCAGGGCCTGAAGGTGAGCGAACCCCATAAAACATTGCAGTAATGGCCTACAGGTGAGCACTCAAACACACCAATAGCTGATCTCAGGGAGACCAGCTACAAAAAACACCGCTGAGCCTCATTTAAGAGTCTCAACACAGCAATCCGAAGTGCAAAGCTCCCTGGGAAACAGTAATATGCAAAATAAATGTGGAGCCCTAGTTATGGGTCTACAACACAATGAAAGCCAGATATCCCTCAAAGGAAGGAAAACCGAGCAAAGAGGTGTCTCCATTACAGAGATCACCAAATCCACCATATTAAGTGGCCCCTATGTCAAGATCCCGCTTGAGACACCTCTTTGCTCAGTTTTCCTTCCTTTGAGGGATATCTGGCTTTCATTGTATTGTAGACCCATAACTGGGGCTCCACATTTATTTTGCATACTACAGGTGAGCAGACAGTCTAAAACATTGGAGGTGAGGGCTTGAAGGTGAGCAAAACCCATAAAACATTGCAGTAATGGCCTACAGGTGAGCAGACCGTATAAAACATTGGAGGGGAGGGCCTGAAGGTGAGCGAACCCCATGAAACATTGCAGTAATGACCTACAGGTGAACAGATCGTATAAAACATTGGAGGTGAGGGTCTGAAGGTAAGCGGACCCTACAAAATATTGTAGTGAGGGCATATATACTGTATGTAAGAGGAGAAGGAGGATGAGAAAACAAGATTAAAACATATGCCCTTTTTTTGTTATGAAAAGGGTGCATCTGAATCTTGTGGATTGAGTACATTATAAAGCATGCAGTCAAATTAGCTTTTTCGTTCATTAGTTCAGTTTTCCTCTGGTGGATTGGAGAAGTCAGGAGCAATCCAGGCCTTGTTCATTTTTATCTAAGTCAACCTGTCAGCATTGTCAGTGGACAAGCGGATACGCTTATCTGTTATAATACCACCAGCAGCACTAAATACACATCTCAGACAGTACGCTGGCGAAAGGGCAGGCCAGCACATCCAAGGCGTAGAGCGCAAGTTTGTACCACGTGTCCAAGTTAGACACCCAGTATTTGTTAGGCACTGAGGGATCATTTAGGACGCTGATATGGTCTGCTATGTATTTCTTCACCATCTTCCAAAACTTTTCCCTCCTTGTGGCACTAGGCAGCGCTTCAGGGTGAGGTTGCTGGTGGAGTGTCATGAAAGTGTCCCATGCCTTGGAAAGTGTTGCCCTGCTTCTGTTGGAACTTGGTTGCCTAAGGAAGTACGGACTCTGGCGGACTCAGATGGAAAATTTTGGAGCAATCTCTCAACAAGTACCTTCTGGTATTGCACCGTTTTACTCGTCCTCTCCACCACAGGAATGAGAGATGAGAAGTTCTCTTTGTAGCGGGGGTCAAGAAGGGTGAACACCCAGTTATTTGTGTTATCTAAAATGCGTATAACACAAGGGTCGCGGGAAAGGCGAAATGTAGCATCCCTGGCCACCAGCACTTGTCCATGTGTCCGTGGTGAGGTGGACCTTCCCAGTAAGTGCGTTTGTCAGGGCACGGGTGATGTTCTGGGACACATGCTGAGGTAAGGTGGGCACGGCACACCATGAAAATAGTGGCGGCTGGGACTGCGTACCGAGGGACGGCCGACAAACATCAGGCTGCGGAAGGCCTCAGTATTCACAAGCCTAAACGGCAACATTTCAATGGCCAGTAATTTCGAAAGTTGTGCATTTAGTGCTATGACCTGTGGGTGGGTGGGTATTTGCGCTTGCATTCAAATGCCTGTGTTATCGACATTTGGACGCTGCGCTGGGACAGGGAAGTGGATGTTGTTGGTGACGGTTTATGCGGACATCCAGGTGCAGGGCGAGAGCATCCAGGCCTACTCCTTCGACAGGGGAATGGCCAGCAGTGCGTAACACAGGGGAAGTGGAGGCAGTTGTGGGACCCGCAGACGCAGAGTGTGGACCCAGGCGTTCAGCCCACTTATTAGAGTGCTTGGATGCCATGTGGCAGATCATGCTGGTGGTGGTAAGGTTGCGATTGTTCATGCCCTGGCTCATTTTGGTAGGGCACAGGTTGCAAATCACCAGTCTTTTGTCGTCTGCACTTTCCTAAAAAAAACGCCATACTGCTGAACACCTACCCCCTGGCAAGGTAGATTTACCCATGGGGGTGCTCAGTGTAACGGTTGCAGGCCTGTTTGGTGTTGGCCTACATCTCCCTTTTGCAAACCCACTGCTTCTTCCAGACTGTTGCGGTTCTGCGGATCCCTCCCCCTCTGTACTGCTGTCGTCACTTGGCTTTTCAACTTCCCATGTTGGGTCAGTGACCTCATCATCCACCACCTCCTCTTCCACTTCCTCACTCTGCTCATCCTCCTGGCTTAACCTAACCGCAACCTGAGTGTTTGGCTACTGTGTCTCATCATCATCATCCTCCTCGTGAACGAATGATTGCTGATCACTAGGGATGAGCAAACCCGAACTGTATAGTTCGGGTTCGTACCAAATTTTGGGGTGTTCGGGATATGGACCTGGACCGAACATTTTCAAAAAAGTTTGGGTTCTTTGTTCAGCTATTTCTTCCCGCTTTCTCAAGGGCTGTACAGCAGCCAATCATCTAGCATTTTACTTCTTGCCGTAAGAAGCCATCACATCCATGCCTACTAATGGCATGGCTGTGATTGGCCAAGTGCAGCATGTGAACCAGCCTCTATTTAAGCTGGAGTCACGTAGCGCCGCACGTCACTCTGCTTTGATTAGTGTAGGCATAGGACGCAGCTGCTGTGAGGGCGAGATAAGGCACGGAAAACTTAGCAAAAACACCTAATAAAGTGATCGATCTACAGCTGTGAATCATTCAACTTCTGCTAGTTTATTGCTCACTGGTTTTTAGGCTGCACAGAGTGTTTTTCTGTCACTTTTTTCTGGGGTGATCGGCGGTCATTTTGTGTCTTGTGGTGCACCAGCACAAGCTGCCACCAAGTCCATCAATCCATCAATACTATTTATTTCTATATCAACATCAGGGGCTTGGCTGTGCTTATTGTCACCCCTAGAAACTCAGGATAGAAATTTCTATATTTTATTGAGGGATAAAATTCAATTGCCAAAAAAGCAAACCCTAAATCTGGTGTTCCAGCTGTGGCTAGCCAGGTGTAATACTGTCTGCTGTCTGGAAAAGGATAGATTTTTTTCTGTGGTGAAATTCAATTGCCAAAATAGCAATCCCCTAAATCTGGTGTCCCAGCAGTGGCTGGCCAAGTTTAATAGTGTCCAGCAAAGGATAGATAATTTTCTGGGGTGAAATTCAATTGCCAAATTAGCAATCCCTAAATCTAGTGTCCCAGCAGTGGCTGGCCAAGTTTAATAGTGTCCGCCAAAGGATATAATTTTTTTCTGGGGTGAAATTCAATTGCCAAAATAGAAATACCATAAATCAGTTGTTTCAGCTGTGGCTGGTCAAGTTTAATAGTGTCCGTCAAAGGATATATTATTTTCTGGGGTGAAATTCAGTTGCAAAAATAGAAATACCGTAAATCTGGTGTTCCAGCTGTTACTGGACAAGTTTCATAGTGTCCATCAAAGGATATATTATTTCTGGGGTGTAATTCAGTTGCAAAAATAGAAATACCGTAAATCTGGTGTTCCAGCTGTGGCTGGACAAGTTTCATAGTGTCCCCATCAAAGGATATATTATTTTCTGGGGTGAAATTCAGTTGCAAAAATAGAAATACCGTAAATCTGGTGTTCCAGCTGTGACTGGACAAGTTTTATAGTGTCCGTCAAAGGATATATTATTTTGTGGGGTGAAATTCAGTTGCAAAAATAGAAATACCGTAAATCTGGTGTTCCAGCTGTGGCTGGACAAGTTTCATAGTGTCCCCATCAAAGGATATATTATTTTCTGGGGTGAAATCCAGTTGCAAAAATAGAAATACCGTAAATCTGTTGTTTCAGCTGTGACTGGACAAGTTTCATAATGTCCGTCAAAGGATATATTATTTTCTGGGGTGAAATTTAGTTGCAAAAATATAAATACCGTAAATCTGGTGTTCAGGCTGTGACTGGACAAGTATCATAGTGTCCGTCAAAGGACATATTATTTTCTGGGGTGAAATTCAATTGCCAAAATAGTAATACCCTAAATCAGTGGTTTCTGCTGTGGCTGGACAAGTTTTATAGTGTCCGTCAAAGGATAGCTTTTGTTCTGGGGTGAAATTCAATTACCAAAATAGCAATACCGTAAATCTGATGTTCCAGCTGTGACTGGACAAGTTTCATAGTGTCCGTCAAAGGATATATTATTTTCTGGGGTGAAATTCAATTGCCAAAATAGCAATACCGTAAATCAGTGGTTTCAGCTGTGGCTGGCCAAGTTTAATAGTGTCCGGCAAAGGGTAGATTTTGTTCTGGGGTGAAATTCAATTGCCAAAATAGCAATCTCCTAAATCTGGTGTCCCAGCAGTGGCTGGCCAAGTTTAATAGTGTCCGGCAAAGGATAGATTTTAAATTTTTGGGTGAAATATTACCTTTTTTGCCAGGTACAAACCCCTGCACTGCATAACTGACAGGGAACTTACAATTGGCGGTTACATTCTTGCATGAAATAAAGCCTTTTTGGGCTGTGAAGCCAAAGGTAGTCGCCAATAACTTTTTTATTTTTTATTTTTTTAAATAAATTAGTGTAGACCCCAAAACATTGGGAAAATATAAAAAATAAAACAAAGTGTAAGTGCACGGTAGTATAACAAGTGGTTGGGTGAGGCTGGTATACATGTCTATTCTGCATAAGGTACAAACAAGTCCTGTGGGATCCATGCCTGGTTCTTTTTAATAAACGAAAGCTTGCCCACATTGTCTGCGGACAGGTGGCTGCGCTTGTCTGTGATAATGCCCCCAGCCATGCTAAACACACGTTCAGACAATACAGTGGCTGCAGGGTAGGCCAGCAACTCCAAGGAGTAAAGGGCAACCTCAGGACATGTGCCCAATTTGATGACCCAGAAGTTGAATGGGGCAGACCCAGTGGCATAGCTAGAAATGATTGGGCACCACAGCAAAATTTTGAATGGGTCCCCCCTCCCCCAGTAATTTTTGCGCAAACCCCTTCCTTTCATTCTTCTATGCCTGTGGCTACTAAAGATCGCTCTCTCAGACCAGGCCCTGCAGCTGTTCCATTCGCTTTCTACACTGTCTATACTACCACTGTATATAAATGTATTGTATAATACTGTTAGCCCTCCTCCTCCTCCTGGATGGGCCCTTTCTAGGTCACAGCCCCAAAGCAGTCGGATGAGCAGGAGGTAGAGGAGGAGGAAGCCGAGTAGGAGGAGGAGGTAACAGGATACAAAGAGAAATGCCCAGCAATCCTCGGGGGGCGGAAGGACATTTGCAAAAATGCTATCCGCCTTTGGGCCAACTACATTTACCCACTGTGTTGTTGGTTATGTGGACGTTGCCACAGATAGCGTTGCGCAGTGCACACTTGATTTTGTCCGCCACTTGGTTGTGCAGGGAAGGGATGGCTCGCCTGCAAAAGTAGCGGCGGCTGGGATACACGTACTGTGGGATAGCCACCGCCATAAGGTTTTTAAAACTGTCCACCAGACAGAATGACAGCATTTCAAAGGACCAGGAAGTTTGAAATAAGGCATTCAGAGCCATGGGTAGGGGGTACTTCCTCTTTCTATTTCTTTTTTTCCCCAGTATTTGGGAGATGGACAGCTGATAGCTGAACACTTCCATGGGATTTGGTGGAGATGCTTGGTGACAATGACAGATGTGGTGGCGATGCTGCCACATCCTCTGTTTGCTGGGTGACAGGTGCCACTGTCACTCACTTGGGCTCAAGTTTAGAATGTTTATTTATTATTTTTCTGTATTTTATTTTAAGTCATTTCCCTATTCACATATGTTTGCAGGGCATTTACCTACATTTACCTACATTTTGCAGCCCTCTAGCCCTTTCCACGGCTATTTTACAGCCATTTAAGTGCCCAAAAGTTAGGGTCCCCATTGACTTTAATGGGGTTCGGGGTGAAGTTCGGGTCGAGTTCGGATCCCGAACCCGAACATTTTCGTGAATTTCGGCCGAACTTCTTGAACCCGAACATCCAGTTGTTCGCTCAACTCTACTGATCACCATCATCATCTTCTTGCAACGGCAAAGGCTCAAGAGGTAGGGAATCAGGGCACAATATCTCAGGTCCCTCTTCAAGCATGCTGGGCGAGAGGGCCAATTCTAATAGTTGTTTTTCTTGTGCACTGGCAGCAGGCACAATTTCATTGTGCCCAGGGCCACTGCCTCTGCGTGCACCATCAGCATCACGCCCACTTCCCCGTCCCTTTGTGCTCGCCTTCTTCATATTAATGGTTTTGTTTGTAGATGTGGTGCAGATTGCTTTACTGGCCGCTAAAGACACAGTTTTCTGATGCAGTACAGTATTGGAAGCAAAATACAACAGATGTCGGCCAGTAAACTAGGCCCAAGATAATGGAATTTGTAATATACACAATGTACTCAGATGTCGTTCAGTATTGGAGGAAAAGTATAACAGATGTCAGCCAGTAAACTAGGCCCAAGATAATGGATTTGTAATATACACACTGTATTCAGATATCGTTCGGTATTGGAAGCAAAATACTACAGATGTCGGCCAGTTTACTAGGCCCAAGATAATCGAATTTGTAATATACACACTGTATTCAAATGTAGTTCGGTATTGGAAGCAAAAAACAACAGATTTCGGCCAGTAAACTAGGCCCAATATAATGGAATTTGTAATATACACAATGTATTTAGATGTAGTTCAGTATTGGAAGCAAAATACAACAGATGTCAGCCAGTATACTAGGCCCAAGATAATGGAATTTTTAATATACACACTGTATTCAGATGTAGTTCAGTATTGGAAGCAAAATACAACAGATTTCGGCCAGTAAACTAGACCCAAGATTATGGAATTTGTAATATACACACTGCATTCAGATGTAGTTCGGTATTGGAAGCAAAATACAACAGATGTCGGTCACTATACTAGGCCCAAGATAATGGAATTTTTAATATATACACTGTATTCAAATGTAGTTCGGTATTGGAAGCAAAATACAACAGATTTCAGCCAGTAAACTTGGCCCAAGATAATGAAATTTGTAATATACACACTCCATTCAGATGTAGTTCGGTATTGGAAGCAAAATACAACAGATTTCGGCCAGTAAACTAGGCCCAATATAATGCAACTTGTAATATAAACACTGTATTTAGATCAGTGGCGTACACACAATCCATGGGGCCCCGGTGCAAAACTGATTCATGGGGCCCCTCCCCGTCGCCCCCATTTCTGAGAGCGCTGCTAAGGGCCATTTCAGCCCCAGTTTACTACTAAAATTAAATGTTTTGGCTATATAAAGTACCGTATTTTTCGTCCCATAAGACGCACTTTTTTCCCAAAAAAAATGGGGGAAAAGTGCCCCTGCGTCTTATGGGGCGAATGCTGACATTTTTACATCGCCAGCTGTGATGTATGCGCGAGCAGGGAGGGACTGGGAGGAGGAGCTGGGGGCTGGCAATTGCGGAGGGGCCCGTGCAGTGACTGTACTGACGTCACGTGCCTGCACCGCCTACTTTATGAATGAAGCAGGAGGCGCAGGCTCGGACGTCAGTGAGTGACGCGCCGCCGCCCGGAATGCCTGCTATCAACTGAACAAGCCGTGTGTCGGTAATATTAGGGGTGGGGGGCATGGACCAGAACTTTTAATTGATTTAGATACCGTATATTTTATTAGTGCAGCACTGGAGCTGGGGTGCCGGGTACAGTAACTGCACCGGCCCCTCCACAATTGCCGGCCCCCAGCTCCTCCTCCTAGTCCCTCCCCGCTCGCTCAGTTTTATGGGGGGAGGGGGTCTGTGGATGGCACTGTTATGGGATAGGGGATCTGTGGATGGCACTGGTATGGGGTGGGGAGGGTCTGTGGATGACGCATATATAACAGTGCCATCCACAGATCCCCCATAACAGTGCCATCCACAGATCCCCCATAACAGTGCCATCCACAGATCCCCCATAACAGTGCCATCCACAGATCCCCCATAACAGTGCCATCCACAGATCCCCCATAACAGTGCCAGCCCTGTTATGGGGGGAATCTGTGAAGGATACTGTTACAGGGGGGCTGTAACAGTATACTTCACAGATCCCCCCCCCATAACAGTATCCTTCACAGATTCCCCCATAACAGTGTCAGTCACAGATCCCCCATAACAGTGTCAGTCACAGATCCCCCCCATAACAGTGTATCATACACAAATCCCCCCATAACAGTGCGTCATCCCGAGACCCCTCCATAAGTGTGTCATCCCCAGATCCCCCATAACAGTACGTCATCCCCAGATCCCCCATAACAGTGCCATCCCCAGAACCCCCATAACAGTGTCCTTCACAGATCCCCCCATAACAGTGACATCCACAGATCCCCCATAATAGTGCCATCCACAGACCACCATTAGTTCCAAAAGCACACCTTTTGGTTAAAAATATTTTTTTTCTTATTTTCCTCCCCAAAAACCCCAGGTGCGTCTTATGGGCCGGTGCGTCTTATAGGGCGAAAAATACGGTATATTACAAAAATGTTACCTATAACTTGCCCTACACTTTAGCATAAAAAAATAAAAAATTATATGGCAGTTACACTTTAAGCTTTGGGCTACTAAGGGCTCTATCCTTGTGGCTAATCCGCTGCGTGAAAGAGTGCCAAGGCTCATTCCGGACAGCAGAGACACGGAGCAGTAACATGATTGACTGTGATCTTTTTACTACAAAATCACGGTGGCAACTCTATCTCACTGTGATTTTGTAGTAAAAAGATCACAGAGAGGCACAGAGCATTATCAATCATGTCACTGCTCCATGTCTCTGCTGTCCAGAACGGAGCTGGCACTCTTCCACGCAGCGGATTACCCGCACAGCATCCGCTCGTGATAAAGAGCCCTGAGCCCAATGGTTACACTCACCCAGTCCTAATAAAATCTGGTCCTACCTCATCCAGAGTGTCGCTGGCGTCGGCGTGATGTCTGCTGGATCCAGAACAAGGTCCCTGTGGTGAGAAAAAAAGAATAATCACATAAGGAAGGGATGGTGACTGCCCCAGTGAAATCACCAGCAGGGGGCGCTGTGTTGGCCTGTAAGACTGAGCCATGCCAATGTATAGCAGGGTAATCTAGTGCTACCACACAGTACTAATGCCCACCTTGAGGCCCCTCACAGTACTAATGCCGACCTTTGTTCCTGTAACAGTAGTTATACTCAGACATGTGCCCCCTCACAGTAGTTATGCCAAATATGTGCCCCCTTACAGTAGTTATGCCCAGTTTTGTGCCCCCTCTCAGTAGTAATGCCAAATATGTGCCCCCTCACAGTTGTAATGACCAGAATATGTGTCCCCTCAAAAGTAGTAATGCCAGATTATGTGTCCCCTCACAGTAATATGCCCAGATATGTGCCCCCTAACAGTAGTAATGCCAAATATGTGCCCTCTCACAGTAGTAATGACCGGAGTATGTGCCCCCTCAAAGTAGTAATGCCAGATTATGTGTCCCCTCACAGTAATATGCCCAGATATGTGCCCCCTCACAGCAGTAATGCCAGATTATGTGTCCCTTCACAGTAGTTATGCCAGATTGTTTCCTCTAACAGTAGTAATGCCAGATTATGTGCCCCTTCACAGTATTTATGCCCAGTTATGTGCCCCCTCAAAGTAGATATGCCCAGATATGTGCCCCCTCAGAGTGGTTATGCTAGATTATGTGCCCCGTCACAGTATTTATGCCCAGTTTTGTGCCCCCTCAAAGTAGATATGCCCAGATATGTGCCCCCTCAGAGTGGTTATGCCAGATTATATGCCCCTTCAAAATATTTATGCCCAGTTATGTGCCCCCTCACAGTAGTTATGCCCAGATACATGCCCCCTCACAGTAGTTATGCCTTTATATGTGCCCCCTCAAAGTTATGCCTTCATATGTGCCCCCCTCACAGTAGTTATGCCAGCTTAGGTGCCCTTTCAAATTAGTTATGGCCCCGCCTCTTTCCCTTGGCCCCCAGTCTGCAGCCTTAGAAAAAAAAAAAACACATACTTACCTTCTTCCCTGATGACCCGATCCCACAGTCATCGCGCTGCTGGCTGTGCTGAAGGCAGATTCCCGGGTTTTCAGATCTCCTCCCACAGCCAACAGAGCAATGTGGGGCCAGCAGGGGGAGCTCCTGAGCTGTGAAGATCAGTGCAGCATGGAGGAGACAGGTTTCCCTGCTTCACTATGGAAGCGAAATGCCGGCCAGCCGGGTGTAAGTGAGTGAGCGCAAACCCCCCCCCCCATATTATAGATGTAATGGAGCGCTCTAATGGGGCCCGAAATTGCCACTGTACTTCTTGCGGGGCCCCATCAGAGCGCTCCATTACATGTGAGTACAGCGGTTTTTAACATGATTTAGGATGGCCTGCCGGCCTGGGGGGGTGGGTCCACAGGCGGCCGGGCCCCCTGGAGTGTCAGGCCCAGTCGCAAGTGCGACCCCTGCGACCTGTATGTACGCCACTAATTCAGATGTAGTTCGGTATTGGAAGCAAAATACAACAGATGTCGGCCAGTATATTAGGCCCAAAATAATAGAATTTGGAATATAAACACTGTATTCAGATGTAATTCGGTATTGGAAGCAAAATACAACAGATTTCGGCCAGTAAACTAGGCCCAAGATAATGGAATTTGTAATATAAACACTGTATTCAAATGTAGCTCAGTATTGGAAACAAAATACAACAGATTTCGGCCAGTAAACGAGCCCCAATATAATGGAATTTGTAATATACACACTGTATTCAGATGTAATTCGGTATTGGAAGTAAAATACAACAGATTTCGGCCAGTAAACTAGGCCCAAGATAATGGAATATGTTATATACAAACTGTATTCAGATTTAGTTCTATATTGGATACAAATGTGTCCCCAATAAAATGTATTCTCTGCTGGAATACTGTATATACGCACACACAGATGTGCCCAAAACTAGTCCAACTATGGCCAAAATATAAATCACTCTCTCCTGAAGTAATTAATATAATGGTTGCAGATTGAACGCACACACAGATGTAGCACAAATTAGATTAATTTCCCCAGAAAAAATAATTTCTCTTATAGTGCTGTGTATATCTCACTAGCAGGCACACTGTAGTGAATAAGCCCCTTTTTATAATGTCTGCCCAACACACTGCTTTATGATGGTGCAGTGTATATCTCACTAGCAGGCACACTGTAGTGAATAAACCCTTTTTTATAATGTCTGCTCCACACACTAGTTTCTGATGGCGTACTGTGGATGTCACTAATCTGAAAGTTTGGGTACTTAAAAAAAGCGATTTTCAAGCCCTGCACTATCTGTCCCTTCCTAAAGACACCTGTCCCTGATAGTGCTGAATTAACTGCTGTTAAACACACCCTGTAGTCCTTAAAATGACTGTTTGGTGCTTCAATAAGGTTTTTGGAGTAAAATCAGTAAGTTTACAGCAAAACACTATCTGTCCCTTTCTACTGTCTGCTCTCCCTGACGCTTAATGATCTGAGCACCGGACCTCCGCTCCTATATCAACTTGTATCACGTGTTCCAGCCAGTGAATCAGTGTAAGGCTTACAGCTAACATGTCTAAGGCCTTACACTGAAGGGAAAAACTTACCTGGACCTTGATTGGCTGCTTAGAAGAAGCCAAACGTGCGGGGTGGAGACTCGAGCAATGCGACGAACACATGTGGTGCTCGCCCAAGTTAAGCTGAGCGCCGAGCATAGCAACGCTCAAGCCAAACCAATACTCGGCCGGGCATGCTCACTCATCACTAATGTAGAGGCCATCTAAGCTGCAGACAATCCTATCAATATCAATGTATCCTAGAAACCATCAACAATCTGCTTACGATATATATATATATATATATATATATATATATATATATATATATATATATTAGTGTTGAGCGCGAATATTCGAAAAGTGAATTTTTATTGCGAATATCGCGCTATATATTTGTAATCATGAATATTCGGGTTTTTTTCTACACAGTACACATCACAATGCACATTACAGTGAAGTGCCAATAATCGCATCGCAATAAAAAATCGCATTAAGAATATTCGTAATGTGATTTTTTATTGCGATGCAAATATCGGCACTTCACTGATCCCTCCCTTCTTAGTTTGAAAACTGCACCACTGAAAACTGAACCGCATGCAATTTTTACTTAGCAATTATCGGAATTAATGTTAGTAATCGAATATAGTAAATTTGTGAATATTTGACGAGTATTCGCCCATATATTCTTCAAATATCGTGAAATCGGATATAGCCGATGCCGCTGATCAATAATATATAGGGGGTCAGTCAGCACATCCCAATCTGCAGGTACACGTGGCCATGGCTAAATACACACTGAAAAAGAGAATACAACAGCACTCTGCAACCCAAATAAATTACATAAATGTCATAATAATGACAAATGTTATAATGTTAATCCTATGCTTATATAGTAAATTTGAGATGCTTAGCAAATACATTTTGTACAACATTATTTGGGTCCCTCTGTCAAACGCCAAGGCAATCTCTGGAAGACAGGAACCTAACACTAAACACTACCTGTAATGATCCCTCACGGCCGCTATACAATTCATGGAGTTTCGGTTCCACATGCATGCTGGGTCCACTCTGCTACAGGAAATGCAGGTACCAACATGCATGCTGAGCTTACTCTGTACCTTAGGTTTAGTAGCTTAGTGTTTAGTGTTAGGTTCCCGTAATATATATATATATATATATATAAACGAAATATCAGGCAGCACTCCAGTAAAATCCACAAAGCTGTGGTGCCAGCGTCCACCCTCAGTCACCGGGTATCAATATAGTCGTGGAAAGTCTGGCTTGATAATGGCTCTGTGAGGGAACTGAAACGTTGCTGGCACATGTGCTGAATAAACCACCATTTTTTTTGCACCTTAATGATTGGAGTGCTGCGTCATGTCCACGACTATATATATATATATATATATATATATATTTTTATCTTTCTATATATATATATATATATATATATATATATATTAATGAGCAAAAGGGTAATAACTTTTGGCTTTCAGGCTCCATATCTCACTAACCACTATAGCTTCGAATGTAAGACTACCTTCATTTTATAGACAATCATCTTGGCTATCTCATACATAAATTGGACTTGCAACTATTTAGCATATAATCTGCATAACGCAGATTCTTGTCATTCATATGTATTGTTAATGTTTTGCTCTTAAAATTTAAAATTAGAATTTTTATTATTTAATTTGTATTTTGTAAATCCACATTTGCCTTTCAACACTGCCTCAATACCTCTGGACATGGGTTGGGATCTGTGAACTGTGGGCTAATCCAGCACCTCTACTTCATTGTCATTGAACCATTTCTTTGCCAATCTTGACATATGCTTCAGGTAGTTGCCCTGCTGGAACACTGTGTCGTCCTTTTCATACCCATAGTACTCAAGTGTACAAAGTAACTCGTCTTGTAGAATACTCACATATAGCTTAGCATTGAGAACACCATCGATCCTGGTCAAGTATCCAATGCTTTTGGCTGTAAAACAACACAGGCTTCCTCTACAGAACTTGATAGCTCCATCAATTTCTGAATCCATTAGCTCCATTTTCCCTTGTTTCTTCCAGACCCAATTGCACCCATCAGAGCCCAGTCAATTCACTTTTGTCTCATCACTCCAAATAACCTGTTTCCAATCTCTTACTGTCCACCATACTTTTTAGCAAACTTGTGCAATTTGTTATGTGTATATATGTATTAATTTATTTATAATGTAGTAGGGGTGTTTTAGGCCCCTGTCAGGCACCTGGCTTTAGTATGACTGCTACCTCTGTACTCCTACAGCTAAGCCCCTGCTTGGGAATGATGTAAGTCTATGATGTCTTCCACCCTATATTGTACGGCTGTGAAATTGCTAATGGGGGAAGCAGTCACAACTGCCAAACTTGACATGTTTAACTCTTACACACTGATCTCTGTGTAAATAAAAAGTCCTAGGAAGATACTGTTGCATTTCATATTATGTAAGTGGTGATTCACAGCCGAGTAATGATCTAACACAAGGCTGTTTCTCCAATAATACCATCCACTCCAGCCATCATATATCTTACTTTTAAGAGGACAAGCGTGCCTAACTTCTACAATGTAAAGCGAGGCGCTTCCAGCCTGGGTAAACACATTACATTCCCTGTGACAACTGAATTTAAAGTTTTAATGAAAAACAATCTCAGTTGAGTAATTACACAATATTACCTTTCTTTAGTTTGCAAACCTTGCAAACCACCAGAGCACTAAATTAAATGCAGCTTCTCCGGATCGCTCCCAAATGACTTACCCCACAAAATTAAAAATAACACATTATTGCTCCCTGCCTGTTTTAGAAATGCAGCTTTTTTCCCATTCATTACATTGTATTTCTCAGAGGAAAATTTGTTGTGTGATAAGATTTGATGAATGCATAGCTAATTCAATCCACTGGCCCTTTACCTCCCTCATTATGACACCTGCTAAAAGTTACATTTTTTTAGCGTGCTTACTAATATTATCTATTAAGATGCTTCAAAAATTAGTCACCTTTATGTACAATGAGTCTTCTATTCCTTTGTAGCTAGTGAGAGGAGGCGTTTGAAACCTGCCTACTACGCCCCGCTGCTGTGTTATACAGAACTGCATCAAATAAATATTAATATAGAGCACACCAAAAATTATCAGTAAGATATACAGGGCAACATAGCATGTAGGCAAATGGTGTTAAACAGCATTCAGGTCTAGTGTAGTAAAGGTTATTGTTTGCACCCCTAGTGGTCTAAAGCAGTGAAGGTGCTAATGTCTGTATCATTGATGGCTTAGGGCAGTAAAGTGGCTAATGTCTGTATCCCTAGTGGGTTAGAACAGCAAAAGGGTTAAGGCCTGTGTGCCTTTTGGTCTTTGACAATAAAGGTGTTAGTGTCAGCATCCCTGGGGATCTACAACAGTGGAAAAGTTAACATAAATATTATTTGTCATCTAGGTTTTAGTTTCTCTGTTGGTCTTGTTAACAAGTTAACATTGGTACACCTGGTGATGTAGGGAGGGACACTCGGTGGTATTGGGCAGTGAAGGAGTTAATGGTCTACAGCAGGGAAGGGGCTAATATCTGCATTCCAGGGGTGAGAGAGTAAGAGAGTTACACTATCTTTGGTGGTTGATGGCAGTAAATGGGTTAATGTCAATACACTGAGTGGTTTATGTCAATGAGAGGGCTAATTACTGTATTCCAGGTGGTCTATGGAAGTGAATGAGTTAATGTTAGTATAGCTGGTGGTTTAGGACAGTGAGGAGGTTATTAAAGTATCCTTGGAGGTCTAGGGCAGAAGAGTGGTTAATGTAAGAGTCCTTAATGGTGTAAAGCAGTAAAATGGTCAAAATCAAGATCCCAATTGGAGAGAAGTGAAACAGTATGGGTGGACAGTATGGGTGGATAGTAGGTTTAGGGAAGGTGAGGTGGTCACGTGACAAACAAGTGGTGGAGAATGTAGCATTTTAGGAATGTGCTGCATTTTTGGTGGCTATAGTGCTTTTTTAAAGGGGTTTTGTATGGTCTATTGGGCATTAGTATTAGGTTTAGGCTGAGGATTGCTGGGGGTGGACATGGATTCTGAGGATCATTTTGAAGCAGTGGTGGATTCTCCTAGGAGTCCATGTGTTCTAGGCACAAACAAACACTGATTGTCTTGCGTCCTGTTTTCTTCCTGCACTAATCACACAGATGAGTGCCTGGAGGGGTTAGACAAGACAGATCACCTGTAAGTGCATGGCTGCACAGTTTACTTGATGATCAGGCAGAACAATTTGGGATCGCTCTTCCTGATTATTAAAGGTTATAGAACCTTTGCACTGATTTTTGTATTGTATTTGTAATGAAAATTTTCCAAATTGCTCTAATATGTAATAGAAGTAATTAAGAAGTTTCCACTAATGTTCCTGTTAGTTGAAGATCTGGGTGCAGCTACATAAGATGGTGCACCCAGGCCTTGGTGGCTGAAGTGGAACAAATGCTCCTCTGCCACATAAAAAGACATGAGTATCAGAAATGCAACATGGTATGATAGGTAGGGGGCCTTATGACACAAGACACTGCACACAGTGACACACATTGTATTCTATCTGTGACACACAGTGTTGTCTCTTACATTTGGTTATTTACAGGCAAGAGGATGGTTGGCCTTGGTCACATGCCTGACTATTATTATGGCTTTGGCTGCATTGGATGCATGGACTAGACTGCTTCTTTTAACCCCTCAACTCCAGTATGAATGTCCCTGCAATATTTGGCTTTAGATACTCTAGCTAAACCTGATATGTTGCACCTTTATGGCTAGTATAAATTACTTTGACTGTCTAGCTAGTTACTATGCAGTAACACTACTGGCATTGTTTCCAGTGGCAGCTGGCCAGCTAACTCTTCAATCTGTTGCCTGTACATGAGGTCTGCACATCACTGCTATTTGTCACCTCACTTCCAGGTACTTGAATAGATTAAATCAAATTAAGTCAGGTGACTAAAGGTTCCATGTGCATTCACCCATATTATCCAATAGTAAATGGCAACATAATCTCAGTGTTGTTTACAGCACACATATTTACATGTGCTATCCCACATCGTACAGTGCAGTTCATTTATATCATAGTCCACTACATCCACAGGATATTTCTCCCTATCCAAAGTGGAGGTCACCAACAATAACCTGGCCATACTTCACTGCAGGCTGTCCGTAACATTTCCCATCAATATATGTCCATGGCCTGTGCAGAAACGGCATTTTACCTACCTTAGTACAATTCCTTCTTTTGGGTACAGAGCAAAAATGTAACATATCACATTGCATAACACACATGGTGTGTGAATAAAAGTAGATGGCACACTTAAGTCCAAAGAGATACAGTATAATGACAGTATATATACAATATATTGTTTTGCCTTCTGTCTTAAGAATGCTATTATTTTCTGATATAACCATGGTGGTTTATTGCCATAGGGCAGTAGTGGGCAAACTTTTTTGTCAACTGAGCCAAATATCGCCAAAACCACAATTGAAATTTCTTTTGAGAGCTACATTTTTAAATTAATTTTTAAATTTGTGGATGACGCACTGTTAAGCTTCTGTGGATGACGCACTGTTATGTATCTGTGGATGACACTGTTATGGGGGCTTCTGTGGATAACACTGTTATGGAGGGATCTCTGGATGACACATATATAGCATCTTATGCTATATATGTGTCATCCACAGAGTCCCCTCCCACCCATGACAGTGTCTCTGTAAATAGTAATATAAAATTAGTGGAGCTCACACCTAGGATGTAATGGATGTTTTAAGCAGAGTTCTCTGCCTTGATGGATACACCCAATCCAAACAGAAGTCAAGAAGTTAAAGTAATAAAATAGGCGTGCACACCTTGCACTGGCTCTGCAGACAAGTTTAATAAAAGTAAAAAATGATAAAGATAAAATGAAATAATAATCAAGATCCAAATAAAAGAAAGTACATATAAAAGTATGTAAAAGCACACTCTAAGGGCTCATGCCCACGAACTTAAGGGTGCCGCACACGTGCTGCAGACCGCAAATTGCAGTCCGCAATGCACGGACACAGACTGTGGGGCAGCTGCATGGGGATCGCGGACCCATTCACTTGAATGGCGTTCGCTATCCACATCCGACTGTCCGCACCACAAAAAAGTAGCGCATGCACTACTTTTTTGCGGTGCGTAGTCACAGCCAGAAGCACCACGGAAGCACTCTGTAGCACTCATATCCCAGATCCTGGACCCATTGAAGTGAATGGGTCCATGATGCGGGCTGCAAACGGCCAGTGCCCGTGTATTGCGGACCCGCCGTATGTGGTCCGCAATACGGCAACGGCGACCACACAGTCGTGTGCATGAGCTATAATAGTCCTAGATTCTATATTATTATAGCGTCAACAGTACCAGTGAGGACTATTAGAGTGTGTTCTTACATACTTTTACATGTACTTTCTTATTTGGATCTTGATTATTATTTCATTTTATCTTTATCATTTTTTACTTTTGTTAAACTTGTCTGCAGACATTACTTTTGCTGTTTAAATCATTTACATGCCAAGTAAATGCTGATGCCAAATAATTGAGTCACCTGTAGAAGGAGGTACACTGACTCTTAGGCCTCTTTCACACGGGCGTCATGTTTGACGCCCGGATAAGAGGCGGGTGCGTTGCGGGAATATGCGCAATTTTCCCGCACGGGTGCAAACGTTTGTAATGCGTTTTGCACGCGCGTGAGAAAAGGGGAAATAGCATTCTTAATAAAGAACGCATAGTCAAATGAAGTGGAAGGGGTTAAAAATAATAAAAGTTAACTTACCTAAGCCACTTGATCGCGTAGTTGCGATCTGTCCTCTCTTTTCCAGCATCAGCTAAGAACTGAAGGACCTGTGATGACGTCACATCACATGGTCCAATCACATGGTCCATCTTACCATGCTGATACTAGTACTAGTTAGTACTAGTGACACGCCCTCTCTTGCTTTGCGGAACGCAAATGCGTCCCACAGGCAAGAAGTCTGTAATGCAGGATGGGTTGGTTTAGCCGTTGGAGCCCGTACCAAAGAGCCGTATTCAAGGATCTAAAGAGCCACTTGTGGCTCGCGAGCCGCCCTTTGCCGACCACTGCCATAGGGGATAAAAAACAGCCACCAGTTGACAACCTGACAGACACGTTAAAATTTATAACATTAATAACTTTTTTTTTCCCCCATAGCACACATCTTGGAACAGTCAGACTGCTCCATACATATTACATTTGCCTTGTTACCAAATATTACCAACCTTGATATGGTTCTGGAAATACACAATGTGATCAACTTCCCCAAAGATACCAATCTAGATAGCATGCCTTCCTTTCTGGACTGAAAATTCAGTTTTGACTTACAGCAATTATGTTAGAAGAATTGTTAAAAACTTTTAGGGGCACGTTTATTGAGACCAGCGATTTAGATGCTGGTCTTTATAAAGCCCCATCGCTGGTGGAGGATATGTAAAGTTATGAAGAGTCGAAGGCGTCTCCATAACTTCGGCGCATCCAGCAGCAGTTCTAAATGTTATACAGCTTCTGTCCAATGACCCCCTTAGTTTCTAGTGCAGCAACTTAGATTTTTTATTATCTGTTTTTAAATTTAAAGGAGATCTATAACAGTGAAAAAATATTTTTCCAGTAACAGCGCCACACTTGTCCAGGGGTTGTGAGCGGTATTGCAGTCCTGTTTCCTTCACTTGAATAGGACTGAGCTGCAATTCCACATAAAAAACTAGTTGCTTCATGGTTTCCCTATGTGACTGATCTTTACATTGTAAAATCTGCATGTTACAGTGTCATTTCTACATTGTAGAAGTCTACAGATTTTCTCACAATGACACGTATTTTGGTGTCAGACGGCACCTTTCTTGATGATCATTGCTCAGCCTCTTCTCAAATCCTTTCTCGAGGAAATCTCCATGTGAATATGGTATATGACAAACACCTTCCATGCTCTGACGTAGCGAATGAACTGCACAATTCTTCTTTCAAATCCTCTCTATGTTTAAGATAATCAAAAAGTGTACAGGATATATGTTATATAAGTATGTATATAAGTAGAGTTTCCATTCCTTTAAAAGTACATTTTATAGAACAAAATCCACTGGTCAGATGGTAACATTTTCCAGGTGACATAAATTCTTTTTTTTTATTACAATTTGCTGAAAATGTCAAAGTCGTCTCCATATACAGTGTAAGGTTTCCAGGAAACCGTTCATTGTACGATAGACACAAAATCTTTGTCTTTGTTGTAGTTTATTCTTTTGGTCCCTAGTTACTATTCTTGAGGTATTTAACTCTGTAATTGTGGTGAAACTTTCAAACTACATTTTAAGAGATTCCACATAATTGCCTCTGTTTAGAGATGTCGCAGCCAGGATTGCAGGGTAGCATTGATCCCATAGAAGTTAATAGGATAGCTGCACCAGTTGCAAGAAAACCAACACTGCTGGAGTTCTTGCGAATGGCGCTGCAATCCCATTAATTTCTATGGGATCACTGCTACTCTGCTATTCTGGCCTTGTAGCCAAACCCTTATGGCATATATGTGTTTCGATATGGCCATTATTTTGACGCTCCCTCTCTATATGGTCCACTATTGCACACTGTACAAATAACCATATTATACAGTGTGGTGCCATATGTTGGCCAAATAATACTTACAATAATTATGTTCTATAAAAAACAGTGGTGGTGTCATCGCCCAATGTCCCAGATCTCCTGCAAGCGCCACTTTTAACTTTACCACAGATTACATTGAAATGACTCAACTCAGGAACCTAAAATTGTAAAGGGTCTCCCATGAAAGCAGGCATGATATCATTGTCAGGTCTGCCTATGCTATCTGGCAGAACACTGAGTCTAAAGGGCAAAAGAGGCTATAGCCTGCACCACTAAAGCATGGCATGGGTACGAGGTTATCTGGCAATTTAATAATTTTTTTTTATATTTGTGTACATAGAGTATAGGCATTCTTCTTGGGGACACTATTACTTTACCATAGTAAAATTACACATTATTACACTATGGAAGTATTTATTGGCACTATTTAGGGTGACTTTGAGCACTCTTACTGTTGAGGACACACTGACTAACATCATGGAGGTACTGTGATTGGCGCCATGATTTTGGTGGCACTAGTAATGTCGGGGGGCACTTTTTGGAAGTATGAGAGCATTATGTAAAACTTACTGTGGGAGACAGTATGTAGACATGTACTGTTGAAGGTACACTTCTAGGCAAAGTTCAGGGATGGTGCAGGCTCAGTGTAATTCACTTGCTGCGCCATTAAGACAATCTATTCCGTTAAATATAGACTTACTGTACGTCGGACTCAATGTCAACAGGCAGTCTAATATATAGGTGCTGTGGGGGGATCGGCTCAAACAGTGACTTCAGGTGTCATTTAAACAACAGTCTTTTATTGTGTTCAACACAGGTTTAACAAATGGCCGCTTACTTCAGCGGGTCACACAAAAGAAACACAGTCCATGTGAAATGGTATAACTCACAGTCCTCTGTAGTTCCAGGATTCCACCACCAGCTTGGAGGGAGAAAAGAGTAAGCAATGGCAGGCTTATCCACAGCAACACACCACACAGCTTCACTCCCAGTCTGTTACACTTCCAGACTAGGAGCCACACCCCCCACTCTCCTGGGATTCCTGGCTTAAATAGGCCAGCCAACACCTGGCCTGGATACGTGGGAGTAGTCATCCCACCCTGCTCTTTGACTACTCCAATGAAACCCGGCCCGGATCAGCTGCCACTAGCAGCTAAACTACTCCTAGCAAATGTCAGTAACCTAGGGTTCCTGACAGAACATTACCGGTTCATTTCACCGAGGCCAGGCACCTCGGTGACACGTATCTATCATCTATTATGGCACCTTGTGCCTTCTCACATATCCTCCCCCTCTGTCCAAAGCCGGGGGCTTGGACATCTTTAGCCCCCAGACTGTGTACCCTTGACAGGGCGTCCGCATTCCCTTGCATCTTGCCTGGCCTGTGTTCTACTGAGAAGGAGAAATCTTGAAGTGCAAGGAACCAGCGGGTAACTCGGGCATTATTCCCCCTCTTCTCTCGCATCCACCTTAGGGGAGCATGATCTGACACTAACCTAAACCTCCTTCCTAGTAGATAGTACCTAAGGGAGTCTAGTGCCCATTTTATGGCCAGACCCTCCTTCTCAACGATGGCATAATTCCTTTCTGCGGGGGACAGTTTTCTACTCAGGTATATCACTGGGTGCTCTTCTCCATTCACTACCTGAGACATGACTGCACCCAGACCCACATCGGAGGCATCGGTCTGGACCACAAACTCACGGGAGAAATCCGGAGCTATCAACACGGGTTGCTTACACAGGGCTTGTTTAAGCTCTTGAAAGGCCCTTTCCGCTTCTGGGGACCACCTCACCATAGCAGACTTTGTGCCTTTTGTCAGGTCAGTCAGGGGAACCGCTATTTCTGCGAACCTGGGGACAAACCGCCTATAGTAGCCCACAATACCCAGAAATGCCTTGATCTGCTTCTTAGTTAGTGGGCGGGGCCAATTCTGAATAGCTTCTACCTTGTTAAGCTGGGGTTTAATCTCCCCTCTTCCCACTACGTAGCCCAGGTATCTGGTTTCCTCCATGCCTAGGGCACATTTGGCTGGGTTAATCGTAAACCCTGCCTTCCTTAGAAGCATTAAGAACGGCCTGAACTTTTCTGAGATGGCTTTCCCAATCGCGACTAAAAATGACAATGTCATCTAAGTACGCCGCGGCATACTCCTTATGGGGCCGTAGTACTTGGTCCATAGCCCTTTGGAAGGTGGCAGGGGCCCCTGCAGCCCAAACGGCATTCTTACATACTGAAAAGACCCCTCAGGTGTAGAGAACGCAGTCTTTTCCTTAGCCTCTTGTGACAATGGGATCTGCCAGTACCCTTTAGTGAGATCTAAGGTGCTAATATACCTTGCGGGGCCTAGCCGTTCGACTAGCTCATCTACCCTGGGCATAGGGTAATTATCAACCGTGGACACCTCATTAAGCTTGCGGTAGTCATTGCAGAATCTCCACTCCCCGTTTGGTTTTGGCACTAACACTATGGGGCTGGACCACCCACTTTTAGACCTCTCAATCACCCCCAGCTCCATCATCCTCCGAACCTCTTTGGAAACCACTTTCCGGCGGGCTTCAGGGATCCTATAGGGTTTTAAGTTCACCCTCTTTTGGGGATCTGTGAGGATCTCATGTACTATCACATTGGTACAGCCAGGGGTTTCTGTGAAGAGATCCTTATTCCTCTGCAGCAGTTCCGTAAACTGTTGTTTTTGGGAGGGATAGGGTCTCTGAAATTTTAACAGCTTCGATGGTGGACCCCTGTTGAGCCACCAGGCAAGAAGCTTCAGGTGGGTCCCTCTCCTTCCAGGGTTTGATCAAATTGACATGGTATATCTGGTAGGGCTTTCTCTTCCCTGGCTGGTGTACCCTATAGTTGACCTCTCCCACTTTTTCCACTATCTCGTAGGGACCCTGCCATTTGGCTAGGAATTTGCTTTCGACAGTAGGGACTAACACTAACACCCGTTCTCCTGGATTAAACTGTCTTAGACAAGCGGACCTATTATATACCCGGGCCTGTGCCTCCTGTGCCTGAAGCATATGTTCCTTTACAATGGGCATCACCCTCGCCATCCTCTCTTGCATCTGTGCTACATGCTCTACTACACTTTTGTAGGGAGTGGCCTCACTTTCCCACGTTTCCTTTGCCACATCCAAGAGACCCCTGGGGTGTCTGCCATACAGTAATTCAAAGGGTGAAAAACCTGTGGAGGACTGGGGCACTTCTCTAATAGAGAACAATAGGTATGGTAACAGACAATCCCAGTCCCGCCCATCCTTCTCTACCACCTTCCTCAGCATGGCCTTTAAGGTCTTATTAAAACGCTCCACAAGGCCATCCGTCTGAGGATGGTAGACAGAGGTTCGCAGCTGAGTGACTCTTAACACTTTGCACAGTTCCCTCATTACTTTTGACATAAACGGGATTCCCTGATCTGTAAGAATTTCTTTGGGAATACCCGTTCGGGAGAAGACATGGAACAACTCCCGGGCAATATTTTTGGATGTGGGGTTCCGTAGGGGAACAGCCTCGGGGTACCGGGTAGCGTAATCAGCGATTACGAGGATGTACTGATGCCCCCTAGCGGACTTCACTGATGGGCCTACCAGGTCCATTGCTATCCTTTCAAAGGGGACCTCAATGATTGGTAAGGGGACGAGAGGGCTACGGAAGTGTGCTACCGGGGAAGTGACCTGACAAACTGGACACGATTGACAGAATTCCCTAATCTCTCGGTAACACCCTGGCCAATAAAATCGTTGTAGGACCCTCTCGAGTGTTTTGTCTGCACCCAGGTGACCCCCTAACACATGGGAGTGGGCCATATCCATAACCATACGTCGATATGGTCCCGGGACTAATAGCTGCTCTATCACTTCGTCCCGTATCTTGGTCACCCTGTATAATAGGTCCTGATTCAGGGCAAAGTGTGGAAACCGTTGGTCGACCCGGGCTCTTGGGGAACCCCATTAAGGACCACCACATTCTCTAGTGCCCCTTTTAAGGTCAAATCTCGAAGTTGGGCCGTACCAAAATTTCCCGGGATACCTCCAAGTCGGGGACATTTTCCTCTGTGGTATCCTCTTCCTCATTGTCTCCTAGCAGGACAGTCAGAGGAAACTCCTGGGTCGCCTCTGCACTCCCACCCCCAGGGTTGCATGGACCTGCGGGGTGATTTGGCATAGCAGTCTTTGCCCACAGGTCCCAGAACAGGGGGCAATCACGACCAATAATAACCTCATGCAGTAGGCATTTCACGACCCCCACATGGTGGGTCAGGGCAGCCCAGCCCGTCTCCAGAGTAACCTGGGCCACCGGGTAAACTCTGGTGTCCCCATGAATACAGGTGACCCCCAGCTTTTTCCCAGGAACCAACACATGAGGAAGAGAGGCCGAGATCAGAGTGACTAAGCTCCCGGAGTCCAACAGTCCTGAGACGAGAGTTCCATTGATGGTTAGTGTACACATCTGTGGTCCCTCCCCCTCTGTGGGTACGGCGCTGCAAGCTGGCTGCGCAAAGAGGGAACTGCGCCGGCCCACAGAACAGTCCATGGGCTCCGTGGTGAGGGGACACTGGGCTACCATGTGACCTGGGGCCCGACATCTCCAGCAAATAATTTCCCGGGCGATTCCTCTGGGTATGGGTTCTGGCATCCCCCTGGCCTTGACACGACCCTCTCGAGTAGGTTTGGCCCCCAGTCTCTGACTATCTGAGTCCTTCCGGGTACCCCAATAGGGGATTTCAAGTTCCCTGGACCGCCCAGGGACTTCTCCATGGCCTGGAATCTCTCCACTAGTCCCACCAGGTCATCTGCTGTCTGGGGGTCACCCTGTGCAACCCAGCACTGAATGGGGTTAGGGAGGGAGTGCATGTACCGGTCCATGACTACACACTCCACCATTTCAGCAGGGGAGCAAACCTCTGGTTGTAACCACTTTTGAACCAGATATAGCAAGTCAAATAGCTGGGACCTCGGCGGTTTGTCCAGGCTATAGGCCCAGTACTGTACCCTTTGGGCTCGCACCGCCAAAGTAACACCCAGCCGTGCCAGGATCTCGGCTTTTAATTTGGGGTACTCTTTAGCGTCCTGCAGGGCAAGATCATAATATGCCTTTTGGGGCTCCCCAGTTAAAAATGGGGCCAGGACTTCAGCCCACTGATCCGGTGGTAGCTTCTCCCGGTCGGCCACCCGCTCGAACACCGTGAGGAAAGCCTCGACGTCATCCTCCAAGGTCATCTTTTGTAAGGCTTCCCTCACTGTCCTCCTGACACGATGACCATCATTCGGAGTGGGCGGAGTTGAACTCTCCCGGGTGCGGACGGCGTCGGTCAGAACGGCCATCTGCTGGATGAGCAGCTTGTTGGTCTCCTGCTGGACTTGCATGGCGTCCGTATGTGCTTTCTGTTGCTGCAAGTTTGCATGCACCAGGTGCTTAATCATCTCCTCCATGGCAGCTGGTGTGGTTTGGCTCTGTGTTGCAGCTTTGACCCAGGACATGTAATTCGACCGCGGGTTTCTGCCCGCATCCTCCACCACTTGTGGGGGATCGGCTCAAACAGTGACTTCAGGTGTCATTTAAACAACAGTCTTTTATTGTGTTCAACACAGGTTTAACAAATGGCCGCTTACTTCAGCGGGTCAACACAAAAGAAACACAGTCCATGTGAAATGGTATAACTCACAGTCCTCTGTAGTTCCAGGATTCCACCACCAGCTTGGAGGGAGAAAAGAGTAAGCAATGGCAGGCTTATCCACAGCAACACACCACACAGCTTCACTCCCAGTCTGTTACACTTCCAGACTAGGAGCCACACCCCCCACTCTCCTGGGATTCCTGGCTTAAATAGGCCAGCCAACACCTGGCCTGGATACGTGGGAGTAGTCATCCCACCCTGCTCTTTGACTACTCCAATGAAACCCGGCCCGGATCAGCTGCCACTAGCAGCTAAACTACTCCTAGCAAATGTCAGTAACCTAGGGTTCCTGACAGAACATTACCGGTTCATTTCACCGAGGCCAGGCACCTCGGTGACACGTATCTATCATCTATTATGGCACCTTGTGCCTTCTCACAGTGTGTTTATCTAATACACTTGCTGTGCCATTATTACTTACGGGGGTTTTATGTGTTCAGAGCTAAACCCAAACATAACCCCTTCTTTACCCATTCAGCCTGTATGAGTGGCGCATAGGAGCATTTCATGCTCCGATTCCCGGCCTTGTCCTTTGCTGTATTGCTAAAAACCACCCATTAGTGCTGGTGATGTCATCGGACTCACTTTTCACTTTCGCCTAGCATTCCAATGCAGAGACCAGGTAAGTCACTGGATCTAAAGAAAAAGTCCTGCACAATACTGTGTGTCAGACTCATTGTCAACAGGCAGTCTAATATACACTATAGGAGCATTTATCTAGTTCACCTGCTGCACCATTCATACTTAGTTACTTAGACCCATTATTAATTCAGTTACTGTGTCAACAGACAGTTGCCTGATTGCTCCTCATGCTTCTCCTCCTCCTACTCCTCGTCAGCAATTGATCACTGAGGCGATTGCAAAGAGACAACAGTATGCGTGCAGTTGCGTGCAGTTGAACGTGCACCTGGCCAAGTTGCTGGTACCACAGTCCCTCCCTTTCCATATCATGGACTCTGAACATCTCAGAGAACTGATGGCTTGTGCCCACCCAAGGTTAAGAGTCCCAACTCCCAAGCTGTCATTACTTCTCAAAAAAATCTGTATCAATCCTGCACGCGTATGTTGAGCAGAAGGTGGGCCAGTCCTTGAGCCTGTCGGTGTCTTGTACAGTTCATGTCAGAAATGACATATGGAGCTATAACTATGGCCCAAAGCAATATATGTTGTTTACAATCCACTGGGCAAATGTGGTTCTGGCCCAGATACATCAGCAACTTGGCCAAGGAATGGCAATGCCGCCTCCAAGTTATAATAGTGGGATTTCTGCGCCAAAATATCATCCTCTGCCTACTCATCCTCCAACTTGATCTCAACCCCCATTGTAGACACAGTTCAGAGTGGTCCTACAGCATACTACTTACGCAAAGCGCAGCATTGTCACGTAGTTGTACACCTGGTAACACCGCTGATTAACTGCTACATGTCATCAACCAAAAAATCGAATCCTGGCTGTCTCTTCGCCAACTGGAGATAGGAATCATGGTCATCAATAATGGGAAGAACATTCTGTCTGTGCTACGTCAAGGACAGCTGACCAATGCACCCTGTATGACGCACGTCTTCAATTTGGTTGTCACCCAGTTCCTGATGTCTACCACCAAACTGCAAGGCGTCTTGAAAATGTCAAGGAAACTGTGCATGCACTTTAGCCACTCTTACCATGAAAAACACACCTTCTTTGAGCTGAAAAGGCAGAATGGTGTTCGCCTACATCGACTAATATGTTATGTTTCCACACATTAGAACTCCACGCTTCACATGTTGTACCAACTGTATGAGTGAAGAATACCTGTGACTGATTTTTTGATGATGCAGATGGATCAGACTACTCCCAGTTGTAACTTCGACATTAGACGGTGGCAGCTAATGTTGTTTTCTCAGGCCCTTTTAGGAGGCCACTTTATTTGTCATTAACTAGAGATGAGCGTTAAATTTCGATTCGGCTGATTTGCCGAATTTTTCGGAAAAATTTGCTTTGATTGAATTTATTTGCAAAAAAAACACGCCTAGTTCCAGGCTGCAGAGAGCCTTTATAGGGGTGTAGAACACTGTGCCTTGCAGTAAACGCATAGGGAGTCTGCCTTGGTAGTAAAATTATACTGTAAGTCAGTATGACATGCAGATGACAGGGGTCGCTCTTAGAATCACTGCATACTTCACTTATTTGGGCAGTCATGGGGCCAAAACTGACCAAATAACTGAAGTATTAACTCGGCCTTACAGGTAGATATTAGTTTCAAGAAGCGCACCCCTTTTACACCCTTTTCAGCTCATTCCACATAGATCTACAGAACCTGTTCTATTAACTGCTTATAATAGTAGAGCCCCCCGACAGAGTGGAGAGGGTGCCAGCAGTAAGTTTGTGTTGACGTCACTGATTAATTTTTACCATTCTCTGATCTGTCAGAACAATTACCCAGAAAAAATGGATCCTGTCTGTGGAGCATCCACCTTCACTCGGTCAGCATTTGCTCATTAATGCATCAGTATTGCTGAAGGCCAAAAAAACAGGCTTGGATCTAAAACAGAGATGACATGTGAATGGAATATTTGCATGTCTTCACTGTTTTCTATCCACTCCTGCTTTTGGCTACCAAATCAAAAGCCAATTCTGATGGGACCATACAGGTCTTAAAGCTGCTACACAGACAGGATCTGTTGTGAGTCTCATTTTTCCTTCCTTCTGACAGATCAGAAGTGTCAAATAAACGATGTCAGCCAGGCCGAAAGCCATAATAATGGACCAGTCATAAAGTGGGGAGGGTGTGAACAGCATGAGAAGTCCACAGAGTGGACCTATGACATAGTGGTGAGGTGGAAGCGGCATGAGGAGGCCACGGAGTGGCACAATGACCGAGTTTGTAGGTGGCGGCAGCAGCAGCAGCATTAGGAGAAGGCCACTGAGTAGCACAATGACGGAGTGTGGAGGTGGAGGCGGTATGAGGAGGCCACCAAGTGGCACAATGACTGAGTTTGAAGGGGGCAGCAGCATGAGGAGACCACAGAGTGGCACAATATGATAATGGGGCACAGTTTGGGTCAAGGAATTGGACAGAAATTCGGACACGGACAAATAAACTGAAAAGCATACCTTCCTAGCGATTAGCAAGTTACACAAACCATTTGCTCAGGCAACTTCTCAGTGTGGAGGTGGCAGCAGCATGATTAGGCCACAGAGTGGCATAATGACAGAGTGTGGAGGTGGCAGCAACATGTGGATACCACAGAGCGGCACAGTAACAGAGTGTGGAGGTGGTGGCAGCATGAGGAGACCACAGAGCGGCAAAATGACAGAGTCTGGGGGTGGCGGAAGCATAAGTAGTCTGGAGGTGGCACAATGACAGAGTCTGGAGGTGGCAGCAGCATGTGTAAGCTAAAGAGTGGCACAATGACTGAGTCTGGAGGTGGCAGCAGCATGAGGAGACCACAAAGCGGCACAATGACAGAATCTGGAGGTGGCAGCAGCATGAGTATGCCAAAGAGTGGCACAATGACCGAGTCTAGAGGTGGTAGCAGCATGAGGAGACCACAGAGCGGCACAATGACAGAGTCTGCAGATGGCAACAACATAAGTAAGCCACAGAGTGGCACAAAGACAGAGTGTGGAGGTGGCAGCAGCATGTGGAGACCACAGAGCGGCACAGTAACAGAGTCTGGAGGTGGTGGCAGCATGAGGAGACCACAGAGTAGCACAATGACAGATTCTGGAGGTGGCAGCAGCATGAGGAGACCAAAGAGCGGCACAATGACAGAGTGTGGAGGTGGCAGCAGCATGAGGAGACCACAGAGCAGCACAATGACAGTCTGGAGGTGGCAGCAGCATGAGGAGACCACAGAGCGGCACAATGAGTGTCAACCGACCAAGATACTTCTGGGGGAACCTACCTGGCATAAACAGGCCTCTAGTAGCTACAGACAATGAGAAGGCAAAGCGTCAAGATAGCTTTGAGCCCCAAAGAGTCGCAAAGTTCATCAAGATACATCACTAAAGATTTTATCGTATGTAACCGCAGCGCTGACCGCAGAATATTTTTTTTTTCGACCAACATACTTCAAAAAAGATTTTACCGCATATAACCGCTGCACTGACCACTGAATTAATTTTGTTTTTCGACCTACATACTTCAATAAAGATTTTACTACATATTACTGCAGCACTGAACGCTGAATAAAAATAGTTTTTCCACTGAAATACGACAATAAAGATTTTACCCCATATAACGGAGCACAGAGATGGAAATGGTCTTCGGACTCCCCCCGCACTATTCAGACGTCTCAGAAATGAACTGCTGCTCCCAACAGCAGCTGCTGGGAAGGTCATGGAGTGTCCCGCTCATCCAGCATCTATTCGCCCTGCTGAAGGATTATTTTGAAATTGTGTAGAAGCCACACGGCGCCCCCATGCTGCAGTTTTATCATGGCGACATCATAAAAATTTTACTGCATCTAACTGCAGCGTTGAAGGCTGAATGAAATTTGTTTTTCCACCAAAATAATTCACAAAAGATTTTAACGCATATAAGTGCAGTGCTTAATGCTGAATACAATTTTTTTTCCTCAGAAATAATTCACAAAAGATTTTACCACATATAACTGCAGCGCTGAACACAATTTTTTTTCCCACCGAAATACTTTAATAAAGATTTTACCACATATAAGGGAGTACGGAGATGGAAAGCGTTTTCGGATTCCCCCCGCACTATGAGAACATCTCAGAAATGAACTGCTGCTCCCAACAGCAGCTCCTGGGAAGGTCATGGAGCGTCCCGGTCATCCAGCATCTATCCGCCCCGCTGAAGGATTATTTTGAAAGTGTGTAGAAGCCACACGGTGCCCTCATGCTGCAGTTTTATCATGGAGACATCATGGAGATTTTACCACATATAACTGCAGCTCTGAACGCTAAATACAATTTTTTTTCCACTGAAATAAGGAACTAAAGATTTTACCGCATGTTACTACAGCGCTGAACGCTGAATAAAACATTTTTTTGACCAAAATATGTCACAAAAGGTTTTACTACATATAACTGGAATATACCGCTGAGTATATTTTTATTTTTCTACGTATATACACCACTAAAGGCTTTTCAACAGAGGGTCATAGGCTGTCAAAGTCATAGTCATAGTCTAAAAAAAACACAGACGTCTGAGGCAGAGTTATCTGAAGTGAACGGGACGTAGGGGAGGAAGTAGGTTCGCGCTGGAAGAGCAAGACACGGTCCTCATGCGGTTTCTATGCTACAGGAAAGTCCCTGTAGTGTCCAGTAAGCAATACCTCAGATAGATGTGGGGTGGTGTGAATTAGTTAGCAGTTTTGTGCAGGGTAAGTGCATAGTGTATTCACCTGTATTGGTGCGCTGCTCTTATGAACGTCGTTATGTAAGCGCGCAGTGTGTGAAACGTAAATACAGAATTTTACCACTATGTAATTTGGTCCTTACAGCAAAAGGAGCTCTTCAAGCACCCATCAATTTTCCCTCCAAAAAACATGTTTGAAATAAAAAATTTCACCATGATATAATTCGGTCTATACTGCAAAAAGGACTTTGCCACATATAGCTGTACCGCTGAACGCTGAATATATTTTTCTACTGAAATACGCCACTAAAGGCTTTACCACATATAACTGCAACAGTGAAGGCTGAATATATTTGTATTTTTCTACTGATATACAGTACGTCAACAAAGGTTTTTCAAGATATAAGTGCAGCAGCGACTGGCGAATGTATATTTCTTTTTCTACTGATAAACGTCAATAAAAAAAATTCTACATATAAGTGCAGCAACGAATGGCGAATGTATTTTTACTTTACGAATGGCGAATGTATTTTTACTTTTCTACTGATATAAGTCAATAAGGTTTTTTCTACAGATAAGTGCAGCAGCGAATGGCGAATGTATATTTCTGTTTGTACTGATATACGTCAATACAGTTTTTTCTACATGTAAGTGCAGCAACAAATGGCGAATGTATATATTTTTTTCTACCGATATACGTCAATAAGGTTTTTTCTACAGATAAGTGCAGCAGCGAATGGCGAATGTATATTTCTTTTTGTACTGATATACGTCAATACAGTTTTTTCTACATGTAAGTGCAGCAACAAATGGCGAATGTATATATTTTTTCTACCGATATACGTCAATTCAGTTTTTTCTACATATAAGTGCAGCAACGAATGGCGAATGAATATTTCTTTTTCTGCTGATGTACGTCACTAAAGGTTTTTTCTACATATAAGTGCAGCAGCGAATGGCGAATGTATATTTCTTTTTCTACTGATACACGTCAATGCAGTTTTCTCTACATATAAGTGTAGCAGCAAATGGCGAATGTATATTTCTTTTTCTACTGATACACGTCAATGCAGTTTTTTCTACATATAAGTGCAGCAACGAATGGCAAATGTATTTTTATTTTTCTACTGATATACGTCAATAAAGGTTTTTCTACATATAAGTGCATCAGCGAATGACGAATGTATATGTCTTTTTCTACTGCAATACATCAGTAAAGGCTTTACCAGATATAACTGCAATAGTGAACGCTGAATATATTTTTCTTTTTCAACTGAAATACTCCACTAAAGGCTTTTGAACAGATAACTGCAGCACTGAACGTCGAATACATTTTTTTTCCACGTATATACGTCACTAAAGGCTTATGAACAGATAACTGCAGCGCTGAACGCAGAATAATGTTTCCCTGCACTTGTAAATCGCTTTTTTTCACAATGAGGTTTTTCCTATTACTGTCCTTAGCGCTTTCAGTCGTCTCTCCCTGCACTAAGATGCTGTGAAATGATTCTTCCCTATCCTTTCGCTGCACCTGTTAAACGCTTTTTTAGCACTGTCCCTAGCGCCTTCTGACGTCTCTCCCTACACTAAGATGCTGTGAAATTATTCCTCTCTATCCTTTCCCTGCACTTATAAATCATTTTTTCTTTTTATTTCCACAATCGTTTTTCCACTTGCTGTCCCTAGCGCCTTCACACGTCTGTCCATGCACTCTGAATGCTGGAAAATGTCTGACTGTAAGATGGCCGACATATTTATAGGGCTGTGACATCACAGCGCTGGCTGGCTGCTTATTGGCTGCTTGCAGGCATGTCAATCTGGGTGATCCCGTCTTCCCAGAGTTCCTTGCCCCATGTCCTCAGTCCAAACACGTGTAGCTGCGAATGAGGGCGTGATCTCTAAAAAGGGATGTGGTGTATGTCTATAAAAACTTTGGGTTGTCTGTGATTTTTAGGTCAGTTGTCCAGAAAAATTTAATTGCACAGTTGGCAACTCCATCACCGGGGTGGAGATACACCAGTGCGTAGCACGAAGGAACAGGCAAAACTAGTATTCAGCAACAGGCTGAGGTCAAGGCAGGCAGAATTGTGTGAATAGGTGAAACAGTCCGAAGGTCAGGTCAGTCAGCTCACGGTCAATATGATAATGGGACACAGTTTGGGTCAAGGAATTGGACAGAAATTGGGACACGGACAAAAAAAAATGGAAAAGCATACCTTCTCAGGGATTAGCAAGTTACACAAGCCTATTGCTCAGGCAACTTCTCATAAGGTTGCCAGCCACCGGCTGATGAAAATTAAGGCGCACGCACGCTGGTCCTTTAAAGGATGGGGTGGGCATGCGTGTCATACAGGCAGACTGGAGATACCTAGCCAGAAAGTGCAGGCTCTGGCCAGCAGCAGGAAAAGGCAAAAGGTTTAATGACAGGCAGGCCTGCTGCTGGAGGGCCAGCTGGTCCAGATGGCTGGAACAGAAGCATCAGCAGGGTGGGGTGAAGTGGAGGGGCGCCACTACCTGCCCAGGGAAGTGGGACAGTTGTGGACTGACAGAACAACTATATAGCAGTTGCGTACACATATCTCACATGGCCCCACAGCAAAACTTAATATAGACCCCTGGCCCACCAAGTTTTCCAGTACACATGCATCAACAGGCAAAGGGTCCCAGGCAATACAGACAGCAAAGTGCAACTCCCCATATTTCTGACAAATTTACATTTCTTATTTTATTAAGCTGAAGAAACTTTAATTAATAAAAATTATAATTAAAAAAGTCAACCTCTGCCTTATCCACTATGTCGAAAAAAGTGGAACAAGTGCTTTATAAATAACAACTGAATGAATTGATAGATTTCTCCATACAGGTTTATGTCGGCAGCTTCCCTCATATAGTGTATTATAAAACTGTCTGGTTGAAGGCATCACTAGGGGGAACTCAGTGCATAGGAATTTATACAGTTGCCATTCACTACAATGGAAACTGTAAAATCTCTTTGCACTGAGTTCCCCCTAGTGACAACTGCATGAACATGCAGCATTTATAGTAACCAGTGTAGTATTATATGGAACCCACTGGAATGAATATAATACATGGTCACTTGAGTTCTCCACAACAACTGCCCATTCTGGATACAACATACGACCCCCTTCAATAATAGCTAACATTCTCTCTGATAACACATCACAGCGTTATCTTGTGACAAAAGCCATTGAAATCCATTGGAAAAGTCAATTAACATTTTCTTGCCATTGTTTACTTGTAAACCATAAAGTTTAGCTCTGCAAAGCAAACCCTATGTTCCCTAATAGGTGCAGATTGGACAATTCCTTTAAGCATCTCTTAAAGGTCCATGCCCACTGGGAATGGGGTAGAGTCCCATTCTGAAGATAAAAACTTTATATTAGAAATGGGGCAAAGTTAACATGCTCTGTTAAATCTATTCCTTCTGAATTTGCAGTCTCCTGCAGTTTATCGCTGTGACCTCATGTACAACAGATGGGAGAAAAAAATGACAATAACCATTCTCTCCTCAACCCTTGTTACCATTTTGCTCAATATTATTTTTCGACCTGGGTCACTAATTACAGACAATTAGCAAAACAAAATGCTGAATTTGTTAATAATTATTCATATTACTATAGAAACAGCATCCAAAACAAACAGATTACCTGTAATTTCTCATATCAAAAAAATCCTCAAGTCCGAGTTATGATGCCAGGGAAAATACATAGCAATTACTTGAACAAGTTATAATTTTTTTTTAATTGCATATAAACTATGCATTAGCATTTTCAAAAACACTCTTTACTTTACATCAGTGTGAACAGTGACCAGCGCTGGAGAGTAATTGCTGTTATTTTATGTTACAGGACCATATTTCAGGCAAATTTAATGACATTTAAAGAGAATAATGTTTCTATTCTGGCACAGGGAATAATAACACATAACACAATGAGGCAGAGAAATATGGTTTTATGAATGAAATAAAAGAAGATGGATATCTGCTCTATACCAGGCTGAAACATTGGATGGAAGCCTGCGGTGGGATGGTTGCCATTAGAGATGAGCGAATCGAATCAGACGAAGTGGAATTCGATCCAAATTTCAGTAAAAATTCAATTCACAACTAATGTGAATTTCCTTGTGTTTCGTAGTAACAAATCTCAATTTTTTTCTAAAATGGCAGCCACACGTGTGAGGATATGGGGCAAGGAACTCCGGGAAGGCGGGATCACCAAGACTAATCTGCATGCATGCAGCCAATCAGCAGCCAGCTAGCCCTGTGATGTCACAGCCCTATAAATATGGCAGCCTTTTTAGATTCTGCCATTTTCCAGTGTTCTGAGTGCAGGGAAAGGATAGGGAGGAATCATTTCACAGCATCTTAGTCCAGGGAGAGACGTCAGAAGGTGCTAGGGACAGTGCTAGAAAAGCGATATACAAGTGCAGGGAAAGATAATTTGGGGATCCAAATAGCTATTATACAGCTGTCATTCCAGCAATTTGTTCTTGAGGTGCAAGTGCAATGTCGAAAAGCCTTTAGTGGCTTATATCTGTGGAAAAACAAAAATATATACGCAGTTCACTTCTGCAGCTATATGTGGTGAAAGCGTTAAGTGGCTTATTTCAGTACACAAAGATAAATTTATAAGCAGTTCACTTTTGCTGTTATTTGCGCTAAAAGCGTTTAGTGTCCTATTTCAGTACAAAAAGAAAAATATATACGCAGTTCACTGTTGTTATTTGCGGTAAAAGCGTTTAGTGGCCTATTTCATTACAAAAATATATATGCAGTTCACTTCTGCAGTTATTTGGGGTTAAAAGCGTTTAGTGACTTATTTCTGTACTACTACTGTCATTGTACAACTCTGTGGTCTCCTCATGTTGCTGCCACCTCCACACTTGGTCATTGTGCCACTCTGTGGTATACTCATGCTGGCGCCACCTCCAGACTCGGTCATTGTGCCGCTCTGTGGTCTCCTCCTGCTGCTGCCACCTCCACACTCTGTCATTGTACCACTCTGTGGCTTCCTCCTGATGCTGCTGCCGCCATCTCCATACTCTGTCATTGTGCCACTCTGTAGCCTACTCACGCTGCTGCTACCTCCACAATTTGTCATTGTGCCACTCTGTGGCCTCCTGATTCTGCTGCCACCATCAGGCTCTGTTATTGTGCCATTCTGTTGCTTCCTCATGCTGCCGCCACCTCCAGACTCATTGTGCCGTTCTGTGGTCTTTTCATACTGCTTGCACCTCCAGACACTGTCATTGGGCCACACTGTGGTCTCCTTATGCTGTTTCACCTCAACACTATGTCATAGGGCCACTCTGTGGACTTCTCATGCTGTTTCCACCGTCCCCACTTCAAGACTGGTCCACTATTTTGGCTTTTGGCCTGGCTGACATCTTCATTTATTTGACCTTTCTTCTGATCTGTCAGAAGCAAGGAAAAATGAGACGCACAACGGATCCTGTCTGTGTAGCAGCTGTAAGGCCTGTATGGTCCCATCAGAATTGGCTTATGATTGTGTAGCCAAAAGCAGGAGTGGGTACAAAACTCAGAAGACAAGCAAATATTTCATTCATGTGTCATCTCTATTTTAGATCCACTCCTGTTTTTTTTTGGCATTCGTAATACTGATGGATTATTGATCAAATGCTGACTGAGTTAAGGCATATGCTCCACAGACAGGATTCGTTTTTTTGTGGGTTATTGTTCTGATGGATCAGAGGAAGGGCAAACTTACTGCTGACACCCTGTCCACTCTGTTGGGGGGCTCTACTTGAATAAGCGTTTAATAGATTAGGTTCTGTAGACATCTATGTGGAATCAGCTGACGAGGGTGTAAAAGGACTGTGCTTCTTGACGCTAACATATACCTGTAAGGCCGAGTTGATACTTGATTTATTTGGTCGGTTTTGGCCCTGTGAAATAAGTGAAGTATGCAGTGATTCTAAGAGCGACCCCTGTCATCTGCATGTCATACAGACTCACAGTATTATTTCACTAGCACAGCAGACTCTCTATTCGTGTTACTGCAAGGCAGTGTTCTACACCCCTATAAAGGCTCTCTGAAGCCCCGAAATAGCTGTTTTTTAATGCGATTTACCGCAAATAAATTCGTATCGAAGCAAATTTTTCTGAAAACTTCAGCGAACCGGCCGAATCTCTAGTTGCCATAGAAAACATTACTGCCTAGTATTGATAACAGCAGGGCCAGCTCCAGGTTCATGTGGGCCCTTGGGCGATAAATCCCAGTGGGCCCTCTTTAGGCATTTTTTGACATTTACATGTACCCCTGTGGCTCCCACACGTTATAATGACCCCCAGCGGCCCCACACAGTCTAATGACCACTAGTGGCCCTTCACACAGTACAATGACCCCCAGTGGCCCCACACACAGTATAATGACAACACAGTGGCCCCCAATTCAGAATAATGACCCCCAGTGGTCCCCACACTAGGGGTTATACTGTATGGAGGGGCACTGGGGGTCATTATACTGTATAGGGGTCACTGTGGTATATTTTCTTATATTGAATGGGGGCTCTGGGGTTCATTATACTGTGTAAGGGGCCCTCACAGTATAATGACCCCACAGTGGCCCTCCCTTCAGAATAATGACTCTCAGTCGCCCCCCATTAAGAATAATAACCCCCCCAGTCGCCCCCACACTGGGGGTTATACTGTATGGAGGGGGCACTGGGGATCATTTTATTCAATGGGGGCTCTGGGGCTCATTATACTGAATGGAGGGTCAATGGGGATCATTATACTAAATTGATTTACTTGGGGTCATTATACTGTGTAAGGGACCCTCACATTGTAATGACCCCCCAGTGGCCCTCTCACATACCTATCATTGCTGGAGCAGGGTATAAGGGGGCACAATACAGGGTGAGGGGCACAGTACAGGGTGGGGGGCACAGTCACATGACCCTGTGATGTTAGAAGGTCCTTATGGTGCATGCTGTTTAGACACCACCATAATGAGAGGCAGAGGAGTGACACAGGGGTCAGGGGCCATGGATGAACAGGAGGGGTGAACACAGCAAGTAGGGCAGCAATAGGAGACAGGATCTCTGAGGGAGGAAAGGAGACAGCAGGGGCTCCTGAGATAGGACAGGATATGGGGGGGGGGGGGGTCATGGAGGCACACTGCTTATTGAAGCAGTAAAAGAAATAGCATGAATCTGCTTGTCTACTACAACATCCACCAGCACCTGGAAGAGTTCCCTGCCACACAGACAAAAGGCAGTCAAAGTGCAGACTCACCACTTACTGACAAACTGTGTTCATGCTTCTACTCCATGCTTCTATATTGAGCTTGTAATGACTAATATTGGTTCTTGAGTTGAAATAAAAACCTAAAGCTATCAAGTGTGATTGTTTTATACTTGCAAAGTATCAAGTAAAGTTCAAGTTGAACCAGAGAATAGCAAAAAAAAAACAAAAAAAAAACACTTGCTGGTAGAGACCCATTTTACCATAAAAGTTGAAAAAAATCCTTTCTGTCCCTGCTGACAATTGGACAGATCCCTGGATCAATGTTCCATATTAACTTTAGTAAGGCTACTTTCACATTAGCATTGTTAGAATCCAGCAGGCAGTTCAGTTGCCGAAACTGCCTGCCGGATACGGAAATCCGTATGCAAACGGATATCTTTTTTTTCCAGATCTGGATCCGTTAGACTTACTCATTGAAATACCGTATCCATCTTTCCGGTATCATCTGGAATAACGGATCCGGTATTTTATTTTTTTAAAGCTAGAAAGAACTGTGCATGCGCAGACCCGAAAAACGGATTCTGCGTTGCGGCAATTTCCTGAACACTGGGTACTGATCCGGCATTAATACATTTCAATGGAAATTAATGCAGGATCCGGCAAGTGGGGTAGTGTTCCGGAATTTTGGCCAGAAAAAATACCGCAGCAAGCTGCTGTATTTTGGACGGTCAAATACCATACAAGGGACGGAACGGAAGACATCCTGATCCATACTGAATGGATTGCTTTCCATGCAGAATTCATTGGGACAAAACGGAAGCGTTTTTTCCGGTATTGAGACTAATAACGCTAGTGTGAAAGTACCCTAACCCTGTATTATGATGTAAACCATAAGGCCTTGTTTGGATCATTACCTCAGTCAGCCAGGACAAGTGATTAGTAATGATGTCACTAGAAATTATGTGAGCATGATGACAAGATATACTTAATATCTCTGCCTTTTAAAAGTTGTCTGTGACCAAAATTCCCTGTTTTCTCTGCATTTTCAATAAAAGCATTTTGTTTTCTACATTTGAATTTTTGGTGGGGATTCATTTTACCCTTCTCTGTAATTTGCTTATCACATTCTACTTTAGCTAGTCTGATTGCCCTCATGCAGGCTTTATTAGCTAAGTTTAAGGATGAGTGAATCAGTTCATAACTCACCAGGTTTATTACAACTTTCACAAAAATTTGTCTGCCAAACAAATCTGAAGTTTTTCACGTTTGCTTCAGATGAATCTAATAAAACTGCACAAAGCGCCATTTTATTGCACATGTTGGCGGGAAAACCACAAATGAAGAAGAAGGATGATCCCATGACCCTGGGAGGAAGTGTGGGGGTTGGCTTTTTTTTTTTTTTACCTTAAGCAATGACACTAGTATTACTAGGGCACCAAGGAAGCACTAGGGTGGGGGAGAACATCATATATACTGGCATTGGGGTGGGGGGGGGGGAGCATCATATATACTGACCCTGAAGTTGGGGGGAGAATCATATATACTGCCACTGGGGTGGAGCGAGCATCATATTTACTGGTGTGGGGGAGAGCATAGTATATACTGGTGTGGTGAAGAGCATCATATATAGTGGGACTGGGGTGGGTGGAGCATCATATATACTGGTACTGGGGTGGGAGAGCATCATATATACTGGCACTGGGGTGGAGGGAGCATCATATATACTGCCATTAGGGTGGGGGCAACATATACTGGCACTAGGGAAAGGAGGAACATAATAAACTGGCAATAGGGTGGGGAGGAGCATTGTGTACTGGCGCTGGGGTGGGGGAGCATTATATACTGGCAGTGGGGAGTGCATTAAATACTTGCTGTACAAAGGGGGAGCATTATATACAGGAATAACAGGGGGGTGGAGGAGCATTATATACTGGTACTATGAGGATACATGATATATATATATATATATATATATATATAGGCACTATAACGGGTGGAGTAGAATTATATACTGGCACTACAGAGGGGGGGGGGAGAGGTATTATATACTGGAACTATGGGGGAGCTAAATGTAGCACCCCCAAGTCAGGGCAAAGTGTGAGACTAACCTGGGGAATGCCAGTGATGGAGAGGCCGGCACGCTGTTCCTCTGGGGCACTCTCTGGGTTCTGAAGGGACACAGCCAGGTGCAATGTGAGGTGCCCTGGGTGTTGTAGTTTAACGTGCCTATGGCTAAGTCCCTGATGTTTCGTGACGCCAGTGCCAGTAAACGGTGGCACACCGTATTTATAGTAGGAATAATAAAGGTGGAGACTTGTAGCTTGAAACAGAATTCCAACTTTACTGAAACAGTGGTAATACAGAAGGCACTCTCTTAAAACAGTTCTGGTTGCAGACAATAGGCTTTTGTACAGTCTCAGTTACAGCAGGCTTATATCCAGCAAGGTAAAACAGAGGGTTAAATAACAGGACTTTGAATTGCAGGTGAACCTTACTTTCTTCCTGGCTTGTCCTGACTGGCAATTATTCTTCAAGGCCCCAATGCCCTACTTCTGGCTTATATCCTTGAATCTCCAGTTGACAGTGTACCTCCTCTGACATTACAGTACCTCTTGCTCTAGGGATTGCCTCAGCTTGACTCTTGCTTCTGCTTGACATGGACGTAGGAGGGAACCTTCTCCTTGGATCTGGAACCCGGTTACAGGGACTGCAATGCCCTCTCCTAGTCTGCAGGCTCCAGGCCTGCTCTGACTTCACAGGCTCATGGCCTGTGCTTAACTCAGACACAGCCTAATCTCCTTTCTCCTTCCCTGACTGGGCCTTATATAGACTAGGGCTCCCTAGCTCCCTCTAGTGACTAGAGCTGGAATTAAATCCCTAGCAGGCCTGAATATGGCACATTTCACAGTAACAGGGAATTAAATAGCATTACATTACATTGAATTTTAAGAATAGGACTTATACCAGCCTCCCCTTAAATGAGAGGAACGACAGCATCCAAGTGACCCTTCTGTAGTGACGGGTATTACAACTCCCGTACACTACATATATAATACAGGGGGCACTACAGGAGGAGCATTATAAATATTGGAAGCACTGGTGGCATTATCACTACCAAGGATACCGTGAGGGCATTATTATTACTGGGCATAATATAAAGGGCATTGCTATTAATTTATGTATTACCACTATTGGTGACACTATTGATGTATGGCACTGTTATTTGTTTGTGTTTGTTTGTTGGTGTTTGTGGGCATGGAGGAGCAAAGTGGGCATGGTATTGGGAATAGCAGCACGATGTTTGTGTATAAATTTGGGGGCAGATTTGTAAAACCTATAACAGATCCCATGTGCCATATAGTAATAACCGTGCCTCCTTTTATAGCAGAGGAGATTGCACACTCCTGACAAAAGAGGCCTGCTTGTGATGGTGTAAACCAAATGGAGAAGAAAATGAAAGTAAGGAACTGAAATCCGTGGAAATCCCTGACTTCTTTTAAATGTGATTTCATCTGTTTATTAGGAAGTATTGTCACTTTTAATTGATTTGGGAGGGGGGGGGGGGCCCCATAATTCTCCTGCTCAGCCTAGGTGACTCAGCCTGGTGACATTTTCTAATTTTAATAATACTACTGCCATAGAACCTTGTTCTGGCTGTTGTCTGCTACAAAACCAGCCACCTGTGAGAAAAAAATATTCTTTTTTTCTCATTTGAACAGATTGACAGCTCTTTTTTCCCCCAAAACCTCAAGTTTATACATATTATTGCCAGCACAGCAGCCCAACGGCATTCTGTAATTTTTATATCATTAAAATTAAATGCAAATTACACCATACTACTTAATAATCTGGGTTTCTGTTATTCATCTCTTGAGTCCTACCCTTGGTTTGCACACAACTCAGAGGGTTAGCTCCTTGTCATCTCTCCTTTACTTCTAGGTTCAGCAGGTCCAGCCCTAGCTTTGGTTAGTCGGCTCCATTGTCTGGCTGTGGTGTCTGACTTTTGTGACTGACTTGGGATTAGCTTCCCTTGGCTGCAGACTGAACTTCCACTGACCTAACTGCACTGAACTGCTCTCAACTATACTGCATTTTTTTGACTCACTTTTCCTGCCTTACCCCTCATATATATAGCCTCAGCACGACCTAGGGATGACTGGGTGTGTCTACATGTAAAAGAACACTAGCCTGTTAGAAGGAATTACAGCAATATACATACATATTATAAAATGACATTCTGCAAATACCCTTATGTACATAGGGCCCCACTACTATTACAGAGTCATATGGGGAGGCATTCAGACCCCATTAGGTAAACATTTTTGGAAGCTTGGTCCCCCAACAAGCCACTTTACCTTTCCCATAACACGGTCTGCTCCCAATAAGGGACAATTTTGGGAAGCTTTGCAATATGAAAAAGCATAACACGTGAAATAGTGCTGTTTTCAAACACATTTGGGGTCATTTATCAAACTGGTGTAAGGTAGAACTGGCTTAGATGCTCAAAGCAACCAATAAGATGCCACCTTTAATTTTTGACAGCTCCTTTGAAAAATTAAAGGTTCTAGTTTACACCAGTTTTATAAATTACCTCAATTGTTTGTTAATACCGTCAAACATGTGTTTACCCATAGCTATGTATGTCAGTGTCACTCTGACATTATTTGCTATTGCTGTCATTGCATTCAGTAGCTTAGGGAGGGAGGAGAGGGTAGAGAAAATGTTAAAATCCATTAACAATTAACAAGAAGAGACTCAAGGGTGTTATACAGCAATTTACGGGGCAATTGGAGCAACTTTGGTTTGAGTAGGATAGCTTCAGGTCCAGACTGCACTTTTTGAAAATTACAGCTAACCAAACAAAATTTAAAAAGGTCTGTTCATCTTTAGCTAAGCAAAAAAAAACTAAAAGCAGGTACCTGCTTGCAATCTTCAGTGGAGGTACCGGTAGAAGCCTCCATTGCAGATTAAAAAAAATGAAATACTGTTACATGTATTTTGCCTGTAAAAATGCCAGAGCTCATGCCAGAAATCCGACAGACCACATTATAGTGAATGGAATCTGTCAGGCACCAACAGTGTCCTGCAAATGCCTGAACCAGCAATTCCTGTATTTTGTTGCTATGCCGGAGCAGAATACTGGTGGTTGGCTGCAGGTGTTCAGTTAGCTTTCTAGTTTTGCAATCCACATAGATTTAGATTTTTTTTTTTTTTTTGTACTTGCTCCCCATAGGAATAAAATGGATGGTATATCTCTTTGTGATTCCTATTATTATTCAGTGTCTTTTCATAGGAACACAGAGTTCCAGTCTATGGACTGGAATGATGTGCTTAGCTTAGGAAAATTAGCTTTTTTAACATGTAATGTAAACTCAAAGAAATTAGTTTGTTATGTGACCTTTGGGTAAATAACCATATTACATCCTTTTGAATATTTATGTATATTCACTAGATGGTGGGGAGTTCTGCAGATTTTCGCAGGTTCATCCTGCTATTTCCTTAATTGGCATGACCATCACCAAATGAAATCTCTAAATTGCAAAAATAGGTTTCCTCATCTGCAAACTCTAGAAAAGGGTTATCCTATTGCGATAATCTTCTGATTAATACTTACCCTAATGACATTGATTGTTAAAGGCATAGATGGGAACCTGATTTTAATAAATCCTTCACAGACGAACAATAGTCTATGCCTCATTTAGCAATAAACTCATTTTCTAAATGTAGGGATGTGAAAATCTCTAAAAAGCTTTTATATTGTTGGAACATGATTCCTTCTACAGTTGTTCCTTCATGTAAGAGGTGTCCAACAGATGCTGGAGATGTAGTGAAATTGGCACCTCGACTCATTTGGGTGAGTGTAGGGATGTCTTAAACCCCTGGAGAGGGATAGGGAATTTCTTTAAAGAGGTTGTGCAGGGGTTTTATATTGATGACCTATCCTGAGGAGGGTCGACACTAAGCACCCCCACCAATCAGCTGTTTAAAAAGGAGTCAGTAATCCATGTGAGTCCTACTTCCTCTTCATAAAAATGCCCATTGTTTCGGAAGTGAGCGTAATTACAAGTTATGGCTCCATTCACTTGTGAAGGAGGAGTACTCGTGATTACACTATGCCACTGCTACCCCTTCTTTAAACAACTGATCAGCACGGGGGTCTGGGAGTCAGACCCCACCGATCAGATATTTATTACCTATGCTGAAGATAGGTCCTTAATATAAAACCCCTGCACAACTCCTTTAACTCTTTATGTGGTTTCCCAATCGTTTTGGAAGCTCCACTGGCTTTTCTGAACGTAAACTCTGACAGCTTTTCATTCTCCCATAGCACTAATATTTAACATACATTAAAGGGCTTCTGTCACCCCCCAAAAGCATTTTTTTTTTTTCCCTCACTAAAAAGCTTATAGGGCGATTATTCTAAACAAATTCTTGTTAACCGTTTTAGCAGGTTAATTTTGCTATAAAACGTTATTTTATATTATGCAAATTACCTTGCTACCAGCAAGTAGGGCGTTTACTTGCTGGTAGCCGCTGCATCCGCTTGTAACGCCCCTCCTGTGGTTGATTGACAGGGCCAGCGGCGCTCTCCTCCTCCAGCTGGCCCTGTCTCTGTTTAAAATCTCGCGCCTGCGCCATACCGTTCTTCAGTCGGCGCAGGCGCACTGAGAGAGTACTCTCGCTCGGCCGCACTGAGGAAGGAGCGGCCGAGCGAGAGTACTCCTCTCAGTGCGCCTGCCGACTGAAGCACTGTATGGCGTGGCGCGGACTTAAGCAGAGACAGAGCCAGCTGGAGGAGAGCGCCGCTGGCCTGTCAATCAACCACAGGAGGGCGTTACAGCGGGATGCAGCGCTACCAGCAAGTAAGCGCCACTACTGGTAGCAAGGTATTTGCATAATATAAAATAACGTTTTATAGCAAAATTAACCTGCTAAAACGGTTAACAAGAATATGTTTAGAATAATCGCCCTATAAGCTTTTTAGTGAGGGGAAAAAAAAATGCTTTTGGGGGGTGACAGAAGCCCTTTAAGACCGCTTTCACACAGTCAGTGTTTAGACCCACACCTGGTTTTGGTTCACAATCATTGATTAAGTTCACTGATCAAACACTGACCAAATACTGGAGATCTAATAAATTACCATTTTTGAGGGAGATTGTTATACATACCAACAACAACAAAACATAGCCATATCTCTCATTAAAGAACCTCTTTAGAAACTGATGGGATATTTGGCTCTCATTTTTACATAAGACATTGGGCTAGATTATTATCAGTCTATGATTACTAGGAATGCTGTCGGATGCTGAGCTTAATTTATGACAACTCATACACCTTGTCATAAAGTAGGTGAAGCATCCTGGAGTCCATGCTCTTATACTGATATCTATGCCAACCCCTCCCTGCATTTTTCTGGCATCTGAAATAAAAAAAAAAAATTATATTACGGTTACTGTTTACCAAGCAATCCTTTATCAACACATTTGAAATATGACCTGCAACATTAGTTAGAAGATCACACAAAGGGTTATTTGTAGTTGGATTCTCAACTAATTGTTCCAAGTAATTATCATTTAGTACCTCACAACAAAAGTACCAGACCGCTTAAATTATTGAATACTTTATTTATGAAAGACAATGCATATAATATAATTACCATAAGAAAATGAAGGGGTACAGGAATAAAGGCGACATCAAATGGAGGGAGATCACAGTGGGCAACAGTAGATCATCATACAATGTATAAATCTCATATAAAGTGCATAATGCAAAAAGATATAAGCCAAAATTAGGAATAAAAGTATAAACCATTACCCATACTGTGCTCCCTCTAGGATGGCGCCAACCCCGACGCGCGTTTTGGTGGACCCCCTGACAAAGGTCCGCCGAAACGTGCGTCGGGGTTGGCGCCATCCTGGAGGGAGCACAGTATGGGTAAGGCCTCTTTCACACTAGCGTTGTTTCTTTCCATCCTAGAGTTCCGTCCTCGGGGCTCTAGGACGGAAAGAAACTGATCAGGATAATCCCAATGCATCCTGAATGGAGAGAAATCCGTTCAGGATGCATCAGGATGTCTTCCGTTCAGTATGTGAACGTTTTTTGGACGTTGACAAAAGCGCAGCATGCTGCGGATTTGTCTCCGTCCAAAAAGCTGGAAGACATGCCGCAATTCTGGATCCGGAATTAATGCCCATTGAAGAGCATTATTCCGGATCCGGCATTAAGCTAAACGTCGTTTCGGCGCATCGCCGGATCCGACGTTTAGCGCTGCGCATGCGCAGCAGCCGTTCCGATCAGCGCCCCAGTGTAAGCTGGGGCTCCGTTCGGTTACCATGGCAGCCAGGACACTACTGGAGTCCTGGCTGCCATGGTAAGTACAACGCAGCAGTGTACTTACCTGCGATGCGGCCGCCGGGCGCTCCATTATGACATGACAGGTCCGGGCGGCACATTGATCTATGCGCCGCCCGGACCTGTGACGTCATTAAGGAGTGCCCGGCGGCTGCAGCGCAGGTAAGTACACTGCTGCTGAGTACTAGAGATGGCCCAAACTATCCGTCGGCGAACAGTTCCCAGCGAACATAGCTTGTTCGCGTTCGCCGCAGCCGGCGAACACATGCGATGTTCGGTCCGCCCCCTATACATCATCATTGAGCAAACTTTGACCCTGTACCTCACAGTCAGCAGACACATTCCAGCCAATCAGCAGCATAACCTCCCTCCCAGACCCTCCCATCTCCTGAACAGCATCCATTTTAGATTCATTCGGAATTTGCAGTCTTAGTGAGAGGAGGGAGAGTGTAGTTGCTGCTGATTTAATAGGGAAATCGATAGCTAGGCTAGTAAATTCAGTGTCCACTCCAGTCCTGAAAGACTCATCTGATCTCTGCTGTAAGGACAGCGTCCTGACAGCACCCCAAAAAGCCCTTTTTAGGGCTGCAACATAAGTCTGCTTTTTTTTTTTCTCCATATACATATTGCAGTTGCCTGGCCTGCCCGTGTGTGAGGAGCTGCAGGCCCACAGACTGTAGTGTGCCCACTACCAGTGCCCATCCCTGTCATCCCGTGTGGCACAGGACTTTGCATCAAAAAAAGGCATTTAATTTTTACACTTTAGTGTAATTTCAGTTGCTTGCCTGCTGCTAGTGTGTGTCAGGCCCACTTCCACTGACTGTAGTGTGCCCACTGCCAGTGCCCACCCCTGTCATCCCGTGTGGCACAGGACTTTGCATCAAAAAAAGGCATTTAATTTTTACACTTTAGTGTAATTTCAGTTGCTTGCCTGCTGCTAGTGTGTGTCAGGCTGACTTCCACTGACTGTAGTGTGCCCACTGCCAGTGCCCACCCCTGTCATACCGTGTGGCACAGGACTTTGCATCAAAAAAAGGCATTTGATTTTTACACTTTAGTGTAATTTCAGTTGCTTGGCTGCTGCCAGTGTGTGTCAGGCCCACTTCCACAGACTGTAGTGTGCCCACTGCCAGTGCCAACCACTGATACCGGGTGGCACAGTAGCTTGCCGATAAATAAGGCATTTCATTTTTAGACAGTAGTAAAAAAATTTCACAAAAGGCAATCCCTGATATGGGATGTAACAGGGATTAAACTGATGAGAATAGTACTACAGAAAATACCACTCATATCGGGTGTGACAGTAAATTGCATGGCGCAGACGCAGTGACCGTGGATAAAAACAAAGGGGAGGGAGACAGCGTTTTTTTTAACCATCTCCCCGTTTAAAAAATCAATTCAATTCACCTTTCGGGGACCCTTGGTGTTGTACGTGGCTGGGTGAAAGAAACCTTCAATGACATCACCGGGACATGGCTAGCTTGGTTTCCAACCTTGTGCAAATGGGGAGTTTGCGGTTGTGCAAATGGACTGTTTGCGGTGCATTAAAAGGGGAGTTTGGTCTGTCAATGTCTGTGAAGCGGGCGTAACCCTTATCGTTACAACAACGTAACCCTGATCGATACAACATCATACCTGATCGTATACACACACTAGATGTTTTAAACCACGGTGTTCAAAAAATTTAGGATTGTTAGGTGATTTATGCCTTTTATGGATTAAAACCCAACTCTGAGTCAACTATGTAATTTTCCATGGGAGTTTTGCCATGGATCCCCCTCCGGCATGCCACAGTCCAGGTGTTAGTCCCCTTGAAACAACTTTCCCATCACTATTGTGGCCAGAAAGAGTCCCTGTGGGTTTTAAAATTTGCCTGCCTATTGAAGTCTATGGCGGTTCGCCCGATTCGCCCGTTCGCGAACATTTGCGGAAGTTGGCGTTCGCCGTTCGCGAACGTAAAATTTTATGTTCGCGACATCACTACTGAGTACCATGGCAGCCAGGACTCCAGTAGCGTCCTGGTTGCCATGGTAACAGTGAAAGCATGTTGAAGACTGATCAGGAAACTGATCAGTCTTCAACTGCTGTCAGTCCACTTGCGTTCTGACGGATCCGGGGGGACGGAAGTGCCCGCCGGATCCTCAGAACGCAAGTGTGAAAGAGCCCTATTGGTTTATACTTTTATTCCTAATTTTGAACTATGTCCTTTTGCATTATGCACTTTATATGAGATGTATACATTGTATGATGATCTACTGTTGCCCACTGTGATCTTCCTCCATTTGATGTCAACTTTATTCCTGTACCCCTTCCTTTTCTTATGGTAATTATATTATATGCATTGGCTTTGATAAATAAAGTATTCAATAATTTAAGCGGTCTGGTACTTTTGTTGTGAGGTACTTAGTGTATGGTGTGTACCATAGGCTTACTCCCATGAATGGGATAATAAATAATAAGTGTTGGTGTTCGTGTACATTTATTGTTTTTTTAATTATCATTTAGTAGACTGAGGAAATGTCTTCCCTTGGCTGTATTAGTACACTCATTTTATAGTCTATATCGTCTATATAGGATAGTTTAAATACCCAAAAATAATTACCCTTCCTTTCAGCCTGTTCCATTTTCCTGTTCAGTGCAGCCTCAGAGAACTATGATATGGAGTTTATACGATTCGATTCAATAGTAAAATTGGAAGAGGTCCTTGTATGGATGATCGAAAGAGTGGAAAAATTAATGTAGATCATTCATGAGACCAAGCAAAAGAGGAAAATACATATATCTAATAAAAAGTGTGAAGGAACAATATATATATATATATATATATATATATATATATATATATATATTAGTTACTCCATCCATTTTAGCAACAAAAATATCTATGGAACAAAGGTCTCAAGAACTCTTGCATAGTTCTGAAAAAATGTAATGCATGTATGTCCTACCCACTGGACTGACATTCTTTTCCTAACCAATCTCTGTAGAATTGCATTGGTCTTTAATAAATCAGCGTATCTCATCCCAATTAATGAAATGCAACATCTCTCATATTAGGAACCTTTAAAAATGTAATAAAGATGCGTTTAAAGTGACAGCTATGCAAGTGCTCATGCACCTAGCCTTAGCTCAAGACTGGCTCTTGAATTGATGCACTTGTCTCAGTTTTGTTTCTTTCTGAGGCTCTAGGAACAAATCTGATCGATTGTGTGTTAATTGATATTTGCTACAATGCATCTCACAGTATGACTTCAGGCTCAGATGTGAGAAGCCATTACAGACATCGTAAGCTGGGAGATAATTGGTCACAGTGGTGCGGTGCAGGTTAGTTAAACATACAGCCGCCTACACGTTTTTCCTCTGGTAAACAAAGTGAGTTTAATCCCGGCAAAGAAAACTCTGAGGATCTGAACCTTAAATTATACAGGAAGTTAGTTTTCAGCAGTCAAAGGATGTTGTTCGAGGGGTTGTCCGGCATTAAAACGCTCCTCTGTCCATAGTGAAATAGGCTGTTGTATCCCAACTAGCCATTATAGTCTAATACAGGGATGGGCAAACTGCAGCTCTCCAGCTGTTGCAAAACTACAACTCCCAGCATGCAAAGACTGCTTACAGCTATCAGTCTACAGCAGGGCATGGTGGGACTTGGAATTTTACAACAGATGGAGAACCGTAGTTTACACATCCCTGGTCTAATACATAATAATTATTTTAATTCAAAATTAAAATTATTTTAATTCATATTTCAATAATCCGTAAATACAGGTCATCCGTCACAGAACCAGTTGGGAATCTCAAAAAAATAGAAGCAGATAAGCGGGCCAATTGCCGGGCTACTGTGAAATTAATTGCAGGAGATTTTGCATTAGATTTTTATTTTGGAGTTTTCTTCATGGAGCATAGGTAAATAGGTAAACTTTATATATTCTTACTTTACCATGTGATAATAGAGAATATTTTGTATTCCTGCACTTGATATGTCCCATTAAAGGAATAATAATTAACAATAACATATAAACTACCGTAAAACATCTGTAATAATAACAACAGCTGTAATAATAATGTAATAGTGTATACCTAATAAGAATATTGCATACTTTGAATCCCCAGCACTCACCACTGTCAAGACAACCAACCAAATTGGATGTTTAGACAGTGGTGAGTGCTGTGGATTCCCTCTTCAAAGGGTCATCAACCGGTGAGCACCACCGAGGTCAACGTTGGCAGCTGATTTAGAGGTGAAAGTCCAGGTGTTTGTTTGGATAAGCTTATACAATATAGACATGCAAGCACAGACTTTTATAATAGCTAGCCCCTTCCTGACTGCCATCGTACATGTACGGTGGAAATCGGATCACCCAGGTTTAAAATAGCGACAGTAAAAGGTTTTGAAAATATAAAGAAATATAAAAATCCAAATCACTCCCCTTTCCCCATATTAAAAATAAATAAGAAATAATAATAATAATAATAACCAATTGCACCACGCCATCCCAAAAAGCTTGCGCTAATGAAATATGAATGCATTTATCCCATACGGTGAGCGTCTTAATAGAAAAAAGTGGCCTATTGACAATTTTTCGTTGCATTACCTCCCAGAAAAAACTTACAAAAAGTGATCAAAATGGTATCGATAAAAAGTACAGATCACTCCGCAAAAAGTGAGCCTTAGACAGTTCCATAGACATACGGTAACTATAAAAAAAATTATGGGAGTCAGAATTTGGCGATGCAAATAGTTTTTTCTAAAGTTTTTAAATTTAATTTTTTTTCAGTAATGATTGAAACACATGTAAAAAACAATATAAATGTGGTATCACAGTAACTGTACTGACCCTGAGAATGAAGCTTTACCATAGAATGTCAGTTTTACAGCCTTGGGAATAGCATAAAAACAAATTTCATAAAACTGCGACGGAATTGCGTTTTTTTTCTAATTCAACCGCATCTGTTTTTTTTCCTGCTTCTCACTACATTGTACGCAACAGTAAGTGGTACCATTAGAAAGCACAACTTAATCTGCAAAAAACACTCATATGGTTATGTGAACAGAAAAATAAAAAAGTTTACGCTCCAGAAAGGAAAGGAGTGAAAAACAAAAAGGGTTCATAATGTAAACAAAATAATTATTATTATTATTTATTAAACTCAATTATATAGCACTGACATATTTGCCTCACAATCTAAGGTCCCTATCAATATGTCTTTGGAGTATGGGAGGAAACCGGACTACCTGGAGGAAACCCACACAAACACTGAGAAAACATACAAACTCCATGCAGATTTTGTTCTTGGTCGGATCCGAACCCAGGACTTTAAAGCAACAGTGCTCACGAATGAAGCACCATGCTTCCCATATAATAATAATAATAATAATAATAATAATAATAATACAAAAATGGCAAATAATTATACCATAAATACCATGCACCAATCAGCCATAACATTCAAGCTGGGTTTAGAGTACATGCTTCAGTATTGTGCTGCATGGCCAATTACCCACAGCAAAACCACATATTTGAAGATTTTGATGGCGCTGTTTTAATATGTGATAAATGTTTAAAAAAAAGTGTTTTACTGAGTAGTCAAAAACCATGTTGGAAATTTGCTTCAAATCTACATGCAATTATTGTCCACATGGAGCTATACTCCTATGTGTAAACTGAGATTCAAACCACTGATACGTGAAGTGCTGCAAGCCCTATTAAGCAGGGGCGTAACTACCACCAGTGGCGCACCAACAGGGGGGGTTTTAGGGGTCTGGACCCCCCCTAGAACCAAAGAACAATTTTTTTTTTTAAATCTCTCAGGGCCGCACCGCCGATCGCAACAGGCAGCGCGGTCCTGGTTTTAATTGTTGGTGGCGGTGGGGAGGCAGTAGGAGATGAGAGCTTCCATTGTGGAAGCGTTCATCTCTATATTCATCTGTGTCGCCGTCCTCAGGACAGCGATACAGATCAATGTGCTGTGGCAGGGGAGGGAGAGGCGTCTCCCTTCCCTGTTCTTCTGATAGGCTGCAGGCACTAGTGCCTGCAGCCTATCAGAGGCCGGCTCAGGTGGCGCGATGACATCATTATCATCGCGCCGCCTGAGCCGGGCAGCACACTAGCCGTGACCGGAAGAGGTCTGCTGCTAACCTCATGAAGGTAAGTATTAGTGTTTTTTTTTTGTTTTTAATGGTGGCACATTTTAGGGGCACCTGGTGGCATTTTGTTTTGTGGGGGCACTATGGGAGCATTTCTCACTGGCCCGTTTTGGGTAGGGGGCACTATGGGGGCATTTATTTCTAGCCCATTTGGGGGGGGCACTATGGGGCATCTGGTGGCACTATAGGGGCATTATTTGGGGGCACCACACCATGGGGGAGCATTATGGGGGCATTTATTTATTTATTTCTATCCCATTTTGGGGGAGCACTATGGGGGAATCTGGGGGCATTTTTACTGCCTTATTTTGGAGGGGGCCCTATTAGGGCATCTGGTGGCACTATAGCGGCATTATTTGGGGCACTATGGGGGAGTGGAGCACTATGGGGGCATCTGGGGGCTCTAAAGGGGCTTTTTTATTGGCATATTATGGAGGGCACTATGGCATCTGGTGCCACTAAGGGGGCATTTTTCACTGGCACATTATGGGAGGCACTATAGGGGAGAGCAGCACTATGGGGCATCTGGTGGCACTATAGGGGCATTGTTTGGGGTCACTATGGTATTTTTTTTACTGGCACAATATCCCCTATATGCACTATGGTATCTGGCTGGCGCTAAGGTGTAGTTTTTACTGGCACATGGGAGGCACTATAGGGCCGGGCATCACTATGGGGCATCTGGTGGCACTAAGAAGGGGCATTTTTAACTGGCACTTTATGGGGGCACTATGGGGGAGAGGAGCAGTATGGGGGCATCTGGTGGCACTAAGAAGGGGCATTTTTAACTGGCACATTATGAGGGCATTATGGGCGAAAGAAGCACTATGGGGGCATCTGGTGGCACTAAGAAGGGGAATGTTTACTGACACATTATAAAGGGCACTAAGAAGGGGCATTTTCTACTGGCACATTATGGGGGAGAGGAGCACTATAGGGGCATCTGCTGGGGGCACTACAAAGGGGCATTTTTTGCTGGCATATTATAGGGGCACTATGGGGAAGGGGAGAGAAGCACCATGGAGGCATGTGCTGGGGGCACTAAGATGGGGTATTTTATACTGGCAAATATCGGGGCACTATGGTCAAGTGGGAGAGGAGCACTATGGGGGCGTTTACTGGGGCACTATATAGAGGTATTTTATACTGGCATACATTATGGGGACATTAGCTCAACTGCGGGCACTAAGCAGGTGTATTTCTTGTACTGTAATATTATAGGGAGAATTATTACTACTAGGGGCATTATGGTGAGCTTTACTACTACTGGGGGCTATGGCGAACATGATCACACTAGTATGGGCACTATGGGGGCATTATTACTAAGTGTGCTCAGGCAGGGAATTATTTCTATTGGTGGGAATTTGGTGAGCACTGTTACTTTGGTGGGCACCCTGGCACAGTATCAGCTTAGCACAATTATTTTTGGGGACAATATGTTTATTCTATTAGTGTCAGGGATACTATATACTGGGCACAGTTATTTTTTAGAGCACTGTGTGCCAATAATTGTAGAAGGGGGCACTATCTGTGTGGTACAGGTATTTTTCAGGGGATAGTTTCTGCAGTATAGTATTGAGGAGCACAGCGGGAACAGTATTGGGGATGGCAGGATGGGGTGTTCAGAAGATATGAAGATGATGGAAAAGTGGGAAACTAATGTCTGTTTGTCAATCTCTGCAGAGACAGGAGATGGGTGAAAAATCATCATGGCGGTCTGGTCTGAATGGAGAAGATGAGAAAAGAGAATGTCTACATCAAAGGTGACATCACTGGATGTAGGAGGTATGTGGCGCTATGTAGGATAGGAGATGCACCGGCTTCTCCTCCTGCCATTTGCAAAAGGAGGATTCAGAGCTACGTGAGAACGGCCCAAGAGGGTGGCAGGCCAGGGGCCGGTGGCGGATGGTGGGGGGAATCACAAGCCTTGAGCAAGATCTGGGGATGGAGAAGAGTGGAGGAGCTTCCTGGCTGTAGCCTGCTGTTGTCTATTGTATAATGTGAAGCAGGCAGTGCAGCCAGGACACGCCATCCCCTCTGTATGATGTGTAGAGCCGGGCTCCTCCACCCGGACCTACACACCTTTAATATCGCGCAGCTCCTCCTCCACTCCACTTTTGGTGCCTTCAGGACTAGGAGGGAGGAAGTGAAACTGCAACAGCTCCTGCCACGGAGCTACGTGGGGGGCAGTGTGAGTACAGGGGCTTTATGTTGGGCCCTGTAGGGTGGAGTATTAGGTACAGTGTGTCTATGTAGGATGAGGGTGAGAATCTTACCTTCATCCTCATCAATATCATTTCAGCTGTACAGTGTTTGTTGGGAGTGGCCTATTATATGTAGGATGGTCTCAGAAACATGGGTGGGGTCAATTTTTTGGCACTGCACAATTTTTTTTCTTTTCGGACCCCACCTAGACAAAATTTCTGGGTGCTCCCCTGACTACCACAGCAGCAGACCAGGCGACTGCTATGGGGCCCAAGGCAAGAGGGTCTTAGTTGGGATCATCTCCTCTTCTACTGGAGGTGAAAACTTGGTCAGGACTCTACCCTCTAAAGGAACAACTTTTAGCAAATGAAGCAGTGAAAAAATGGCCCAAGGGTCCTGTGTGGGGAGCTTTGTTTGATCCTTGCTATGAGGCCCTTACTTCTTTATGTATGCCACTGCTATTAAGTAGAACACTTGCTCCTGACCCCAGATCAGTAATTTGTATGTTGATACCCCCATTTCTCTGCTGTTCACCCACAAACCCACTGTGAAAAGCATAGAGAGGACTTCCATTATGTGTGCATGCACATGAGTCTTCTTAATGAATTCCATACATTATGTGCAGATACACAAGGGAAAAATGGGGATACATATCAGCATACAAATTACTGATCTGGAGTCTGTGGCAGATGTCCCCTAAATGTGTTACCGTACAAATTATTAGTGCTTGCTAGAGGTGACAGATTCCCTTTAACCCCTTTATGCATTTAGGCATAACTGTACGTCTGAACTGCATGTAATTTAGCGTATTCAGGCATTTAGTTACATAGTAACATAGTAACATAGTATATAAGGCCGAAAAAAGACATTTGTCCATCCAGTTCGACCTGTTTCCTGCAAGTTGATCCAGAGGAAGGCAAAAAACCCCTGTGAGGTAGAGCCAAATTATCCCCACTTAAGGGGAAAAAATTCCTTCCCGACTCCAATCAGGCAGTCAGAACAACTCCCTGGATGGATCAACAACCTATCTCTAGTAGCTATAGCCTGAAATATTATTACGCTCCATAAATACATCCAGGCCCCTCTTGAAGTCCTTTATTGTACTCACCATCACCACCTCCTCAGGCAGAGAGTTCCATAGTCTCACTGCTCTTACCGTGAAGAACCCTTTTCTATGTTTGTGTACAAACCTTCTTTCCTCTAGACGCAGAGGATGTCTCCTCGTCACAGTCACAGTCCTGGGGATAAATAGATGATGGGAGAGATCTCTGTACTGACCCCTGATATATTTATACATAGTTATTAGATCTCCCCTCAGTCGTCTTTTTTCTAAAGTGAATAACCCTAATTTTGATACCCTTTCAGGGTACTGTAGTTGCCCCATTCCAGTTATTACTTTAGTTGCCCTCCTCTGAACCCTCTCTAGCTCTGCTATGTCTGCCTTGTTCACAGGAGCCCAGAACTGTACACAGTACTCCATGTGTGGTCTAACCAGTGATTTGTAAAGTGGTAGGACTATGTTCTCATCACGGGCGTCTATGCCCCTTTTGATGCAACCCATTATATTATCGGCCTTGGCAGCAGCTGCCTGACACTGGTTTTTACAGCTTAGTTTGTTATTTATTAAAATTCCTAGATCCTTTTCCATGTCAGTGTTACTGAGTGTTTTACCATTTAGGATGTACGGGTGACTTGCATTATTCCTTCCCATGTGCATAACTTTACATTTGTCAGTGTTAAACCTCATCTGCCATTTTTCTGCCCAAGCCCCCAATCTATCCAGATCCCTCTGTAGCAGAAAACTGTCCTCTTCAGTGTTAATTACTTTACACAGTTTAGTGTCATCTGCAAAAATTGATATTTTACTGTGCAAGCCTTCTACAAGATCATTAATAAATATATTGAAGAAATTAGGGCCCAATACTGACCCCTGAGGTACCCCACTAGTGACAGTGACCCAATCTGAGTGTGTACCGTTAATAACCACTCTCTGTTTTCTATTACTGAGCCAGTTACTTACCCACATACAGATATTTTCTCATAGTCCAAGTGTTCTCATTTTATATACTAACCTTTTGTGTGGTACAGTGTCAAATGCTTTGGAGAAATCCAGATATATGACATCCACTGATTCACCCCGGTCAAGTCTAGAACTTACCTCCTCATAGAAACTGATTAAATTAGTTTGACATGACCGATCCCTCATGAAGCCATGCTGATATGGTGTAATTTGCTTATTTTCATTGAGATACTCCAAAATAGCATCTCTTACAAAACCTTCAAACAGTTTACCCACAACAGATGGTAAACTTACCGGCCTATAATTTCCAGGCTCTGTTTTTGGACCCTTTTTGAATATTGGCACCACATTTGCTATACGCCAGTCTGGTGGAACATTCCCTGTCAGTATGGAGTCCGTGAATATCAAAAATAAGGGTCTGGCCAGGACATCACTTAATTCCCTTAGGATACGGGGGTGTATGCCATCCGGTCCTGGCGATTTGTCTATTTTAATCTTTTTAAGTCGCTGCTGTACTTCTTTCTGGGTCAGACAGGGCACTTGTTACGCTCTAGCTTCAACCTGTCACCGCATCCTCTGACAGCTGCCCAGCATAGCTCACCGGCATGGGACCAGTCACACTGGTACCATGCCAGTGATCACTTTGATTGGACAGTCAGTGCAGACTTGCTGATGCTAGCCTTCAATGCCCGGATTTGCCGGTATCTTCTGTCACGGAGTTTGTAAGAGAAGGATATTGCTGCAGCAGAGCCTGTGTGAAAGAAAATTGTGAAAAATATACAAATAAACCCTCTGATCTGCTTCCCTCCACCACCCCACTTGTCAAAAACACTCCCACCAATCATCCACTGGGATCTGTGATTTTTAATCAGGATCACAGACCCAGTCCTCCGTCTCCTGATGCTTAATCCATTGCCCCATTTGAACGCTACAGTGTGACCTCAAAGTCAGACGCCACAGTCTGGTTCCAAAGTCTGACTTCTTTTCTTTTCTTGAAAATTTTACAAATTGATTTCAAAATTCTAAGCCTTCTAACGTCCAAAAAAATAAAATGTCATTTACAAAATGATGCCAACATAAAGTAGACATGTGGTGATTATTTATGAATAACTATTTTGTGAGGTATCTCTCTTAAAAGCAATTAAGAAAGGTAAATTTTGAAAAATGCTATTTTTCTTCCAAATGTTTGGTAAATTTCTGATTTTTTGATAAATAAAGATATATCATAGCAACACAAATTTACTACTTACATGAAGCACGATGTGTCACAAAAAACACTCAGAATTGCTTGGATACATTACAGTGTTCAAACATTATTATCACAAAGTGGAAAAATGAGGCTTTGGCATTTGGTCCAAAGTGGCTTTTGCTAGAAGCAGTTAATGTCCCAACTGATCAGTGTACGATAAGAATTAAACATAATATTATTAAAGGGTTTTTGGTTGGAATAAAAATCTACATCAAAGCCAGGAATGATCTCAAATATAAAAAAGACTCACCTGCTCAATCTTCCTCTGTGCCACTACTGCCACTTTGATGGCCCTAGTGGTTTTTGTTTCCAGTGCTGCAGTGATGACATCACCAGCTTATTCATATGACCCCTGCAGCTAATCTCGGGAGATGGTTGGGTACGTCATCGCTGTAGTCTAGCCCTGTCCAGTGCAATTCTAAATACCTCATATAACTAAGGCCTGTGATTTTTTTTCTGGATTTGATCAAAGTATTTTAATTTCATTTTTAATTTCATTTATTTATACATATAAGTATTTATTTATTTATTTTGTGATTTATTTTTCTAAAATATAAATTTAAATATTTGACCCTGAACATTCTCTTTCTATATTGACAATGTTAAAAGTATACCTTTACAACTGTGTAAATTTCCCTACAGAATTTTTCAGGATTATCCAGCATAGTCCTCTCCATCTTTTAATCTATCTGTGTTTATCTGGACAGGAATGGGAAAGTATTAATATGTTTCTTTATTCTGTTTTGTAATTTCTTTTTATATTTTTTTTTAGATCATACTTTACAAATTTTTTCTTCCTTTTTGATACCTGCTTTGTAATATTTATTTGTGTATGTAATATATATATATATATATATATATATATATATGTTTATTTTGCTTGGTTTATATCATAAATGTTTGTCTAACTATTTTCTTCCACATTCACTTTTCTTAGGTTATTTTTACTTTATTTTGGTGCCTGTTGTGTATCATCACTTTTTACATGCTATTATCCTAAAAATTCAACAGTTTATGACCTACAGCACTCAGATTCTCTGTACCTAATTGTCCATGGTCTATGCAATATGCATTGCAGTATATACCGTACTTGAGGGTAGCAGTCACTTTTATGGTGCTTTAGTAATCACTTCTTATCCTGAACCTCCAGAGTGTGAAAGCAACATCGATACCACGTCAATTTTAAGCACAATGCCCCTCCAGCTCTTGTTTTTCCTTCTCTCCTGACTTCTTCAGTGACCCAACATTTAAGCACAGGCCAGTTTAATGGTTGACAGTCAAGTGAAAACATTCTGTCACAGAAGCACTGCGTTTCGCCATAATGATCTGGCTTGTTAATTGTTCTCTTTTAGAACTGGCTCAATTCACAGTTCAGTCTTTTTCTTTCTTTTCTTTTTTTTTCTTTTTTACCCGTCCAATTCAAAGCTGACCGTCAGAGGGAAAAGTTTCTCTTTTTTTTATTATCTTAAGATGCGGAGAGCAATACATTTTCAGGCAACCAATCTGTTAGTCAGTGTATTTTCCTTATGTGATCTTCTTTTCCTGCTGAGTGAGTTTTCTTTAACTAAAATTGTCCATCTGGTTAAAAGGAAGACAAATGAGAGTTTTCTTTTGTCAAACACAAAAAAATCTCTACAGACATTTACATGGTGTGTGAAAAATGTAAAGCTGTGTGAATTAGACCCATTTCCTCATAAAGTGTTGTCCCGCCATTGTATCAAGGACCTCAGCTGGTGTAATGATGGCAGTTGTTTACAACACTTCAGAAGTGGACTTCACATCAGTCGACTAAGGCCTCTTTCACAGGGGCGTCACGTTTGACGCCAGGATAAGAGGCGAGTGCGTTGCACGAAAATGCACGTTTTTTCCACGCGAGTGCAAAGCATTTTAATGCATTTTGCACGCGCGTGGGAAAAATCAGCATGTTTGGTACCCAGACCCGAAGCTGGACTTCATCACTGAAGTCCGGTTTCGGGTTGAGTATTCTGTACATTTTATTATTTCCCCTATAACATAGTTATAAAGGAAAATAATAGCATTCTCAATAGAGAATGCAAAGTAAAAAGGACAATAGAGGGTTAAAAATAATAAAAAAACAAACTCGCCTACTCCATTTGATCGCGTAGCTGCCGATCTCCTGTTCTGTCTTCAGCTGGGCGAGGGATGAAGGACCTTCAGTAATGTCACTGGGTCACATGGTCCAATCACCTGCTTCCAAATGGAGTTGGTGTTTTTTTTTTAAATTAGTTTTAACCCTCTAATGCCCTTTTTACTTTGCATTCTCTATTAAGAATGCTATTATTTTCCTTTATAACTATGTTATAAGGGAAAATAATAAAGATAGTGTCGACATCCCGATCATCTCCTAGCAACCATGCGGGAAAATTGCACCGCATCCGCATTTGCTTGCGGATGCTTGCGATTTTCCCGCAGCCCCATTCACTTCTATGGGGCCTGCATTGCGTGAAAAACGCAGAATTTAGAACATGCTGCGATTTTCACGCAATGCAAAAGTGATGCGGGAAAATCACCCCTCATGTACACAGCCCTATAGGAATGAATGGGTCCGCATTTAGTGCGGGTGCAATGCGTTCACCTCACGCATTGCACCCGCGCTACAATCACACCTGTGTGAAAGGGGCCTGAAGGTCTGTCTTTGTACTCAAATATTCTCAGGAATTACAGTAGAACTTTATTACACAGGACAGTCACAAAAACAACATATAAGAAGCATCTATTAACATCATCAAAAAACAAGGTACTAAAATAAACTCAGCGATGGATGACAGGAACTAAATGATAAGGGTCACAAATAAGGAGATGATCCAGGAATCGAGTGGATAGAAGATGGTATAGAAAATGGGTAGCTAGAGGATGAGTGACAGTCAACAGAAATAGCAATTCTAAAGTGACCTTTTCTAAATTCAACCCAGCAAAGCAGCCAAGACAATACAAGAGCACAGCAACAAACAAATCCCAAAACAATGCAAGAAAGAGTATGGAACTATACAAAAGATCTAAAAATATCTGGAAGGAAATACACATAACCTGGCAACCAGAATAGAGTAAGGCCTGGATATATAAAGGCTCAGCAATCAGTAACTGTGCCCTAATTAATCAGGCCAAGCAAGGCACTAATCAGATCCATATTCAAGGTGGGTGCATAATAATTGCCCAATGAAAGTTAGTAACTAGTTGAACTTAACAGCTGGTAAGTTACACAGTGAAGATGTGAAATTCAAGAAAAAGTATATGATTCAGTACCATATAAATCATGACTCATGTTCAAAAGTATATCACTGTAGATGTAGCAGAGATGCAGAATGCTGCATTTTGTTTGGTACATTATGTTGTAATATCACAATGTTATTTTGTGTGATTTTATATAGAGTTGTGGGTAAAATGGCTCGATTATCTCGATTCAGAGTTAAAATTCCGTTCTGCTATATCTAAAATTTAAAAATTACTTATATGTGTATGTCCAATTTGAACTAGAGGATGAGAAATATAGAATTTTATTACCACTGTGCTAGGCTGATGATGACCTAACTTTTCCCAAAACCTTGATAGGTCTTCTGCTACTCATAAAACTTAACCTATAAACTAGAAATGTCTCAAATCTGTCCCCAAGGAATTGATCACAAAACATTTCTGCGTACGTTGACACCTGAAGGGAAAGAATTTGTCCCCTACCGAGTTCCTAGGTAAACCTGCCTGGAGCCGGACACCCATCCTGATAAGGATGATCCCCCTATCTGGAACCTAGCCTATAAGTCCCTATAAGATCCCTAGGAAGTATGCTAATAAGTAGAGCATCCAGGACCCAGTATGAGAGTATGCTACCTTGTTCAAAACATCAACCATGTCTCTCACCATTGCATAGCTTAAATACACCAGATAATAGCAGCAGCCTGATGTTCCCCCCTACTTTCTAGAAGCTAAAAAAAAACTATATATATATATATATGGATGACTATAAATTACCTTATTACTTGAAAATATTTCTTTGTCTTAATGCTGTAGGGAATTTTTCTTTAACGTCTGTCCCTGGCTGTGTTTTTGGTATATGACCCAGGCAGTCACTCACTTCTGGTAAAGGGTCATTTTCTAATGAAATTGTATTACTTCTGGTGTCGCTCTCAGGCACATACTCTGTGAATAACACTGTAGACAAATACATGAATAATGCACTAAAGCCTGCGGTTTAGGTGATCGCCCCATATATCAATCCCTTGTTATTGAAGGAATCCAGAACTTTAAGTTACTCTTTGTTTATCTGTCTGAATGTTCCATAGAGGGGACTTATCTTTCTGTTCTTGCCCATAGCAAGGTTTGCTCGTACGCTTTTGAAGTAAAACTTTAATAAGCTTCAGAGCCAAAACCCAGAATACCTCTGAGGTAGAGAGAAATCATGTTACGATATAATCAGAACTCATCCTCTTTCTCTGGGAGTTGAAGGGTAAAAGGTTGAAGTGGGGTCACTTCATAAAAGTTTTGCATAGTCCCAAAATGCCCTATTTACGTATTTATTTTAAAAATGGTCAAAATATATGTAATAATGTAAAAAATATTTAAAGAAAAAATGTAGAACTATGGAAGTTCATTCGGGATCATCTGAGTTTTTAGAACTCAAGTAATTATTTTTTTTTTATCTTGTACAGAGACATTTTGTTTCTGGATATTCTTAGGGATTCGTATATCAAAAGCAGTATAGCTTTGTGTTCCTAATATAAATCTTACCTGCATACATGACATTGGATACTTATCATTTGGATAAGTAAAAATGCAAGTTGCATGCAGAATAGTGATTAAACATAAATAGTATGCTCTAATAGAAGTCATACATACCAAAAATTGCAGACAAAACAGCCATGGGTATGTAACCCCTAAAGGTCATTGGAAACCAAATAGTTATGATTAGAAAGCTACTGTATTGTGTATACAACTGTTTTATAGATCTATGTGTCTCCATGGTTTCAGACTACAAACAACCCTGCTGTCGCGTGTTGCTCTCTTCCATCTACTACATTTGCTTCTGTCTGTAGATTATCAAGAAGATGGGGCAGATGATTATTTTTTAGCCATGTATCTGAAATCCAATATGACACCAGGGCGCAATTGGGGCTAGTTGCCCTCAGTTCATCATAGTGATCTGAAGCCTCTACAGTACAGACTAACTGACATGGTAAAATTGTTCTCTTCACCAAACTTCAGAGGTCATACTTCTTCAAGCTCTTGTTCTAAACCAATCTGTTCATCTCTCTACTAGACCACTTCTCAGGAGCTGTGGTGTGGAGCAGTTTCACTACCAGGCCAAAATCCCCAACAACATTGACTACAGCTACTGCTCCCAGTAGGCAGAAGACAGTATACCCGCCAATCATAATAGAGTAAAGCCTGGATATGTAAAGGCTCATGCCAAGTTGGGCAATAAAACCTCCTAGTGATATCACTTTGTGACCATTAGGACTTTCCCCATCCCCTATGCTCTGATAGTGAAGAACTGTGATCTTGCTTTCAAACAACAGCTACACAGACATTTTGCAAACACTCAACCCGATCCTGACAGCCCCCCCCCCCCACAAAAAAAGTAGTGAAACACAGAAAACATGACCCAAACACTTAAATCTATTAAACATTATTGTTGATCGAGCATGCTCTGCCGAACACCATTTTTCATCTCGATGCTCGGCACATGGCAATACCTGGCCCATTCCCGCATGTGCTCGAGCGCAATGCTCAAGTCTCCTCCCCACACTGTTCTTGGCTGTCAATAAAAGTACAGGGAGGTTCTGGCAAACACTGTAATGCCGTAGCCATGTTGGCTACTGGCATTACAGTGATTGACTGGCCGGAACGCGTCATCAGGTGCTATATAGCACCCGATGACACGTGTTCGGCTCAGTATTAGTCAGGGTGAGCTGAGCATAGGAAGGGGCAGACAGTGTAGGGATTGTTTGAATTTTTTTATTAAAAAAACTTTTCAGAGACCCAAAAGTCCTTTTAATATTGTGTGTGACAACAGCAATATATGTTTGTAGCACAACCTGCGCTAAATTGCTCAGCCTTATGGAGAGCTGTGCATAGGAAGGGACAGACAGTGTAGAGTGTTATTGGAAGATTTTTATTATAAGAACTTTTCAGAGACCCAAAAATCCTTTTAAGGACTATTTTGTGTGTGTGACAGCAGAAATACATATTTTTAGCGCATCCTGCGCAAGATGGTGTCTAATAGGCCAGTGTGGACAGTTAAATTATCCGTGCCACATCTCCGGTGTAAATGTGTGCGCATCCCAAAAATATCTGTGACAACCAGTGAACTCTTTCCATAGACAGTGTCTGCTGCGGACAATGACATTAGCTGTGCTACATCTGCAGTGTGTGCTGAAAAAATGTATCTGTGACATACAGTGTACTTTTTCAATAGACGGTGTCCGCTTCTGAGAGTGACATTACCAGGGGGAATCTAAAGTGTACCGTCTGCATTTAAAAAATGTTTTAGTGACATTCAGTGTACTTTTTCAATAGAAGGTGTCTGCTTCTAACAGTGCCATTACCAGTGCAACATCTCCAGTGTAACGTTTGAGCATCCTGAATATCAGTGACATTCATTCAGTGTCATTTTTTATTAGGCGGTGGTGGTAGCGACATTACTTGCACTATGCCTCCTATATAACGTGTGGCATCCAAAATATTAGTGACATTGATTTAGTGTAATTTTTTATTAGGCGGTGGCAGCAGCGACATTACAAGCGCTTTTGGCCAGGGATACTACATCTCCCTGATGGAACACTGGGTGAACGTGGTGGAGTCCGGGAGCAAGTCGTACCCTGGGATGGCACAGGTGCTACCAACGCCAAGGATTGCAGGCCCCACGTCAATCAGGGTTTCAGCCACGACCTACATTAGTGGCTCCAACCCCCACTTCTCCTCCTCCACTTCCACCTCCGAATAATCCGCGTGCAGCACCAGTCAGCCATCAGTCAGTAGCTGGAAGCAATGTAGCACTGCAGTGGGGAAACGGCAACAGGCTGTGCTGAAGCTGATATGCTTAGGGGACAAACAGCACACTACCGCAGAGCTGTGGCAGGCGATAAGAGACCAAACTGAGCTTTGGCTCTCGCCACTCAACATACAACCAGGTATGGTTGTGTCTGATAATGAAATTGCCAGCTCACCGGCTGTTGTGCGACGTGAGCATGCGCTGGAACTCAACGTACCACATGTTGGCCAGGCTTTGTGAGCAGCAGAGGGCAGTAGTGGAATACCAGCTGCAACATGGTCGTCGCCTTTCCAGTCAGCTTCCGCTATTCGCAAGGAGTGGGCATGCATGTCTGACCTCTGTGAGGTTTTAAGAAACTTTGAGAAATCAACACAAATGGTGAGCAGCGATAATGCTTTTAACAACGTAACCATCCCACTTCTGTGTCTACTCAAACGCTCGCTGCTCACAATTAAGGACGACGCTTTGCATGTGGAAGAGGTGGAAATGGGGGAAGACATTACACAGGGTGATAGCCAGACCATGATTTTTTGATGGTCAGCTCAGCAGCAGACCCTCACCTTTAATGTTTTAGATGGTCACCAGCAGGCCATCAATCATACTTTTTCAAGGGTGTGTATGATGCCCTCCTTTATGTGTAACAAAGGGTGCATTGGAGTGCCGTTTCCTTGATATTTTTGGAAGCCCTTTCACTTGCATAGGCTTTATGAGTGTGGGAGTCCCACTACATGAACAGTTGTACCCGACAATGTGAATGAGGCCCTCCTTTATGTGATATACAGGTTGTATCGGAGTGGCAGCACTTGCACTTTATATACAAGTAAATATGCAGGAAAGAATGTTTCCTAACAATTTTTCCTCTAAAATCAATTTTATCTTTGGCTTTGTACGTATTATTGTCAGTCTGTAAAACTGGCGTACTACTCGGACAACATCGTTCCCAACAGCAACCTGGGAGTGTAAGATGCATCCAGACATCCTCCCCATGCTGTTCCTGAACTATTTTGGTGGTGTTTCCATCAATTTCTGAACTTTTCCAATGAACCAGGCATTCTCTCCTCTTCAGAGTATGGTGTGCCTGGTTTAATGATCGGATTTTCACATTGACTTCAAGCATCCCGATGTTTTTGGCCCGAGAACCCAAGCACCCGAGTACTTTGGTGCTCGATCAACACTATTAAACATTCTTGTGCTCCTTCTTTTCCTCCTCAAGTATATACCACTTCCAGACCGGTCCATTTGCCCCCTTCCTGACCAAGCCTAATTTTGCAAATCTGACATGTGTCACAATAACTTTGGAACGCTTTTACTGATCCAAGCCATTCAGATTGTTTTCTCATGACACATTGTACATCATATTCACATTCACATATTCACAATTCGCATAGCGAATTAAACACAGCTGTCTCTATAGTCAACCTTCCTATTTGATTGCTAGAATTAGCGAAGTTGACGAATAGGTAGCTAAAACGAAGATGGAGAATACTTCGTTATCTTCAGTTTGAGGAATATGACGAATACATTCGTCATATTCGCTAATTCTACCAAGCCAACCATACATGCGAACGTCTCCATACTAAAATGTACTGTCGGATTTGAGAATTACGTTAAAATCGCAATGCGATTAATATAACTTGAATTAATCGCATTGCGATTTCTACTTAGACCTGGTTTACTATGGTTGACTTAGTAGAATTAGCGAATATGACGAATGTATTCGTCATATTCCTCAAATCGAAGATAACGAAGTATTCTTCATCTTCGTTTTAGCAACCATAGTAAACCATGCGAAGTTGACGAATAGGTAGCTAAAACGAAGATGGAGAATACTTCGTTATCTTCAGTTTGAGGAATATGACGAATACATTCGTCATATTCGCTAATTCTACCAAGCCAACCATACATGGGAACGTCTCCATACTAAAATGTACTGTCGGATTTGAGAATTACGTTAAAATCACAATGCGATTAATATAACTTGAATTAATCGCATTGCGATTTCTACTTAGACCTGGTTTACTATGGTTGGCTTGGTAGAATTAGCGAATATGACGAATGTATTCGTCATATTCCTCAAATCGAAGATAACAAAGTATTCTTCATCTTTGTTTTAGCAACCATAGTAAACCATGTCTGTTGAAATCGCTATGGGATTAATTCAAGTTATATTAATTGCATTGCGATTACAACTTAGCACTGCTATCTTACATATTAGGCTAGAATTAACGAATATGGAATATAGCAGCAGTGCTAAGTAGAAATCGCAATGCGATTACTTCAAGTTATATTAATCGCATTGCGATTTCAACTTCGAGCTGGGTTTATAATGGTTCAGCTTGCTAGAATAAACGAAGTTAACGCATATGGAATATAGCAGTGCTAATTGAAATTGCAATGCGATTAATATAACTTGAAGTAATCGCATTGCGATTTCTACTTAGCACTGCTGCTATATTCCATATTCGTTAATTCTAGCCTAATATGTAAGATAGCAGTGCACTGCTAAGTTGTAATCGCATTGCGATTTCAACGTAATTCTCAAATCCGACAGTATATTTTAGTATATGGAGACGTTCCCATGGGGTGATGGGGATACTCCATGAGCACAGAAGTCGGCAGAAGCGGCAACGGGCACTGACTGGAGCAGCTAGGAAGCCAGGAATCCTCGGGACAGGTAGGTACTACTTTTGGGAAGTGGGAAAGAAAAAAATAAAACAAAAAAAAAAACAAAAAAAAACCAATATTCGAAATAGCGAATTTATAGCACTATATTCGAAATATTCGCGAATTAGCGAAGTGCCGATATTCGCTAAAAAAAAACGCTATTCGAATATTCGCGCTCAACACTAACTTTCAGGTATGTCCAAGATAAGCTGTCAAATGATTTCTCTATATCCAATGCCAGAACCATTAAGGGAGTGTGGGATCTGTTTGCTGCGTGAATGGCATTTAATATTTTATGTATGTTGTCAGGGGCCTCTCGCCCTGGGATAAAATTGGTCTATGTGAACAAGGGAGGGTAAAAAGAATTTGAGTCTGTAGGTTAGAATAGAAGTGAGAAGTTTCAAGTCTATATTTAAAAGGGATATGGGACGGTACTTTGTGACCAAAGTAGCATCCTTACCAGGTCTTGGAATGGTGGTAATTAATGCTGTAAGGAAGTCAGGGTTGACTCTATGCCTCTGCATAATGTATTTGTATAGTGTGAGAAGATGGAGGGTATGAGTGTGTGCAAATTTCTTGTAATATTTGGCAGTCAACCCGTCAGGTCTTGGGGCCTTGCCCTGTTTGAGACATTTAATTATTCCTCCTAGCTCATCTCATGTAATTTCAGCATTTAATTGATCAAGCCTGTCTTTAGACAAGGTCAGTAGATGAAGGTTTTCTTAAAAGGACTGGGAGATGGAGTCGGGATATATTGCCTTGGTGTTATACAAATTTTGATAGTATTTGAGGAAGGAGGAATATATTTTATCACGATTGGAGGAAGTGTGTCCAGGTCAGATCTGGATTTTGTGGACCGTATTTAATGTTTGTCATTCTCTTAACTTACATGCTAATAGCTTGTCAGGTTTATTGGCTAGTTGAAAATATGTGGCCTGCGTCTACGCCATGGCTCGTTCAGTTTTGTGTGTCAATATAGCATCAAGTTTAAGCCTGGTGTCTCTAATAGTTTTTTGTAAGTATCTGGATGGGTGTCTTGCGTATGCCAATTCGAGTTTCGATATCTTGTATTCTAAATTATCTTGTGTTTTGGATCTCTTTTTCCTCAACTTGGTGGCCTGTGAGATGAGGACCCCCCCTGTTGACCAGCTTATGAGCGAGCCAATAATTATTTGAGGTAACGGGAGATAAGGCGTTTGGCTGAAAATATTCCTGTAGGGTTTCTTGAACTTTAGCATTTATTTCAGGAATCATCAATAATGCTTCATTGAGCCTACATGTATATGGAATTCTGGGGCTTGGGGCTTAGGATAAGTTCATTTAAAACCATCATGATCGGACCACACACATATTAAATGCCTAGAACACGTTAAATATGGGAGTGTAATCGAGTTCAGGTGAGGATCCAGTCTAGTCTATAGTAATGGCAATGTGCCGGTGAAAAATAGGTATAACCCTTCGCTAAATTCTCTCCAGGTATCAGAAAGTGTGAGGGTCTGAAATGCCTCTATAAGGTCCTTCCTCTGCCTTTCAGATCTGGTTTGGGAAGGTGTGGATGTCGAGTCAATAGATGGGTTCATTGTAAAATTTAAATCACCACAACAAATTAGTCTTGTATAATCCAAGGAGAGTAATTTATCACATAAGGTTAGGAAAAACTCTATTGGATTGGTGTTGGGAGCATACAAGTTAACGACACAGAGCCTATCATTGTATAGTTCGCCCAGTAGGATTAGATAGCTGCCCTGAGTGTTGGTAATAGTTTTAGTAACCGAAAATGGGAGGGAATTTCAGAGGAATGTGAAGACTCCCCTGCTTTTCGTTTGGAACATTGAGTGGTAACTCACCCTATATCTTGGGTTAAATAATTTTGGGAGGGAAGCATCAGTAAAATGCGTTTTCTGAAGACAAATAATGTCTGGCTTATGTTTCTCATAGTCAGTGAAGGCTTTCCTTCTTTTTAGATGGTGAATTAAACCCCCTAACGTTGTGGCTTATAATCTTATACATGGCGTCAAAGTAGTAAATGCTAGGGTTGCGAAACAGGGGCTTGCAGCATAGGTGATAGTGTGTGCATAAAGTGTGGAGTCGAAGTCTTTTTTCCAGTCTGAATATACACTGGTGCGACTGGGCTCAATAGGTTTCAGCACCCAGGAGTAATATAACACGCTATACTACCTCCGCTCCTTAAATTGTTTTCAAATTATCAGTGAGATTCACCATCCTAGTTCCAGGTTTTTAACCAGTTAAGAAATAAAGTTTGTTATTTTATTTTAGCGTCTCCTCTACTACTGTGATTGCGATTTATAGGTGACGCAACTGTGTATATCTATCAATAGTTGCAGTGACTTTGATTGAACTTTACCCGTTTTCAGACAGGGATGGCAGGATTTTTATCGGGTAGTATCAACACATCAGGATGGGCCAATGAGGCCAGATTGGTATTCTCAGAAGCACAACTACCTGTAGAAGTGCGTGCACCAAGCATCAACGGCTCCTTTAAACAACTTACTAACACCTACAAAGATAACATCAGGGGATGGTGGGAGATCCAGACGCTTGAGACATACCTAAAACTTAGGATCGTCCCACAGGGTCTTATAATCCCGCTAGTGCCGGTAGTCCGTACACGATCACCAGAGTTTATAAAGAAGTGGGAAAAGTATTTGGTGGATTCCTCCCTGCACCTAATGTCTCTCCTCCTTAATGAGGAACGTGCAGTGTATGAGAGAAATTTCGCCTCCCTCAATGAACAGATTGAGGGTATTAAACAGTTTGCTAGCAACCCTGACTTTTCATGCAAGGAACAGATACTCTAACAAACCGTTGAGAAATTTACTGCCCAGATTAAAGCGCGTAAACATTTTCAGTTTGTCAGGGATTCCACTGACTTTAAGGAGGGACACGTATTTGATTACAGTCTCAAACAAAGTAGGGCACTTGAGCACTCGAGGTAGAGACGGAGCCCTCGTCCTCTGAGGGTGAATCAGAGAGTGATTCTAACCGGACACAACAACAACCACAACCGATACAGCTGGGCCCACCAAGAGGTAGAGCCTATAACAAGGGTAGGTGAACTAGAGGTCCACGTGCATGGGGCAATTTTTTAGGGAGAGGCCAATTGATGTCCGATTAGCTCTTGAAGGACAGGAAGTGAGGTCCCACGAGGGAACAATGTCGCCCCAGATGAGATGCAGATCATTAACTTGTCTGGAAGACCCCTCAATCGTGATGAAACTAATCTCCTCAAAAAAGGTCTCTTATATGTTCCCACCAACTCCTTTAACCTGTTTGAGTGGGTGAAGGACTTTCATTTATTCATACGCAAATTAAAGTGGAGGAAATTTTTCATCACGCATGACAGAGCACAGTGAGAAGCCATGGGCATCAATGTTGATGAACTATCAGATGTCCGGCTTCTGGCTGAGCTATGGGAAGAGGGCAACAGGGACATAGGGGAGGGACCATTTACTAATTTGAAAACCCCATCCTCTAAAAATCCCCCGATAGTTGACCACCTATCTACAAGTGGTAATGGACCAACTGAGCAGGCTTGGGGGACTGAAACTCGGTCAAAGTAATCTCACTAAGGCAGAGATGTCGGCTTTGAGATCTTTAGAGTCAGATTCATCCATAATAATAAAACCCTCTGATAAGGGGGGGTAATCTTGTGATTTTGGATTGTAAGCAATATTCCGACATGTGTCTAAGGATCTTGAATGTCCGACAATGCTATACGGTTCTTCCATCTAATCCGACAGCGGAACATCGAAAGGAACTACATGCCATCCTATCTCAATCTCTAGAGGACAAACTAATTAGCAAGTCTGAATTCGAGTTTCTGTCCCCCAAACATTCTCAAGTAGCCTGCTTTTATGGCCTTCCAAAAATCCATAAAGGGCTGAGCCCGCTTAAGGGTAGGCCCATTGTGTCGGGCACTAATAGCCTGACACATCCCATCAGTACATACGTGGACCAAATTCTCAGACCCTTCATCACTGCCTTGCCGTCCTACGCAAGAGACTCCATGGACATCATCAGACACATTGAAGGTGTTGAGGTAGATGACAACATATTGTTTGCGAGTCTGGATGTAGAGGCTCTTTACAGTACCATCCCCCATGGCAAGGCATGCGAGGTAATGGCCAAGGTTCTGTCTGAGCGATGCACCCATCTGTACGCGCAGAATATGTTTGTGCTCCAATTGTTGTCGTTTGTCTTGGAGCACAACATATTCCTGTTTGACAACAAGTGTTACCAGCAAGTAAAAGGAGTGGCCATGGGGAGCCCATGTGCCCCGACCTTTGCCAATTTATATATTGGCAGCTGGGAATGTGATGTTGTCATAGGGGAGTCATTTAGGGATAATTGTCGTCAATTGTAATGTGAATCAGGTACATTGAAAACGTGTTCATCCTTTGGAAGGGTGACACGAATGGGTTCACCTCCTTTGTAACCAGGCTGAACAGAAACAAATTGGGGCTGTTTTTCACTTTGGAGACCCACCCATTTAACAAAACGTATTTTGATTTAACCATCTACAAAAGAGAGGACAAGACTCTTGGTACAAGGCTGTTCCATAAAAAAAACAGCCACCAACAGCTTTTTGGAATGGGGGAGCTGTCATCCCTTGCCCCTGAGGCAGGGTATTCCCAAGGGCCAATATTTGAGGCTCAGATGCAACTCTCCTCCATGCGTGATTTTTGGGTGGCGGCAGCAGATTTACGACAAAGGTTTAAGCATCGGGGATACTCCGATAGGGTTTTGAAGCAGGCATACCAACACGCCTTGAGTCAGGAGCGAACTTCATTGCTCAACCCACGAGTAAGGGATGAACCATCGGAACAGATCCGGATTATAGGCAAATTTGATGAATCACATGAGGTAGTAAGGCAGGTCTTGTCTGAGTTTTGGGGCATTTTACCTACCGATCCAGATGTGGGTCATTTGGTTGGTAAAAGACCGGCAATCACATATCGGCGCGGAAGAAATATCAGGGACCGCCTGGTACATAGTTTCTACCAGCGAACCACATCAGGTAGCAGCTTGTTGCAAAATCCATTAAAAGGCACTTTTAAATGCAGCAAGTGTATTGCCTGTTCATCCATCAAAAGGGGCAGTACCTTCACCAGCACCATCACTGGTCGGTCCTACGACATCAGATCATTTGTTAACTGTAGGACGATGGCATTGGTGTACCTGGCTACTTGTTCGTGTGGCATACAATATGTAGGCAAGACCCTGCGTGAGTTCAGACGGCATATTGGTGAGCACCACGGGGACATACAGAATTAGCCTGATACTACAATTGCCCGTCATATGGTGGAATGTTACCCGGGGGTACTGCCAGCCTGAGCTTTCAGGTTATTGAGGTGATCAGACCATCCCCTAGAGGTGGTGATTTGGACAGGCGTCTGTTACAAAAAGAGATGCAATGGACATTTCGCTTGAAAACTGTACGCCCGGATGGTCTAAATGATCACATTTCCTACATTTGTTTTTTATAATCCCTTCTATATACCTTACAATTAACGTACCACGATGAGCCTGGGGGATGTTACCCAACAAGTCCCATTTTTATCATATATTATGAATTATATGGGTATGCTAGTTCTACATGTCATGAATCAAGGGCAGTCATCTCAAAGTACCCGGATGAGAGTTCTCCGGGCAGAGGTCAGAAACTAATAGTGTGGACATGCCATTAGTAGAACAAGTCCCTCTACTGGCCAGTGGGTGCACTCACATTTGGCTTTATTATCCTTAGTGGGAGCACTGTCAATGTCCCCTGATGTGAGGGGAAACCCTTTATGGAGCAGTTGATGGTGCCCTTATGTGTTTTTGGTCAATTACATCATGATCTTGTTCCAAAGGTTTTTAGGGCAACCCCAATGACATGATGCTTTATGTGAGTGCACTCAAATGTTTCATCCCCATTGGCCGATGTATATTTCTTTTAGGGACTTTATTATCATACTCATATATTCCGATCATAAGTACATTCAATATTTTACAGTTACGCTGATGGTGTGGGTGGTATAGTAATGGTTAACCACTTTTATGCGTTATATACTTTAGTGTTGCTGAGGACAGTATCTGGCCTCTTATAGACATCAATATTGACATCATCTAACCTTTCAGTTCCGCCGAGTAGTTCCCTGATGTTGTGAGGTTGCAGGACCTGTCACTGCCGGTGGTCACATGGAGCAGCTGACGTCATCCGGGGGAGTGTCTCCTTGAGCGCTCCGGTCTCTCGGGTAGCGCTTTGCTGATTGGCCAGGTGCGGCAGAGCATGGGTGGAGCTATGTGTTTAAAGCTCCCTGGTTTCGTCGGCTACTTCACGGCCGCACAAGTGTCGGGAACACTGCCACATGAGAGAGGTGGCGTGCTCGCTATTTGTTTGTCTGTCCTAATACAGGTTTAGCATACTGGCAATTAGGAATGAGGCTCCTGATCAGGTTGCGATACTAGAAATGCGTCGAGCTATAGATAGTTGTAGCCAGCAGAAGTTAGAACATGCAAAATAATGAATTAGACCGGGCAGAGTTTGTTTCCTTCACTATGATGAGGGAGTGAAATCTTTAGCCGCTTGACGGCAATAGGCAATAGAGTCTGAGTGTATGCAATGGAATTAGCAGGGGTTTAGCAGCACCTGGGCTTACAATAGGAGGCAGGAGGGTTATGTGCGTACTGTTGGTTTTAATGATAAGTGTGAGCAGCAGGCACAGATCAGTTGTTATGCCTCCTATACATCCGGTAATGTGTGCATAGCTGACATGAATGAGTGGTGTGAACAGCAGGCACAATGAGAACCTAGATACCTGCCTATCTTCCATTTGATGTGTGCCGCTAACTTGCATCAGAGCTCTGAACAATAGGCACAATTGTGTACAGATCTCACCTTTACATGTGAGCGATAGGCATAGGCTCACTTTCCTACTCACTCTCTCTCTCCTCTGGTTAGGAGTAGAGTTGAGCAAACACCTGGATGTTCGGGTTCGAGAAGTTCGCTGAACTTCCCGAAAATGTTTGGTTCGGGATCCGAACTCGACCCGAACTTCACCGTGAACCCGAACCCCATTAAAGTCAATGGGGACCTGAACTTTTGGGCACTAAAAAGGCTGTAAAATAGCCCAGGAAAGGGCTAGAGGGCTGCAAAAGGCAGCAAAATGTAGGTAAATCCCCTGCAAACAAATGTGGATAGGGAAATGACTTAAAATAAAATAAAATAAATAAAAATTAACCAATATCAATTGGCAACTTGGAGGAGGAGGAGGTGGAATAGGAGGTTGGGGTGGCATCTGGTGGGAATGCTATGGGAGTTGATGTTCTCATCACAGCTAAAAAGGATTCATGTCTGCCTGCAGTGCCACAGGCCTCATTCACAGACTCAGGGCAATGGCACCCGCAAAGAGGAGAGCGATCCCGTAACAGCAACACAGGCCTCAGTCAACCTGTAATGGAACAGGCCATTATCATTTATGTAGGCCCCTGACACCCAGACAAAGAAGAGGTAATTTGACAGTAAAAAGAGTGTAATGTCTCTCACCCAGACAGCAAGCAATTAAACGAAATATAGGCCACTGACACCCAGACAATGGGGCGGTCATTAGACAGTAAAAAGAGTTTAATATCTCCCACCAAGACAGCAAATGATTAAACGACATATAGGACCCTGACATCCAGACAATAGGGCGGTCATTAGACAGTAAAAAGTGTTAAATGTCTGCCACCAAGACAACAAGCAAGTACGTGAAATTTAGGCCCCTGACAGCCAGATAATGGGGAGGTCATGACAGTAAAAAGAGTTTAATATCTCCCACTAAGACAACAAATGATTAAACGACATAGAGGCCCCTGACACCCAGACAATGGGGCGGTCATTAGACAGTAAAAAGTGTTAAATGTCTGCCACCAAGACAACAAGCAAGTACGTGAAATTTAGGCCCCTGAAAGCCAGACAATGGGGCGGTCATGACGGTAAAAAGAGTTTAATATCTCCCACCAAGACAACAAATGATTAAACCACATAGAGGCCCCTGACACCCAGACAATGGGGCGGTCATTAGACAGTAAAAAGTGTTAAATGTCTGCCACCAAGACAGCAAGCAAGTATGTGAAAGTTAGGTCCCTGACACCCAGACAAAGGAGAGAGGTCCCATAGCAGCAAAAGAGGCATCATGTCATTCCCAACGGAGAAGGCCACTTTTTTAGTTATTTAGGCCCCAGCACCCAGAGGACAAAGGTCCCAAAGCAGAGAATCAGGCTTCAAGTCACCCACCAATGGAGAAGGCCACTTTCAGATATTTAGGCCCCTGGCACCCAGACGGACGAGAGGTTCATTCAACTTTGGGTTGCCCCGCAAAATAATGGTAAAATTAAAAAAAGAAGATTCAATAAAGAAGTGCCCTGGAGTACAAGAATATATGGTTAAGGGGAGGTAGTTGTAAATGTCTATTCTGCACAAGGGATGGACAGGTCCTGTGGGATCCATGCATGGTTCGTTTTTATGAACGTCAGCTTGTCCACGTTGGCTGTGGACAGACGGCTGTGTTGGTCAGTAATGACGCCACCTGCCGTGCTGAATACACGTTCAGACAAAACGCTGGCCGCCGGGAAGGCCAGCACCTCCAAGGCATAAAAGGCTAGCTCTGGCCATGTGGACAATTTGGAGACCCAGAAGTTGAATGGGGCCGAACCATCAGTCAGTACGTGGAGGGGTGTGCACACATACTGTTCCACCAAGTTAGTGAAATGCTGCCTCCTGCTAACACGTTCCATATCAGGTGGTCGTGCAGTTAGCTGTGGCGTGGTGACAAAACTTTTCCACATCTCTGCCATGCTAACCCTGCCCTCAGAGGAGTCGGCCGTGACACAGCTGCGTGCCGACCTCTCACTCCTCCTCTGCCTTTGCCTTGGGCTTCCACTTGTTCCCCTGTGACATTTGGGAATGCTCTCAGGAGCGCGTCTACCAACGTGCGCTTGTACTTGCGCTCCAGTGCAGGAAGTAAGGTGGGCACATTGTCTTTGTATCGGGGATCCAGCAGGGTGGCAACCCAGTAGTCCGCACACGTTAAAATGTGGGCAACTCTGCTGTCGTTGCGCAGGCACTGCAGCATGTAGTTGCTCATGTGTGCCAGGCTGCCCAGAGGTAAGGACAAGCTGTCCTCTGTGGGAGGCGTATCGTCATTGTCCTCTGTTTCCCCCTAGCCACGCACCAGTGATGGGCCGAGCTACGTTGGGTGCCATCCCGCTGTGAACATGCTTCATCCTCTTCCTCCTCCACCTCCTCCTCCTCGTCCTCCAGTAGTGGGCCCTGGCTGGCCACATTTGTACCTGGCCTCTGCTTTTGTAAAAAACCTCCCTCTGAGCCACTTCTAAGAGACTGGCCTGAAAGTACTAAAAATGACCCCTCTTCCTCCTCCTCCTCCTCCTCCTCCTGGGCCACCTCCTCTTCCATCACACCTAAGTGTTTTCTCAAGGAGACATAGAAGTGGTATTGTAATGCTGATAACGCGTCATCGCCACTTACCATGTTGGTGGAGTACTCGAAACAGCGCAACAGGGCACACAGGTCTCGCATGGAGACCCAGTCATTGGTGGTGAAGTGGTGCTGTTGCGCAGTGCGACTGACCCGTGCGTGCTGCAGCTGAAACTCCACTATGGCCTGCTGCTGCTCGCACAGTCTCTCCAGCATGTGCAAGGTGGAGTTCCACCTGGTGAGCACGTCGCATATGAGGCGGTGAGCGGGAAGGCCAAAGTTATGCTGTAGCGCAGACAGATGAGAAGCGGTAGGATGTGAACGCCGGAAGCGCGCATAGAGGGCCCGCACTTTATGCAGCAGCTCTGACATGTCGGGGTAGTTGTGAATGAACTTCTGCACCCCCAAATACAGCACATGCGCCAGACAAGGGATGTGCGTCAAACCGGCTAGTCCCAGAGCTGCGACGAGATTTCGCCCATTATCGCACACCACCAGGCCGGGCTTGAGGCCCACCGGCAGCAACAACTCGTCGGTCTGTTGTTCAATACTCCGCCACAACTCCTGCGCGGTGTGGGGCCTGTCCCCCAAACATATGAATTTAAGAACGGCCTGCTGACGTTTTCCACAGGCTGTGCTGAAGTTGGTGGTGAAGGTGTGTGGCTGACTGGATGAGCTGGTGGAAGCAGAGGAGGAGGAAGCCGAGTAGGAGGAGGAGGCTACAGGAGGCAAAGAATGATGCCCTGCGATCCTTGGCGGCGGAAGGACGTGCGCCAAGGAACTCTCCGCCTGTGGCCCAGCCGCCACTGCATTTACCCAGTGTGCAGTTAGGGAGATATAGCGTCCCTGGCCGTGCTTACTGGTCCACGTATCTGTGGTTAGGTGGACCTTGCCACAGATGGCGTTGCGCAGTGCACACTTGATTTTATCGGATACTTGGTTGTGCAGGGAAGGCACGGCTGTCTTGGAGAAGTAGTGGCGGCTGGGAAGAACATACTGTGGGACAGCCATGGACATCAGCTGTTTGAAGCTGTCTGTGTCCACCAGCCTGAATGACAGCATTTCAAAGGCCAGTAGTTTAGAAATGCTAGCATTCGGGCCCCGGGCTCGAGGGTGGCTAGGTGGGAATTTACGCTTTCTCTCCAAGGTTTGTGAGATGGAGAGCTGAACGCTGCCGTGCCATGATGGAGATGCTTGGTGACGGAGGTGGTGGTGTTGGTGGCACATCCTCTGTTTGGTGGGCGGCAGGTGCCAACACTCCTCCCGAGGTGGAGGAAGAGGCCGAGGCAGCAGCAGAAGAGGGAGCAGGGGTAGCCTGAGTGAGTTCCTTGTTTTTAAGGTGTTTACTCCACTGCAGTTCATGCTTTGCATGCAGATGCCTGGTTATGCAGGTTATGCTAAGGTTCAGAACGTTAATGCCTTGCTTCAGGCTCTGATGGCACAGCGTGCAAACCACTAGGATCTTGTCGTCAGCACATTGTTTGAAGAAGGGCCATGCCAGGGAACTCCTTGAAGCTTCCTTTGGGGTGCTCGGTCCCTGGTGGCGGTGGCCAGTAGCAGGCGAACTCTCTTAGCGGCGGCTGTTCTGCTTTTGCCTCCTGCTCCCTCTTTTGCTACGCTGTTGGCTAGGTCTCACCACTGCCTCTTCCTCTGAACTATGAAAGTCAGTGGCACAACCTTCATTCCATGTGGGGTCTAGGACCTCATCGTCCCCTGCATCGTCTTCCACACAGTCTTCCTCCCTGACTTCCTGTTCGGTCTGCACACTGCAAAAAGACGCAGCAGTTGGCACCTGTGTTTCGTCATCATCAGAGACGTGCGGACTCCAATAAGGTGGTATTCCCATGTCCTCATCATCAGGAAACATAAGTGGTTGTGCGTCAGTGCATTCTATGTCTTCCACCACTGGGGAAGGGCTAGGTGGATTCCCTTGAGAAACCCTGCCAGCAGAGTCTTCAAACAGCATAAGAGACTGCTGCATAACTTGAGGCTCAGACAGTTTCCCTGATATGCATGGGGGTGATGTGACAGACTGATGGGCTTGGTTTTCAGGCGCCACCTGTGCACTTTCTGCAGAAGACTGGGTGGGAGATAATGTTGTGAACGTGCTGGATCCACTGTCGGCCACCCAATTGACTAGCGCCTGTACTTGCTCAGGCCTTACCATCCTTAGAATGGCATAGGACCCCAGCAAATAACGCTGTCAATTCTGGCGGGTACTGAAACCGGAGGTAGTTGGTTCACTAGGACGTTTGGCTGTGGCAGAACGGCCACGTCCTCTCCCAGCACCAGAGGGTCCACTAACAACACCATGACCATGTCCGCGTCCCTTGCTAGATGTTTTCCGCATTGTTACCGTTCACCACAATAAGAAGAAAATTATTTGGCCCAATGTATTGAATTCAAATTCAGGCCTTTTTTTACAAGCACCTAACACTATCTGGCTATCTATTTATGTACCATATTACACTAATCCAGGCACAGCAGTAACCACAGATTTAGGGGAATATCAATTGTAGGCCTAGTATTTAGGCCCTGGATGAAAGGTATCCTTTTACGGACAGATTTACACTTGGAGATGCACAGTAGCGTGTGAAAAAATATAAAGGATTATGCTTTCAGCACTTGTATTTTAACACTTTGTATAATATACCCTTTAACGGAAAGAAATACACTTAGAGTGTGTGCAAATGTAGAGGGTTATGCTGTATTTTAACACTTACGGTAATATACCCTGTAACGGAAAGAAATACACTTGGAGATGCACGCTGAGTGTAATATACCCTTTTACGGACAGATTTACACTTGGCCTGCAACAGCTGGAACACCAGATTTTGGGTATTGCTATTTTGGCACTTGAATTTCACCCCAGAAAATAATATATCCTTTGACGGACACTATGAAAGTTGTCCAGTCACAGCTGGAACACCAGATTTACGGTATTTCTATTTTTGCAACTGAATTTCACCCCAGAAAATAATATATCCTTTGACGGACACTATGAAACTTGTCCAGTCACAGCTGGAACACCAGATTTACGGTATTGCTATTTTTGCAACTGAATTTCACCCCAGAAAATAATATATCCTTTGACGGACACTATGAAACTTGTCCAGTCACAGCTGGAACACCAGATTTACGGTATTTCTATTTTTGCAACTGAATTTCACCCCAGAAAATAATATATCCTTTGACGAACACTATGAAACTTGACCAGTCACTGCTGGAACACCAGATTTACGGTATTTCTATTTTTGCAACTGAATTTCGCCCCAGAAAATAATATATCCGTTGACGGACACTATGAAACTTATCCAGTCACAGCTGGAACACCAGATTTACGGTATTGCTATTTTTGCAACTGAATTTCACCCCAGAAAATAATATATCCTTTGACGGACACTATGAAACTTGTCCAGTCACAGCTGGAACACCAGATTTACGGTATTGCTATTTTGTAATTGAATTTCACCCCTGAACAAAAGCTATCCTTTGACGGACACTATAAAACTTGTCCTGCCATAGCATAAACCACTGATTTAGGGTATTGCTATTTTGGAAATTGAATTTCACCTCAGAAAAAAATATATATTCTTTGCCAGACAGTATTACACTTGGTTAGCCACAGCTGGAACACCAGATTTAAGGGATTGCTATTTTTTTAGGTGAATTTCACCTCTCAATAAAATCTAGAAAATTCTATCCTGAGTTTCTAGGCGTGATAATAAGCACAGCCAAGCCCAAAGATGCAGGATATAGCAAAAAAAAAAAAAAAACTACTATTGATGGATTAATGGACTTGGTGGCAGTTGAATGATTTAGAGCTGTAGATCGATCACTTCATTAAGTGTTTTTGCTGGGTTAATCCTTGCCTAATTATGCCCTAACAGCAGCTGCATCCTATCCCTACACTAATCAGAGCAAAGTGACATGTGGCGCGATGTGACTCCAGCTTAAATAGAGGATGGGTCACATGCTGCACTTGGCCAATCACAGCTATGCCAATAGTAGCAATAGCTGTGATGGCCTCTTGAGCAAGTAGTATGATGCTTGTTGATTGGCTGCTTTGCAGGCTTTCAAAATGTGCCATAGAAATCGCCGAACAATGAACCCGAACCCAAACTTTTACGTAAATGTTCGGGTTCGGGTTCGTGTTATAAACACCCCAAAATTCGGTACGAACCTGAACTATACAGTTCGGGTTCGCTCATCCCTAGTTAGGCGCGTTTGAGGTTTACTATAGTGGGGCTTTATTACCAGTGCACATGTGCCTATAAACCGACTAATGGTTGCAGGAGTAGGGCACCATTTGCAATTGTCCAGTCAGAATATACACTGGTGCGACTAGGCTCAATAGGTTTCGGCACCCAGGAGTAATATAACACTCTATTCTACCTCTGCTCCTTAAATCCACGTTCCACGTTTTTAACCAGTTGAGAAATAAAGTTGTTTGTTATTTTATTTTAGCGTCCCCTCTACTACTGTGATTGCGATTTATAGGTGATGCAACTGTGTATATCTATCAATAGTTGCAGTGACTTTTTTCTAGAGAAACAAAAAGAATAAGTAACAATACAACTATGATAGTAGTAGTAATAGAACATCATAGGGTCTAATATTACCAATTTGGGGTCGAAACTGACCTATAGATAATAGATAATCCAGCATTATGACTAAACTAGAATCTATAACCAGATAAAGCAACCTGGTAATCCAAACAGTGACAGTAATATGTAGCTTAAAAACATGGTATTGAATCAGAATCAGTAGTTCTTCCCTAGGGGTCGCATCCAGATTGTACTCAGTAATGTATATTAGTTACGTTACAACCTATAAAACAAGCAAAAATTCAACATTTTAGAATAGTAAATGTAGACTAATGTCAGAAAATAGAACATTTTGAAAAGGCAGAGCTGAAAATATACTTTAGTTGCTCACGCTGGCTACCCTAGGCAGCCGCTCTTGACAGATGGGAGGACAAGAAACGAGCTATAGACAGCTCTACAGTAGTGCGCATTTAGTGCAAATTATACTTATCAGTCCAGTGGTTTCATGTCTGTAGTCGGTCTGAAAAAAGACAGGTTCTGTGGTCGTCGGTTGTTCTCTGAGTCTTTGAGGGCGTTGAGGAAGTAGAGCTTGTGAGCCGGACTGCTGGTGAGAGTCCATCCGTATGTTTGCTAGTCGCAAGGCTTCTTGTCCCTCTTCCAAGGAATGAATACTGTGGTCTTTGCCTTCAGCTTGGAATGGTAGCTGAAAGTGGAAGCCCCATCGATACTGGATCTGTGCCTTCTGCAGGGCTAACGTGACTGGTCGTACTTGTTGCCTGCGTTCTAGCGTGGATGGTGCAAGGTCGGCAGATATTTGAACATTACACTAGAGATCATTCCCAATAATGGTGAGCTTTTTTGTGCCGCAGCAAGGAGAATGTCTCTAGCCTCTGGATAGTGCAATTTGAGAATGACGTCTCGAGGTAAAGAGGGGTTTCTTGGCGTAGTTAGGGCTCTATGTATGCAATCTAAATGGAATTTCTGAGGGCTAGTTTGTGGTAATAGAGCTTAAAACAATGTTAAAGCTGTGTCCCTCAGAGTCACAATTTTCTCCGGGAGGCCTCTAATACAGAGATTGGCCCATTGTGAGTGATTTTCTATGTCTTCCAATTTCAGCTCCAATTGCGCTAGTTTCATCTCATGATTGTCCAGACGTGTTTTATCAGCGTCAAGAGTACCTATTATTTCATCCGTTTTAGTCTCCATCTCATCCACAAATTTGACCATGTATTTGTCTGTAGATTTCTGATACAGCATTTTGGAGTTCTTGTCTGAATAATTGTTTTATGTTTTTGTACAGTTCGGTAGCATTGTACCCCTGTGATTTTCTGGAGCTGTTGTATCGCTCGGGTTCTCTGGCGAGTTGGGCGAGGATCAGGGCTGGGAGTTAGTGCCAGCCATGTCCGAGGATTGCTGAGTACGAAATGGTGTGGGAAGAGACTCCGAAAATGTGGTTGTAGTATTCGCCTTAGGATGTTTTCCGTACTTTGGCATATTTACAAAGGATCAAAGTGCTGAAGATCGCTGTTAATAGCTTTGCAGATAGGATCCTGGTTGTCACATGTCAGTGTTGGAGCGAGGTGTAATGAGAGCACATCTACGCATTACACACATGCGCATGGGCCTCTGGCATGGAGGTGAAGTTCCAATAGTAGTTACATAATTAACAGGAGGTTGCTATACAGTTGTGTTCAAAATTATTCAACCCCCAATGCTGTAAAGGGTTTTAGGGAATTTAGTGTATATCTGTAATTGTGTTCAAAATGAAATCTTACAAGGACTTTTTAAAGAACCAAATGCAACTAAAATGACATCAATTGTTTTTGTAATACAGTATTAAATGTTTTTTTTGTGATTTCTTCATTGACACAATTATTCAACCCCTTAAAGACGACCAATTTTAAGAACAGAGGTTCATTCAAGTGTTTTCGATCAGGTATTGAAAACATCTGTGGATGTCAAGGAGCAGCAATCAAGCAAAATAAGCACCAATTAGGCAGATTTAAAATGACTGTGATACTCCGCTCCTTCTAGACATTTACTGGTGTGTTTACAAACATGGTGAAGTCAAGAGAATGGTCCAGGAAGACAAGAGAAGAGGTGATTTCTCTTCACAGAAAGGGCAATGTCTATAAGAAGATTGCAAAGATGTTAAACATACCAAGAGACACCATAGGAAGCATCATTCACAAATTCAAGGCAAAGGGCACTGTTGAAACGCTACCTGGTCATGGCAGAAAGAAGATGCTGACTTCGACTGCTGTGCGCTACCTGAAGCGCAAAGTGGAGAAAAGTCCCCGTGTGACTGCTGAGGAACTGAAAAAAGATTTGACAGATGTGGGTACTGAAGTTTCAGCTCAGACAATAAGGCGCACACTGCGTAATGAAGGCCTCCATGACAGAACTGAGAGTCGACTGCAGTATGCCAAAAGTCATGTGGACAAACCACAAAAGTTTTGGGATAGTGTTCTGTGGACTGATGAAACAAAATTAGAACTGTTTGGGCCCATGGATCAACGCTATGTTTGGAGGAGGAAGAACAAGGCCTATGAAGAAAAGAACACCTTGCCTACTGTGAAGCATGGCGGGGGTCAATCATGCTTTGGGGCTGTTTTGCTTCTACAGGTACAGGGAAGCTTCAGCGTGTGCAAGGTACCATGAATTCTCTTCAGTACCAGGAGATATTGGATGAAAATGTGATGCAGTCCGTCACAAACCTGAGGCTTGGGAGACGTTGGACCTTTCAACAGGACAATGATCCCAAGCATACCTCCAAGTCCACTAGAGCATGGTTGCAGATTAAAGGCTGGAACATTTTGAAGTGGCCATCGCAGTCACCAGACTTAAATCCGATTGAGAACCTCTGGTGGGACTTAAAGGAAGCAGTTGCAGCGTGCAAGCCTAAGAATGTGACTGAACTGGAGACTTTTGCCCATGATGAATGGGCGAAGATACCCGTAGATTGCTGCAAGACACTTGTGTCAAGCTATGCTTCACGTTTAAAAGCTGTTATAACTGGAAAAGGATGTTGTACTAAGTACTAAGATTGAATGTCACTTGGGGGTTGAATAAAACTGATAATGATGTGAGCACAGAAAATACATTTGTGGTTATTTCATTATAAATGTTATATTTGTCTGACTTACAAGTGCCTCTCTGATTTAATTGTAAACAAGATGACTGAAATGATCAAAATCAATGTCAAACTGGCCAAAAACACTCAATTTCAGTGGGGGTTGAATAATTTTGAACACAACTGTAGGTAACAGAGATATAGATATAGTGTGACCACAATGTTCAGAAGCTCGCAAAGGCTCTTCCAGGCCAGGAGATATGTGAATTAGGTCTGATGGGGAGATGGTGAAGTGGTGCCCCTTATATTATAGTGATCACAGGCAGCCCCCCGAGTGTTTGCCTCTAGCTTGGGGTAGAAATATAGGAAGACCAGAGGGGACAGAGGAGGTGAATGGTACCTCTAAGGCCTGCAGTGAGGACAGGCTATTTTCCAGCTCCCGATGCCTTTGCTAGGTCTTCTGCACTCCGCCTGCACTTCCGGTCGGCCGCGCATATCAGGAAAGGCCGATGTTCTTGAGTAGGCCGCAAATTTGGATCAAGGCCAAAAGTCAAAATTCGCCCATCTGGGCGATCCTCTTGGACTGATGATGACCTTTAATAATGAGGAGAGGGGACGGTACAATGTGCTGTGGCAGTGAATGGCTGGAGATAGAGCTTCTGCTCCTGGAGCTCTGCCACCATGCGTCCGGATCCATCCCTGGCCTAGGCCTCAGAATCCCCCAAGGAAGTTTTAAGGACCGACTCCTGGACTTCAAAGCCCCGAAAGAGCAGGAATTTTAATAAGTTACAAGTTTTACTGAATCTTTTTCCATAAAACTATATATCAATCTGCTCAGCTCCTTCTGCTCTGTAACATGATGCCTGTAGCTTACATTGCATTTTAGTGGTGACAAGTTTCTATTAAAGGGGTATTCTAGTTTCAACAAATAAAGGCTATTATTTGTATACTGAAAAGTTGTACAATTCTTCAGTGTACTTTCTGTACCAGTTCCTCATGATTTTCAAGATTTTTGATTGCTGATATGTATCTGTATCCTACATTGGGTTTTCCCAGTAAATAAAACTCTCTTGGTAATGTGGTGGTCACACGGTTGCACGGCTCTGAATACTGTACTTCAGTAAGCCGTGCATGTACAGTACATAATTATTATCTGACCTCTAGAGACTTTTATCCAATGCTAAATGATAAAGTATATTTAAAAAACTGCATAACTACTAGTGATGAGTGGGGGGTGCCATATTTGATTTCACGATATTTCGTGAATATTCGATTGAATATTCGTCATATATTCATTGAAATCGAATATTCGTCATTATTCTATATATTGCGAATGTTACGCGAATTTATATTTGCATTGCGAATTAAACTTATAGCTGAGTTCCTAATGGTTGTAACTTGTACTGCTAGAATTGACGAAGATAACGAAAATCACGAATATAGCACTATATTCTCAATCTTTGTTATATTCTAGCAATACAACCATTAGGAACTCAGCTCTAAGTTTAATTTGCAATGCGAACATATACTTGCATTGCGAATTCAACTTAAAGCTGGGTTCTTATTGGTTGTAACTTGTACTGCTAGAATTGACGAAGATAACGAATATCACGAATATAGCACTATATTCTCAATCTTCGTTATATTCTAGCAACAACCATTAGGAACCCAGCTCCAAGTTTAATTTGCGAAGCGAACATATAATCGCATTGCGAATTGATCTTAGAGCTAAGTTCCTAATGGCTGTGTTGCTAGAATATAACGAAGATGAAGAATATCACGAATTCACGAATATAGCACTATATTCTCTTTCTTCGTTATATTCTAGCAACAACCTTTAAGAACTCAGCTCGAAGTTTCATTCGCGAAGCGAACATATAATTGCATTGCGAATTAAACTTAGAGCTGGGTTCCTAATGGTTGGCTTGCTAGAATATAACGAAGATTGTGAATATAAGTGCTATATTCTTGAATTCATGATACTCGTTATATTCTAGCAATACAACCATTAGGAACCCAGCTCTACGTTTAATTTGCAATGCGAGTAATTCAGGTTATATTAATCGCATTGCAATTACAACTTAGTCAAATTTGTGAGATCATGATTTTCACATGCGACAGTACATTTTAGCATGGAGGCGTTCGCATGCACACGAGAAGTCGGCAGAAGCGGCAACGGGCATTGACTGGAGCAGGCAGGGAGCCAGGAATCCTCCAGACACGTAAGAAGAGCCAGAGAGCAACAAGGATTAACAACTTAAAAAAAAATATTCGAAATAGCAAATATATATTTGCTATTCGAATATTCGCGCTCAACACTAATGACTACAATGAATTTGATCTGAATAAAATTCTGTTATAAAAGCTTCTGCAATTCTCTAATAGAATTTCTGTATTAATTCTTTGCCATTTTTAAAATCTCAGTTTGCGGTGAATAAAGATCTGTGCTGACGATGTAATGGCCCCACAAGTACAGTAACCGCACAGAGCTGCGCACCTTTGTGTCTATCACATGACCAGGACAGGTTTTCATCCCCTGAAAGTTCCTACTGAATGACAGCAAGCGAAGATTATGCTCATTATACTAATCTTTGTATCATCAGGCAATTCACTTACCCCCTGGTATCTTTTTATATTGGTTCATTTTTGTAACTAGTTAAAGTTTGAAAATTGTCATTAAAAGAAAGAAGGTTTTGCAGGGTTTAAGAAACAACAATCTGATCAGTGCATCGTGAAACTGCCGCTCAATTGCGCCGCTCTCTTCGTAACAATGGGCTCTATCCATATGTGCTAAATTATTTATTTTATGTATTTTTTACTGCTATTGTTATTCAGTCATGCATCTGATATTAAAATGAAGTCTACAGTATATACAGCAGGATTTAATAATGGGCACACAGAGGTACCAACATAACAATGGGCTTTCTCTGCTCAGCAGATTCAGGATTGATCTGTTCAGAATTATTTTTGATACTTGGCAGTTTTATTGCTCAACAGTCCTCTTGCAAAGTTGCCAACGATGTTGAAAATAAAGAAACAGCTGTTTATTAACCTGCCAGTTGGGATGATTGATGCCCGTTAGCTTGGATGGCATCTGTTAAGGCATTGCAGAGAAACCAAGGATTGTAATGTAGTAAGAAAGGGGGCGCCATAGACACAAAACAGTTCCTTTCTGACAAGGAAAATCCAGGGAGCGTCAAGAGAAACAAAGTGGCATCTCTTCAGGAAAGACGTTAAGAGCTGCTGACTCTTGTCAATAGCTGGGTCTGTGGAGCACAGCTGCTGGTTGAACGTTAAAAGTACTGATTGATTTATGGCATCTCCAGTTGCATCTGTAGAGAGAAAAGATGGACTGTGAAGAGCAGTGAGACATCATATGTCATGATGGAAATGAATGGAAGGCGCTGACAAGAGACCTGGCACCAGCACTCAGTGAATTGGTATATGAGATATGGAATGCACCCAGTGGGACAGGGGCAGGATTATTGAGAAACAAGAAGTGATCGAGGGGTCAGATGTTTGGAAGAACTCAAAAAGTATAGCTGCTACAATAGAGATCTATGGCATGATCTATCAAAGGCTAAGTTGAGTAAGTTCTTAACCTGATGTACCTGTCCCCCAAGGTGTATATACCTTTCCTCTAATAGGTGCTTACAGTGTCTTCATGCCATGCTTTTAATTTTTGAAATCATAGGCGTAAGCGACCATTGATTTATCTTTGGAGTGGGCATTTGGCTTAGCGAAATTAAGCATGCCATTGCACAATAAATATCCTCTGAGAATGAGGCAATATAAAATGATTCCTCAAAATAGTGCATGTTTCTTTGAAATCATGGATGCAGTTTGGATAAAGACTTAGATTGTATTTGATATTGACACTATAAGGCCTTTTAATACAGGCATGATGTCCGCCGAACAAACATTGGTAGGAACATTAGCTCCCAATCACTGGCCCATGCAACCATGCCCAGAGATTGTAACTATTACAAACCATGCCATTTTTTGAGTAGAGGTTTGAACTAACGATCACAAAAATGATCATTAATTAATTAATTCATTCATTCAAACCTTTCCCAGTAATTAACGTAGCTGTAAGGGTATGGCCACATTTGTTTTGTGACCACATGCTGCGGGATCAATTTAACTTCTTAACACCAACTAGTTTATTCAGTGTTTATTAACAATGAACACTGAATACACAATGTGGTTCTAATTAGTTAATTTGATCATGCAGTGATTTGTACACCAACACCGTATTGCTGTAACCTTAGGCTACAGGCAAACATTTAGGTTTCTTGATGCAGTTTTTGGAATTCAGAAAAGAGAAGTTGAATTTGTCCTTAAAGGGGTTCTGCAGTTTGTTTAAACTGATCTATCCTCTGGATAGATCATCAGCACCTGATTGGTGGGAGACCGACACCCGGGGCCCCCGCCGATCAGCTGTTTGAGAAGGCAGCGGCTCTCCTGGCCTGGGCGCGGCTAAGGTTCATTCAAGAGAACAGAGCTTAGCCGCACCCAGGCCAATTGATACAAGTCGTGACATCACTGGGCCAGCGGTAAACAGTGAGAAGACTGCGGCGCTCCAGGAGTGCTGCTGCCTTCTCAAACAGCTGCTCGGCGGAGGTCCTGAGTGTTGGACTCCTGCCGATCAGATGCTGATCTATCAAAAATTTGCACACTGGCAAGTATGGCGTGATGCCTGCTGCTGTTTTTACAAACCGATGCACTGTTAGTGTGTTCCACACAGATAGTCTCCCAAGTAGCAGATGGTACCCTCCTGGGTTTGACTGTAGATCTCCCACTGCTTCCACCCTGCTGTCTCACGGGCACACTTCCACCCTGCTCACAGGCACACTTCCACCCTGCTGTCTGACGGGCATGCTGCCACCCTCGCCCTTTGATGATGACGATGCCTCCTCTTCACTAGACTCCAACGTCTGATCAGCTACATCATCATCTACATCTGTGTGGTCGTCACTTGTGTCACCCTCACCTGTCTCTTTCGCATGTCCCTGACCTCTTGCAGCACATACTCCCACTGAACTGTCATTATCGGTAGTTGCACACCTAGAGGATTCTCCAGCGGGAACTCTCCTGCAAGTCTTTGCTGGCCTGTAAGTGCTGACTATCCTCAAAAAGCTCATCTTCGCTGAAAAGAGAAGAGAGATGGCTGCTTACATTACTTGGCTAGCAGAAGGAGCAGCAAAAGAAAGAGGCAGGTTCAGGACAGGGAGGGCAACAAAAGACAGTTCCTGGGCAATGCCAACTAAGTGTGGTGTCAGAGGAACCCACTATACCTGGCTGTGTGTATCTGTTGTCACTTGAGACGATTTTGATGATCGAGTCAACTGTTCCAGTACAGCTGGATTGTTAGTCAGAACATGACCGCTAGATGATGGTGGCAGCTCTGGCCTTTTGTTGTGGCTACTACCCGCACGCCCCCCCACCCCCTTCTTCTGCTACTTGTGCCGGCTACAGCAACATTGTTGCCACTGCCCATTCCTTCGGAGGGCCCAGGCAACTGTATGTTGGTCATAGTGTACAGTAACTGTATCAGTGATGTAACAGATTAACTAAGAATGTGGCAGCAATTGAACAACATAAACACAGCAATATATTATATTGCCCTTTAATACTGAGGCACAGTAATTGTATATATAAACTAACAAACTAACTGGGAATGTGGCAGCTCAACAAGATGCACACAGCACTTACTCAACCTGCACTATCCCTGCTGTCTCCGTATGCTCTCCATACAGTCTCTAAAAACTCTCCCTATGATCTCCCTACACTGTACCCACACTCTCTCTGAACTCTCCCTATCCAATATTCTTCTAATAATAGCTTCCTGTAACACTGTCCCTAGCTTATAAGTGCTTGTCATGTCTCTCTCTAAGCTCAGCTCACAGCAGGATGACTGTTTTATAGGGCTACGGCATCACAGGCTATGGCTACCTGCGGATTTGCTGGCTGCATGACATTATGGGTTACATTGCGTTCTCAGGTTTATTACTTTCAGTTTGTAACACTTGCAGCAGCCATTTTAGAATAAAATGATATGTTACCACGAAGCGCGAGAAAATTCAGAGTCATGTTAAATAGAATTTTTCCTAAACTTCAGATCGAATTCCACTTCGGATGCTTTGATTGGCTCAAAACTAGGCATTAATTAGTTTTCAAGACTTTTCCAGAATTTTTCATCCAGATGTTCCATGGCTTGTCTGAAGGCTGACTGTACCATATTCTTTAAAATTACCCTTCTCCCTATCTCAAGTGTCTGCGGTGCATTTAATTTGGATTTTTTAGTAAATGTATTATTTTCAGGCATATTTAGACTCAAGGAAGGTGTTCTGTAGAGACAGAAGAAATATATGCCATTAAATGAAATATTTGCCGGTCATTCTGTTCTTTTCTTTGAGTTTTCTCAAGTTCATTGTGACTGTGGCAAGAAATCTGCAAACTCCCTTGTCTCTTCTTACTTCCATTAAACATGTTTGAAGCTGACAGCTCTGCACAGCGCTCTGTGATTTCATAATATGGATTCTTCATGAAGGAAATGAAAAAGTATGAATTTCAAGAAGTCAGAAAGAATAAAAATATGATCTTTTCTAGTAAAGCTTTTGAGGGCCCTTATGAGAGCCCATGTGCTCTAGTTCCTGTCAGCCATATTAGCTACTGTAAGGGCTTACAGTTTGGTTTCCAAAGTGTAAGCATTTTCTTTTGCCATCCCTCTGTTAGTTCTCCCTGGCTGAGGCATAACTGTAACATAGCCTCAACCTATACGGTGTTATTTATAATGCTATTGCCTTCTAATGTTGCAGATGGCACTCAGGGGCCCATCAGGCTCCAGGGCCAGGTGCATCTATAGCTACAACACTGCTTGCTGGCAATCTATCACTGTTACATAACTTCTTGTCACCATGCAAAGACTGCATCTACACCCGCAGCTACTGTAGTAGACTTGAAATGATATGCTAATTGGATTGGACCCAAGTTTTGTAAAAATGTGAACAGCATCCACATGCAAAATTTTTTGTGATTCAATTTTTTGGGGGAGAGAGAGAGAAAAAAAATTAAGAAAAAAGTGAGAGATTAGAGAGAAAAATTCTATTAGACCTCAAAGTGTTATATAGATTTGTACGCAACTCTAATCGATTGATTCAGCAGAATTAAGCCCAAATTGAATTTTGAGTAATTTGTTCATCCCTAGTGTCTGCAATTCACAATAAGGCCCCTTGCACATGAACGTTTTTTTTTTTCCGTTTACGTTACGTTTTTTTGCGTTCCATATACTGACCGTATACAGAAACCATTCATTTCAATGGATCCACAAAAAAAACTTAAGGTACTCCTTCCGTTTCCGTATTTCCTTTCCATTCAAAGATAGAACATGTCCTATTATTGTCCGCATAACGGACAAGGATAGAACTGTTCTATCAGGGGCCAGTTCCGTTCCGCAAAAAACGGAATGCACACGGACGTCATCCGTACTTTTTGCAGACCTGTTTTTTTTGCGGCCCGCAAAATACTGAAAAAGCCATACGGTTGTGTGCAAGAGGCCTAAATCTGAGATCTAGAAGATTTTTTTTCTTCATTTTCAGAGTAAATCCAAATTACCTAAAATATGAATGGAAATACTTACATTATCCATGTACAGCAGTGGTACCCTACCTGTTGTGAAATTTCAAATCCTACTGTAATATGTCTTGAAAGCTGTAGGCTGTCATGGACAGGGTCATAGCTTTGGTGACTCTACCTCATAGGAAGACAGTGTTATAAATGGCACATGCTAGTTGGTGACCTATTTAACAGATTTTACACTGGGGCACAGGAGATGATATTGACCTGCATGTAATAAGACAAATTCACTGGGCATAGAAAAAAACAAACAAAGCAAAGTGTTCATAAAATGGACACATGATCCTTCAACTACTACAGTTTGGAACAGAAGCATGTGTGAATGGGCTCCTGAGTCAGTGCCAGTAACTAATTATCACAAGTCAATGAGTGCTCTGTTTGAATGCATCAATTGTGTTTAAGGTCTCATAAAAAATACACCTTTTCTCAGCGATTCTCAGCTGAAAGCCTATCCTTAATCCTTCATTCATTGCACCAAACCTGGTATTTGAAGACAGTAGCTTTACACAATTAATAACTACACTGTTTTCCCTCGCTTTGTATGTTATATTACCACTTTTTGGCTATATAAAAGAAATGCGTCCATTAAGATCCCTTAATAAAAGGGAAAAAATAATAATGGTTGAAGGTATTATTCAGCGTGCACTTACCAAGGGTCATATGAAAGACAAAGCAGCGCCGGCTGTGTATTGAAAGACATTAATGCTGTTGGAGGAAGGTGGAAGCTATTTTTTAATATCGCTTTATAGCAGATGGGCTTCCCTCCATGTTTGAATAGCAGTTAGAGCTTTGTTTTTCTGATACTGTACTCTATATGTTCTTCATAGACATACAATTAAGTAAAAAAATTTTGTCTAGCCACCACTAGGGGGAGCTTGGGAGCTAAGTGTATAAGCATTGAACTACATAATAAGACTGCATCTAACAAGCTACTAAGCTCCATCTAGTGGTGGCTGAGGGCAGTTAGACTGTCACCATTTAAAGAGGACATGTCAACTCCACGGTGAGATGTGTTGAACTTGTAGTAACTATAGAGGTCCCTCAAATTGCAATATTACTTGGTCCCAGGACAACCACTATAACTTGAGTTCATAATCTATGGAAAACTGGTTATTGGCAAAGCTTCAAAACGTTATCCCGAGATAAGAAGAAAAAGAAGATTTAAAGGGGTTGTCCAGGCTTTTAATATTGATGATCTATCCTCAGGATAGGTCATCAATATCAAATCAGCGGGGGGTCTGACACCTGGCACACCTGCCAAGCAACTGTATATCTCCCTTCTATCTTCCTGCTCACTGCTGCTGTCTATGGCAAAGTGGTGGTGAATAGGAAGAGAGAAGGGAAATGGCACGTGTGCACTGCATGCGTCATCTCCTCGTACAGCTGATCAGCAGGGGTGCAAGATGTCGGACCTCCAACTGAGGATAGGTCATAAATATTAAAAGACCGGAGAACCCCTTTAAGGGAAAAAAAAAGCAGTTAACTAAGACAGATAAAGTAAGTCCTTATATATAACAGTTAGGAATAGATGCTGAAAGCTGTAAATCACTTTCAATGATGAGGACAGGAGCTTCTTCGGGGCCCTTTATAGCTCACAGTGTACCAGACAAATCACATGGAGCTCTCACCTAATATCCAAAGCAGCAGCTCATCCTCACATAGACAGAGAGTAATACAGGAGATGTAGTTTATTTTTTTAATTTTTGTATTTTACAGATTTATATAGCACTGCTATATTCTGAAGTGCTTTACAGACCTCAGCATCAAGCTGTCCCCAGTGGGGCTCGCAATCTAAGTTTCCTATCAGTATGCCTTTGGAGTCTGGGGGGAAACAGGGTACCGGAGGAAACCCACACAAATACAGGGAGAACATACAAACTCCTTGCAGTTGTAGTTCTTGGTCAGATTCAAACCCAGGACCCAAGCACTGCAAGGCACCAGTGCTAACCACAGAGCCACTCTTCACAGTATCACACTGTGTAGAGGAGCTATCAGAAAACCAGTACAGGTATTTCACCAGAGAAAAGTCCAGGTTGATTGTTTGAGTCGGAGTCTAGTTTCACCTTACGATGACCAACGAAAGACTATTGTATGTTCAAAATATTGTATCCTGAGGCCATTGTATTTTGAGTTTGTATTATCCCTAAAATAATAATTCTAGAGCATTGTGTCATTCCTCAGTTATATCTCCAGGAAATATATGTATAAATTAGCAACTTGACTGCCATTTCTCTTGTCAATGAGTTGTGTCCCTGCACAGGAGAAAGCTAACACGATTACAACTGTAAATTTGTTAATACAATACATAACAGAGGAAAAACACAATGCAGAGTACTATAAAAAGATGTACCACAATTGTTATTTTATGCAGATTGCATATATTGACACTTAAAGGGTTTATCCAGGTATAATTTTTCCCTTTTCCTGTTCTTCCCCTGCTAGGAACTGCAACTTACTAATAGGGATGTGCGAATTGACTTCAGATGAAACACCTGAAGTCGATTTGTATAAAACTTTCAATACGAGCGCTCCGTACAGTATTAAAATGTATTGGCTCCGATGATCCGAAGTTATTACTTCGCGAAGTCTCGCGAGACTTCGCATAATAACTTCAGAAATTGATTTAGACTGTAAAAAACCATTTCCAGAACTCGGGTTCGGTTCCAAAGAACCGAACCCTAGTTCTGAAAATGTTTTTTTTACGGTCTAAATCAATTTTCGAAGTTATTATGCAAAGTTTTGCCTGACTACACATTATACACTGCTCATTTCCATGGTCATGACCACCCTGCAATCCATCTGTGGTGGCCATGCTTGCACACTATAGGAAGAAGCACTAGCCTATGTGTGCTCCCACAGTTCCAGCCACCAGGGAGGCCGGTGCTTTTTCCTATAGTGTGCAAACACAACCGCTGCTGCTGGATTGCAGGGTGGTCATAACCATGGATTCGAGAAGTGTATAATGCGATGGAAAAATCAATCAAGCCAGCAAAGGAAGCAATATGGACAATCACAGTACATTAATAAGTGCCTTGTATTAACATGCTCTATATGATACAGATGTAACCAAGATTGGCACAGGTTATCTCATGACAAAAGCCATTGTAATCCATTAAAAATGGAATTAGCTTTTGCTTGCCATTCTTTACTTAACACGTTAACCATCAAGTTCAGCTCTGCTGCATCTGTAAATGCCACGTGTTGAAGTGAGACAACCCCTTTAAGATAAATAGTATACGTCTGTGTTTCACACCCATGCAGATAAAATAGGCTGGGGTATGCATAGCAATTAAAATACAGTTATATTTGAATAGATGTAATTGATACAGTATATGATAGAAAAGGAAGACATCTCGTTCTTGTATCTAAAATGAGTAACACCATCTACACCATACGCAATGTAAATGGCTCAATTTCCTCTCAAGTATCTTTTCTAAATAAAGTCATTTCTAAACTTGCAAAGGTTCACACTAGAGATGAGCAAACCAGTCAAGATTTGTTTCGGATCCAGGTCGCCAAATTTTCTAAAAAGTTAAGTTCAGGCCCGAACTCCAATGGCCCTGAAAGTTGGTTTAAAACTTCCTCTAGCCTCCTAGGACTCAGAACTTTTAGGAAAATTTGTTATCGTTCATTTCTACCCCTCCCCAAGCTCTGGCACGCAATGACAGCAATAGTAAATAATGTCTGAGCGACACTGAAATATATAGCTATGGGTAAACAGATGTTTGATGGCGTTAGCATACAAGAAAAAAAATTAGCTTGGGGGACCAAGTGTCCAAATATTATGTCCTCACAGGGTCGGAATGCCTGCTCATACAACATGCATGAAAAGGTGGCTTGTTGTAAATGAGCTTAAAACAATTCTCCCTTTTAATTGAGAGCAGCAGCAGTGTAGTGTGGATATGGAAAGAGTATGGTACAGATATTGTGTCATGCAGCCGCAATAGTGACAGCAGCAGGAGCAATATACCATGGAACATACAATGCTCTCTGCGGGTAGTAGTGGCAATAGTAATGGTAGTCAGTGTCAAATTGGTTCGCCTAGCACCCACCAATAAAATGTATTCTGAGGGCCAACTGAGAGGAACTACAAGTAATGGCGCTGCTGTCACCATCATCTAAGAAAAAATCACAGTCAATGTCACAGATATTTGGGATGAGGAAATGTTATACAGTAGAAGTACCACACGTAATGGTGCTGCTGTCAACAGGGGCTAAGAAAAAATTACAGTCAATGTCACAGATATTTGGGATGTGGAAACGTTATACAGGAGAGGTACCACAGGTAATGGCGCTGCTGTCACCAGCAGCTAAGAAAAAATTACAGTCAATGTCACAGATATTTGGGATGCGGAAACGTTATAAAAGAGATGTAGCGCAGGTAATGTCACTGTCCGCAGCATCTACGGAAAAAGTATACTGGATGTCACAGATATTTTCAGGATGTGCAAACGTTATACAGGAGCTGTAGCGCAGGTAATGTAACTGTCCTCAGCAGACACCATCTACGGATAAAGTACACTGGATGTCCAAGATATTTTTAGTAATGCGCACACGTTAAACAGGAGATGCAGCGCAGATAATGCCGTTCTCCACAGCATCTACGGAAAAAGTACAGTGGATGTCAGATATTTTTATTATGTGCACACGTCATACAAGAGATCTAGCGCAGATAATGTGGCTGTGCACAGCGTCTACGGAAAAAAGTACACTGGATGTCACAGATATTTTTAGGATGCTCAAACCTTATACAGGAGATGTAGCACAGGTAATGTCACTGTCCGCAGTATCCATGAAAAAAGTACACTGGATGTCAAAGATATTTTTAGGATGCGCAAACGTTATACAGGAGATGAATAGCAGGTAATGTCACTATCCGCAGCAGACACCGTCTACGGAAAAAGTACACTGGATGTCACAGATATTTTTAGGTTGTGCACACGTTACACAGGAGACGTAGGGCAGATAATGTCACTGTCAGCAGCAGCCAAACAATTACACGCTATTTAGCGCAGGTTACACTAAAAATATATATTGCTGCCAGATACAACAATAATTCTTAAAAGGACTTTTGGGTCTCTACAATTGCACGCAATTTAGCGCTGATTGCGCTAAGAATATATGTTGCTGCCAGACACAACAATAGTCCTTAAAAGGACTTTTGGGTCTCTAACACCAACCCTGCCTAAAAAAAAAAAAAATTCCCTACACTATCTGTCCCTTTTATAGCACAGCTCTCCCTGACTAAGACTGAGCTGAACCACGTGTCATCAGGAGCTTTATAGTACCCGATGAGGCGTTCCGGCCAGCCAATCACTGTAATGCCAGTAACCAACATGGCTACAACATTACAGTGAGTGGCAGTACGTACCCGAACCTTTATTGGCTGCGTAGCAGCCAACAAACATCCGGGGAGGAGACTTTTGCATCGCGCTCGAGCACACGCGGTATTCGGCCAAACACCGCGATGTGCCGAGCATCACGATGCTCGAGCCGAACTGGTGTTTGGCCGAGCATGCTCGCTCAACACTAATCTTGACTTCTCCAAAGAATTTGATACTGTACCACATAAAAGGTTAGTATATAAGATGAGAATGCTTGGACTGGGAGAAAATGTCTGCATGTGGGTAAGTAACTGGCTGAGTAATAGAAAACAGAGGGTGGTTATTAATGGTACAAACTCAGATTGGGTCACTGTCACTAGTGGGGTACCTCAGGGGTCAGTAATGGGCCCTATTCTCTTCAATATATTTATTAATGATCTTGTAGAAGGCTTGCACAGTAAAATATAAATTTTTACAGATGACACTAAGGGTCCTTTCACACTTGCGTTCTGAGGATCCGGCAGGCACTTCCGTCCTGCCGGATCCGTCAGAACGCAAGTCACCTGAAGCATTAGAAGACTGATCAGGATCCTGATCAGTCTTCGAATTGCTTTCAGGTTACTATGGCAGCCAGGACGCTACTAGCGTCCTGGTTGCCATAGTAAGGCGAGGAGCGGGAGCGGCATACACATTCCGTGCGGCTCCCGGGCGCTCTGAATAACGTCAGAGCGCCTCATGCGCATGGATCACGTGATCCATGCGATCACGTGATCCATGCACTGGGGCGCCCTGACGTCATCCTGGAGCGTCCCGGGAGCCGCACGGAATGTAAGTATGCCGCTCCCCGCTCCCTGCTACATTTTACCATGGTAACCAGGACTTTAGCGTCCTGGCTGCCATGGTAACCAGTCAGAAAAAGCTAAATGTCGGATCCGGCAATGCGCCGAAACGACGTTTAGCTTAAGGTCGGATCCGGATTAATGCCTTTCAATGGGCATTAATTCCGGATCCGGCCTTGCGGCAAGTGTTCCGGATTTTTGGACGGAACAAAAAGCGCAGCATGCTGCGGTATTTGCTGCGTCCAAAAAACGTTCCGGTCCTGAACTGAAGTCATCCTGATGCATCCTGAACGGATTTCTCTCCATTCAGAATGCATGGGGATGATCCTGATCAGGATTTTTCCGGCATAGAGACCCGACGACGGATCTCTATGCCGGAAAAGAAGAACGCAGGTGTGAAAGGGGCCTAAGCTGTGTAAAGTAATTAACACAGAAGAGGACAATATACTGCTACAGAGGGATCTGGATAGATTAGAGGCTTGGGCAGAGAAGTGGCAGATAAGGTTTAACACTGACACATGTAAGGTTATGCACATGGGAAGGAAAAATACATGTCACCATTACATACCAAATGGTAAAACACTGGGTAATACTGATGTGGAAAAGGACCTAGGAATTTTAGTGAACAGCAAACTAAGCTGTAGAAACCAGTGTCAGGCAGCTGCTGCCAAGGCCAATAAGATAATGGGTTGCATCAAAAGAGGCACAGATGCCCGTGATGAGAACATAGTCCTGCCACTTTACAAATCACTAGTCAGACCACACTGTGTACAGTTCTGGGCTCCTGTGAACAAGGCAGATGTAGCAGAGCTGGAGAGGGTTAAGAGGAGGGTAACTGGTAATGCCACTAATACTGTGGGCACAGGCACAAAACCAGACCTAGACCAACTCCTGTATACCATTTTTTCTCAACAAGATCAGCACAAAAAACCACAGCCATGTGCAAGATCTTCAGGATTAAAATAAACCGTAAGCAATAAAAAAAAAACATAAATATAGGTACCAGAACTCTATTGCAGCACGTAACGATTCTTTGTAGAATCCTGCTGGCTGTCACTCCGCCAACTTTGACTGGGCATGGTGCTTAGCGTCAATGGCCACAACATCGTGGCTGCCCTGAACCTGGGGGAAATGCATCACATATGCTCTCTGCATGGCGCACGATTTAACCTAGTTGTCCAGGAGACTGTCCTCACATTTCAGCCATTCTTACGCAGCAAGGAACTCTCTCCCTGGACTTGCAGCGACAAAGCAGTCTCCAGCTACACTGCTTAATCTGTGACATTCCAGCTCACTGGAATTCAACATTGCATATGCTAGAGTGTCTGTACGAGCAGAAGAAAGCACTGAACGATTTTGCCATGCACCAGACCACCTCAGCAGGGAGCATGTGTTGTTTCCAGGTCGGGCAGTGCCAGCTGATGCCATTATTGCTGCAGTTATCCCTCATCCCCCTTATATTTATCTTAGAACTGACGTTCTCGCAGCAGGGGGCGACGGAGGTTGTTGGGGGCCCACAACGATAAACTCCTATTAAGGAGGAGGAGGAGGAGTTAGAAGATGATGAAGATGATGGTGATAACAGCGGCCATTACAACCAATCGTCTTAGTGGGGACGGAGTTGGAAAGAACTGACTCCTCAGGCATGCTGTCCACAATGGGCATGCTTTTAGTTCCTCACTATCAAAGCAAAATGGGGGATTTTTTTCCTCCCTCTGAAAGGGAGGACAAATTACATTATTACCAGGAAACAACTTTCGGTGAGCAGACGCCTGCCACCAGTGTGTCTGAAAGAAAGTCTCCTCTCCACCTCCTGCAGGGTCAACCACCTCCCATAGCCACAAGTCACATAAGCAACAGCAGCACCAGCAGCCAGTACAGTCTCTTCAACTTTACAGGGCTGTTTTTTCATGTGCTTTGCCAGACTGAGGCAAACCAGCAAGCTGAGACCTCCCGCCTCAAAGCTCTCAGGCCTACTGACACTGGTTTGTCTCTGGCACATACCCTGTTCCCTGACCTTGTGGATTTCTGGGCAGGCAGACTAGGACAGCCCAGTGTCCAAAATATCACTTTTGTCAAAATGAACTAAGCATGGATTGGGGAGGATTTTCACACTCCTCCAACTGAGACCATTGAATAGATCTGGCCTTTCTTTTTTTTCAATAACATTTTATTCCATTTTTGTAGGTATGCAAAAACATAGACTGTTTGGACAGTATCATATGAACAGTGTTACATATTCTTCCAGTACATCAAGAATTGTCCAATAGCAATAGCATTACAATTGTCAGTCCCATAATAAATGTGAGAACTCCCCCCCCCCCTTCCCTTCCCCCTATACTGTCTGAATGCGTCTCCTACCTCCTACTAATATGTCAGTGATCATAAAGACAATATCAACATACTCTTCTTATTCAATGTCTATGACACTTTCAACTTTCCCAATGTTCCACGAATATCTTTTCGTAGGTACCATTCGGTAAACTTAAAGTTGTTCATAAGAGACTGTATTTCCTCTTTCGACAAATGTTTGGCAATAAATGTAGACCATTTATTTAAAAACCTTGTTGAATTGTTATTTTTATGAGATTCCGCGTCTAGTTAGTCCATTAAAAGAAAATGTCTCATTAGACCTAGAAATTCTGCATTTGTGGGAATCTGGGGCTCTAATCATTTTTGTAAAAGGCATTTCAATGCTACCAGTAGCACCCCATCTATTAGTTTGGGTACTTGCATTGTATCCGGGTAGAACAGTACTACCATGGAACAGTACTACCCCCGGCTATCATGGTAGGGGGATCTGCCACATATATTTGATCCAAGACAATAGACATTCCCAATATCGTCGTGTCTTGGGACACATCCACATCCCATGGTCTAAGTCTGCCTTCAACAAACCACATTTTTGACACTTATTCAGTCTTGTATCCCTACTGTTTGTTGGAGATATATTAAAGGCATTTATCGCTCTGTGTATTAGCTTCAGCTGTGTTTCTCTCCATCTCTCACATATCACTGCCTTTCTTGTCCTGTTCCACCCAGCCATTATCCTATCTTTTCAGTCTGGATTTCCTAACAACTTACTCCATCCCCTACTAATTGTAGCAAAGGTTTTGTTATTGTCCCGGTCCCTTAGTTGCTTATATATATGTCCGAAAGCGTCCATTTATTCCCCAGATGTTTGAGTAACGGATCAAATCCGTTCACCTTACATTCCTGGCTAACATCTCTCAATCTGGACTTACAGAAGTGCATTATTTGGTAATACTGCAGTTCTTGCCCTTTAGGAAGCTGATACGTATCATATAGCTCTGATAATGTCAGGTACCTTTGTTTTACATCATGCAGTAAATGTTGAAGAGTGCTAAATCCCACCCTTCTCCATTGGTGAAACAGTTCGTTAGTACTTCCTACCTTGAATTCGGGGTGTGACCATAATGACACATATTTAGATGCCCTGAAGGATAGGTTATATAACTTTCTCACTTCCTTCCAAGCTATTATAGTGTCTCTTAGTATTACTGAGCTTTTGATATATGAAGGTAGCATAGCTAGTTTAACATGTAGGATCGCTCCCAAGTTCCGACCCTGGGCTAGTTCCTTTTCCAAGGCTACATTTGAGTAATAGGAGGTCATAGCCACCCAGTCCCTACAATGGCGGAAGAGACTAGCCAAATTGTATCTTCTCAAGTCAGGGAGACGAACTCCACCCTTGTCCACCGGTAAGTACATCTTCTTCATGGCAATCCTAGCTCTCTTTTTGGCCCATATGAATCGCGAGAAGGCAATATTTAAAGACCTAACATCACTATGTCTAATTAATATTGGCAGGTTCTGCATTGGGTATAACAGTTTCGGGACACTGACCATTTTAACCAAATGACATCTACCCATAAGGGAAAGAGGTAGAGAGTGCTATCTCTCTAGTTCGTGTTTTCTTTGTTTTATCAATGGTGTGTAATTGAGACCATATAATGAATGCGGGGAGGATCCAATTTCGATACCTAAATACGTGATATGATTTTTAGAGACAGAAACCAGACAATCACGTATTTCCCGCCCTATCCCTGAGTGAGACGTCCCTATATATAGGAGCTCACATTTTCCAGTATTGACCCTGAAGCCTGAACTTCTTCCAAAGTCTGCTAATGTGTCAAATATTTGATGTATATCGCTGGATGGGCGTGCTAAGAACAGGATGATGTCATCTGCAAAAAGTGAGATTTTCACTCCTTGCTAATAACCTCCCGGATTTGTTCCCATATCGAAACAGTTTAGCATCTTTTTGTGAATGATATATGCCTTCCCATCTAGTGTACCACAATTCATAATTCTTTGTTGCAGTGACCCATTCTAATCTAAGTTGTTCTGTGGGGGAGTGAAGAAAAGCCGTATGACTTCTCCTAAGTAAGTCTGTCAACTCTCCTAATTTTTTCTTGGTCTTTGCTTTTAATGTATGGACATAGGACATTATTTTACTGCGCAGTACGGCCTTTTCAGTATCCCAAAAAATAATAGGATCATCCCTGTGTTGAGCATTATCCGCAAGGAATTCTAAATGCCACCCCTTAAGCAAGTCTTTAAAATTGTCGTTCTCCCCAAGAAATGCCGGGAAAGCCATATATAATTATTCCCATTTCATATTTGGTAATTTAGGTCAAGTTGCACCGGGGCGTGGTCTGAGATGACCATGTCTAGTATTCTAGGGTTATCACTCATAGTGCGCATGGAGGCAGAGACTAGAAGATAATCGATACGAGACCATGAATCATTAGGAGCCGAGTAGAAAGTATATTCACGTCCCTCCGGGTTAGCTATTCTCCAGGGATCCATGAGGTCATTGTCTCGTGTCAACTGTTCAAGAACTTTTTCCCTCCCAGCAGATATTTGTTTCGCTGCTCTGGAAGACCTACGGTCTTCACTGCTCACCATCACCATATTCATGTCTCCCCCCCCATAACAATTTTGCGGTACTGTAAAGTTCCCAGACGAGTTTTTAACGCATTAAAGAATTTTATATTATCGCCATTGGGACAGTATACATTTATTAGGGCCAATTCTCCTACTGGGTAGTCTATAGTTGCTATCTGCCATCTGCCTACATCATCCGTCTCGTGGTGCAGTAATTTATAATGCAGATTCATGTGAAATAATATCAACGTGCCTCCCTTCTTATTCACGGATTCAGATCCTATAACTTTTCCCACCCACATCCTCTCGCGAGTGAAATCTTCTGCCTCCAAGTGGGTTTCCTAGAGCATTACGATATCGGCCCTACACCTCTGCAAGTGTTTTATGACCATATTTATTTTAGCAGGGGAACAAAGTCCCTTTATATTCCATGATCTTACTCGCATTATAGTATCACCGCACGGAAAGGATATGGCCTAGGGATTTGAGTACGCATCCAGACAGTTAAAAACACCCATCCCGCCCATAAAGTATTGCATAACATAAGAACTGGATATAACTTCCAACTAACGTCATAACTGTTAATAACATTACAAGTTAACTTAAACCTCTGTTTACTGCTTGTAGATTTCACTTTTTTCAGAATGGTCAGTCAACCTCTGTGTGTGAGTTCAACCATATGAAGACCATGAGTGTCCATTGCCTGGCTCCGCAGACAGTAGAAACATATGGGGTCAAAAAACCTTTTCAACATAATAAACATGTAGTTTGACGACATAGTCACCCCTTCAACGCGACGGTAATTCCCGCGGTCCAACTGTCTTTACAGTATGTGACGCAGTTGCTCCCACGATGGCCTCTCCGATCCTGGCTTGTTTTCCTTGTGGCAGGTTTCAGTCTAGTGGTCTCATTGGCAGGTGGTGAAGGCCTAGGTGATTTTTCGCCTCCCCTGCTGTTGTGTACGTAGATGTCGTGCCATCTGAATGAAATATTTTGAGAATGGGCGGGTACAAAAGCGCAAATCTGGTGTGTCTTTTGTACAGCTCTGAGCAGATCCCGGAGAACTCCCTCCTCCTTTTTTGTACATCTGCCGAGTAGTCCCTGAATATAAGAACTTTCTGGCCCCTAATTTTAAGGGAGGACCCCTGGCGTTTGTATTGGCGCAATAGTGAAGTCCAAATACTTCACTATGACTGGGCTTGGTCTCTGCTGTAAGGCAGATGGTGCCTTTAAATTGCGGTCTGTGCCCGATCTCAGGTCAGGGCCTATACGGTGGTCTCTGTCCACCTTGCATGGTTTTTCAAGACCTAGAGCTGTCGGAATCTCGAGTTCGCATAGTGCAACAAGATCTTGAGCTGGGATCGATTCTTTTAGCCCCAGAATGCGCAGGTTGCTCCTGCGAGAGCGGTTTTCCAAATCATCTACTTTCATTCTTAGGGCCGCTGATTCATTTACTGCTTTATCCAGCAGTGTACATAGGTCAGAGCATGATTCCTCCAGGATCTGTATTCTGTTCTCTACGCTCTCCAGCCTTGACCCATTTTCCGCCGCGGTCGCTTGCAGAGATTGTAGCGTTAGCCCCACTGTGCTAGCCAGGGATTCCTGCAGGTCAGGTAAAATTTGGTTGCCAACTTCTATTGCCAGTTTTACATAGTCTATGGCCTCATTCACACGACAGTATTTTGCGGACCGTATACTGGCCGTTTTTTCAGTTCGGTATACTGACAGTATACGGAACCATTCACTTCAATGGGACTGCAAAAAATACTGAAGTGTCTCCGTATGCCTTCCGTTTCCGTTTTTCCGTTTTTCCATTCCGTTTAAATATAGAACATGTCCTATTCTTGTCCGCAAATCACGTTCAGTGGCTCCATTCAAGTCAATGGGTCCGCAAAAAAAACGGAAAGCATACGGAAGTGCATCCGTATGTCTTCCGTATCCGTTCCGTTTTTTGCGGAACCATCTATTGAAAATGTTAAGACCAGCCCATTTTTTTCTATGTTATTACTGTATACTGTATATGCCATACGGAAAAACGGAACGGAAAAACGGAACCGATACGGAAACACAACGGAAACAAAAAATGTAAAAACGGATCCGTAAAAAACGGACCGCAAAACACTGAAAAAGCCATACGGTCGTGTGAATGAGGCCTATGTATGTGTCATCCCTTTGGGGATCAGTATCTTCAGGAGCGGTCTGCTCCTCCATGGCGCTCTGCTGTGCAGGCGAGGGAGCGCCTTCCTCCGCCATCTCGTTTTCCCGTGCTGCTGACTTCAAAAGCTTGCTCTGGCCTTTCATCTTGTATCTAGCCCCCATGTTTAGTATGAAGCGATCCATATGTTCCCGCCTATCTGGCGGTTGAGATATTCCTGGAATTTGTCCGGTGTGGAGGGGTAAAGTTGCCCACAGAGTTCCGACTGTACGGAGCTGAGGTTAGCTGCGTCCTTCCATGCTGGCGCCGGAACCGGAAGTAGATCTGGCCTTTCTAACAGTACCCCATATTGCCACTGTTGCTGTCTGTCTGCCTACCAAATTGTCCTGTATGGCTGCTGTTTCCTCAATCATGCCACTGCTGCCTTCATGCCGCTGATGCTGCCTACCTACCATCATGTTCTGTACAGCTGCTGCTGCCTCTATCATGCTGCCTGCCTGCCAACATGTACCATATGGCTGCTGCTGCCGCCACCGTCTTACCTGCTACTCCTCGCTGCTAATCCCCTACTGTCACCACTATTAATGCTATGCATCTGCCACTACTACTACTATCACAATTATTACTACAACTACTACTACCACCCATAGACAGCTGATCTACTGCCTTGTATGTTCCACGCTATCCCTGCTTCTCCTAATATTGTGGTCACGTGCCTTTAATACCCTACCCTTTACACATCAACACTGCACTGCCACCAGTCACTATTAAAAGGGAGAATTTTTCTAGGCTCATTCACAATGAGCCACTTTTTCTTCTGACAAGAAACAATTGTGTGTTGTATAGGCTTGCATTCTGACCCCATCAAGGCATCATTTTTGGACGATTGGTCCCCCAACAATCCCCATTTTTTCCCCATAACACCATGTGTGTTTAAATACCATCTGCCCCCAATAAGGCCCCTTTCACATCTGCGTTTTTCCTTTCCGTCCTAGAGATCCGTCCTCGGGGCTCTAGGACGGAAAGATACTGATCAGGATAATCCTAATGCATTCTGAATGGAGAGCAATCCGTTCAGGATGCATCAGGATGTCTTCTGTTCAGTATGTGAACGTTTTTTAGACGTTGACAAAACCGCAGCATGCTACGGATTTGTCTCCGTCCAAAAATCCGGAAAACATGCCGTAATGCCAGATACGGAATTAATGCCAATTGAAGTGCATTAATCCGAATCCGGAATTAAGCTAAACGTCGTTTTGGCGCATCGCCGGATCCGACGTTTAGCTCTGCGCATGCGCAGCAGCAGTTCATATCGGGGCCCCAGTGTAAGCTGGGATTCCGATCGGTTACCATGGCAGCCAGGATGCTACTGAAGTCCTGGCTGCCATGGTAAGTACTCCGCAGCAGTGTACTTACCTGCGCTGCGGCCTCCGGGCTCTCCTTCATGACGTCACAGGTCCGGGCGGCGCATTGATCTATGCGCCGCAGGGACCTGTGACGTCATGTAGGAGCGCACGGCGGCCGCAGCGCAGGTAAGTACACTGCTGAGGAGTACCATGGCAGCCAGGACTTCAGTAGCATCCTGGCTGCCATAGTAACCTGAAAGCATTTCGAAGACTGATCAGGATCCTGATCATTCTTCAAATGCTTTCAGGCGACTTGCGTTCTGATAGATACGGCGGAACGGAAGTGCCCGCCGGATCGTCAGAACGCAAGTGTGAAAGAGGCCTTAGGGACAATTTTTGGAAGCTTTGGAATATGAAAAAACATAACATACTGTATGTGCAGATGCGGTGTGTTTTTAAACATGCTGTTCGTTAATGCGGTCAAATATGCATTTCTTCATAGCTATGTATGTTAGTGTCACTCAGACATGATTTACTATTGCTGTCATTGCGTTCAAGAGCTTGGGGATGGGGGAGAGGGTGGAGAAAAAGCAAAAAGAACAAAGAGAAATGTAGTCTACAGTGTGAGGCTGTACAGTGTTTTACATACCAATTTCCTAAAAGGAATTGGAGCCAATTTGGTTCGGCACAAATTGAGAACCGAACCGAACTTTTAAAAAAAAAATTAGCAAATTGGAACCGAATCTCGACAGCTTCGCTTATCTCTAATCTATTACAATAGCTACTGTTTGCTATTTTACAAGATGTTTTTAATCATAACTTAACAAAAGAAGTCCTGGAGAAGTCTATGTATTTTACTGCATATTCTCATCTCTCAAGCTGTGGCACAAAGAATGGAAAGCTCCAGCTTTACCAACTAACTTAGACATCATCAGGAAAGTCAATATTAGCTATATGTTTGAAGCTGTGATAGCAATGACCTAACAGAGATGGGGTGCGTTTACACGAATCTGGGATCAGTGGATACACTTGACATACTGTACACTATAGTTGTCTAATGAAACCAATTCCCTTCAAAATTAGTAATGCATAGTAATGCACTGGGATCTTGACCAGTGTTACCCATTCTGCATGGTTGTTTTCCTTTTTTTTTCCTGATATGCCAAATTAGTAATGGAAATTGAGCAGGACAAATGCCACCTCGTCAATTGTATAAAAGAAGGAACACAAAATGAAGATTACTTTGTAAGTATAGAAATTACTGTACTGTTGTAATCACTTTTTGTTAGCGCATTTCCTGATTATGCTGATCGCTGAAGTGCTTCTAGGACTTGAAGCAAAAAGTTGTCAGTTCTCATGCAGCACCATGATTAAACATTACATGGTGCCCAAATCAAGGGCATGTCTGTGTAAAGCATGGATACACTGGGTCCTCCACAGGAAAAGGAACTCTTTATAGTTACAGTACTTTAAACTCTGCCTAATATGAGGAATCCTACTATATAAGCTCATAATGTCCTAACAGGGTATTGATGGGTTTTGTAATGCAGACAATCCTGCTAATATTAGCATACTAAAATGGCTTCTACCTCCAGTCTCCGTGTAAGACAGGCTTTACCAATGACACACAATCCTCTTGCTGCATCTTTTGGTCCCAAGATACTTTATAATTGTCCTAAATCCTGAGCGTGTACGGCCATCACTATGTTAGTTCAGTACCAGTAGACATTGTTTAGCTCACACTTCGCATCATATCTTTTTTCCCCGAGGGTGCCAGATCACTCAACAAAGACATGTCAGCCTCTTCCACTGAAATGATTGACACTCCCTGGGGTCTCAACATTCGCAGATTGCTGCTGGTAAACCTGGTTCCGTTCAGCTTCATTGGACAAACTCATTCTTGCTGAGCTTCTTTTTGTCCAGGCAGGTGAACATTGCTTGCTTTATAATTGGAAAGCCTCCGTTTAGGAATGCATTATTCACATTCTCAGACCGGGTTAGAGTGTCTTTCTTCACAGTGCATAGTCTTTGCCTCTAAGAGATGGATTAAAAAATAAAGAAGCCACATTCAGAAAACAAGAAGTTGGACATTTGAACGTTGTGTCAAATTAATGGTCAATTTACAAACCTTTCTTGAATGTGAAGAAAGCCCAGTATCCAGTGTGGGTTAAGTAAAAACCAAGCATTTTTCAGACATGACTAAAATCCAAAAGTGGCAGAAAAGTGCAACTCTGACACATTTTGGACCTACAGACTGTTCTACTCACAGCCTGTTGGTGCTGTTACTAAAAAACTTTTACATAATAAAACACATACAAAAAAAATCTTGCACATGCATATTAGAGAAGTAGCGCATCACAACTTTCCTGTTTCCACTATCCCATAAAGGGGTTATCCCTTGATTAATATATGACAATGACAATTTCTTTCTAATAAAGGTAGAACCAGCCCTGTACCTCACATGGATCCAGAGAACTCTCCATACATTGGTCCATTTGCTCTGCCACATTTATATCAAGCTGACAGCTAAGGGGTATGTCCTTTCTGCTGAAGCTCCCTCCCTATCACAGCTCAGGAGGCAGTTGAATAATGGATCTCAGCATGTGCGTTCACCTCAGTTTGGAGGACAGAGAAACAGGTGAAAGAACAAATGGCAGGTGGCGCAATACAGATACATTTTATTGAATAACTTAGTTTCTATACTAGATTTTTAATCATATGCAATTACAAAAGTATTTGCTGGTTTGAGAACTGCAGAGTATTTTTTGCGGGACAACCCCTTTGAAATCCGAACGGTTTGGAATATTTAGGCCCAGACAGTCCGCTGGGCCTCTTACATGTGCCTCACATCCTCTTTGTTGTACGTCATGGTACACTTTTAGTGGATATCTGAAGTAAAGGTGATTTTATTTTTTTATTTTTGCAATAAGCCCCTTTTTTGGAGTCATTTGTAGAGATGAGTGAAGTTTTGAAAAATGTGATTTGGCAACTTCGCCAAGTTACGTAGTAACATAGTAACATGGTTTATAAGGCTTAAAAGAGTCATCTGTCCATCCAGTTCAGCCTGTTAACAAGTATTTTTACTTGTTTTATATCTTGTTTCGTGTAAAATCTTATTTTTGGTAACAAATATTAGAATGTAAAATACAGCACTGAAAACACTTTGGCCTTATTCAGGCTCCATATTGGCTCCGACTTGTACAGAACGAAACATGGCACCTAGAGATGAGCGAACATATTTTTTAGAATCAGAATTCAACCAAAATTTTGGGTGAAATTCTGATTCCATATAATCATAATTTTAGGTGAGTCAACTCAGATTAAGAAAGAGAGATAGCAGAAAGAAAGAGAAAAAAAATGCTTTTCAGGGTAATTGAAACACTTTCGGGTCAAGTCGAATCAATTTGAGTCCGAATGAAATTGGTTAGTCAATTTGGTCCTGGATCAGATTTAGGGCTCATGGACACGGCATACGGCATACAGCGGGTCCGTAATACACAGGTGCCGTGTGCACCCCGCATCATGGATGAGAACCCATTCATTTGAATGGATTCACAATCTGCGAGATGCGGTGCGGTGCGAAACGAAGGGACGGATCGGAAGCCCACGGAAGCACTACGGAGTGCTTCCGTGGGTTTTCTGTCCGTGCCTCTGCACTGCAAATAAGTAGTGCATGTGCTACTCTTTTGCAGTGCGGATTGTCTGATGTCGATCACAGACCCCATTTAAGTGACTGGGTCCGCGATCTGCAGGCAGCGACCCCACAGTCGATGCTCGTGCATCGCGGTACGCAGCGCGGGCTCGGCCAGCACATGGTAGTGTGCATAAGCCCTTACAGAAATTTTATGATGTTACGGCCCCATACTCTACCTCTGTATGCCTATAATTTCATAAGGGAGTATATTTCAGAATTATTTGGAATCAGACACAAAAGAAAATTGTGCCATGTAGAATCCAATTCAGTGTTACGTAGTAAACCTCCATAATAAAGTGCCACAGGCAGGCTTTCTGCATACAGCTCTACTGTCTGCATAAAGCCTGACTATGACACATTGTGTGGCCTTTAAAGGGATTTCCAGCATTAGAAAAACATGACTGATCTTCCAGAAACAGCGCCACTGGTTGTGTGTGGAGCTGTATTGTCTCATTCACTTCAACAGAACTGAACTGCAATACCAGACACAACCTGTGGACAGGTGTGGGGCTGTTTCTGGAAGAGATCAGACATATTTTTCTTATCCTGGACAACTCCTTTAAGTGTTATGTCTACTGGAGTTTTATGTGTAATATGAAACTCTCCTTTAAATCTTTCTCTTACTAATAAACATAATAAAAATATAATGCCCCATTTGAACATAGGAGTTTTGGAATTATCAATTTTGTTTGCCGCCTCGGAAAGTATTAGATAGTTTCTCATGCTTTATTAAAACATCTCTCCTTCTGCTGGTTAACTAAAATGATCTATGATCGTCTAAAAACAATGTACTGTGCAGTTTCTAGGAAACAATGAGAAAAATATCCTCATATCTGCCAACGTGAAGTTGGAAGTTACTTTTTAAACATTTTACAAATCTTCTTTGAAAATAGCAAATCTATTCTATTAATGCAGGTAAATTATTTTCATAGAGAATCATTTGGGGAAGGCCGTTGCACAGTTTTAGCCTAATTAAACATTACAGGATTCTCTCTATTACCTGTACCGTGATTATGCTAAATATTTAATGCTGTAAAAGATTATCTGGTGCATCATCGACGTACCCTACAATCTGTTCTGTCTCTGAAGCGTGTGTTTTATGCCCTAATCTAGCTTAGGTAATGTGCTGGCTCTCCTTAAAGAGACCAGCTGTATATGGGGACTTATTGGCAATACTCCATACGAAAAAAAATATGCAAAGAGGTACCTCTTTGTTACACCCTAACTCCATACATTTTGAACCTTTTCGTTATGGGAACCTTCTCAAGTCTGACACCTTGCTATAATGTGTAAACAGGAAGTCTCTTTTATATGGCTGAATTCATGTAAACTACAGGATGACATCATAACCAATCAAATCCCTCCTGGCAGCTCTCAGGCCCCTCCCGGCTCTCCATATTCCGCTGTATAGCTATGTATTCTGTTGAAGATATAAAGTTGATTCTATCTAAAGGGCCAGGAGGGCAGATATATAGTAGGTGACTGTATACAGGAATTAGCAGCAGTTATATAAACCTGCTGACTCACACTGCCTGTGCTATCTGTGTGTGCTGACTATCCAGTGTAGACTTGCTTCACACTGGTCTCCTGCCTTCTGTATGTAAGAACTGACAGGGGAGAAAAAGATGACAAGGCAGAGAGGACAGAAAGGCTTAAGCTGCATCACATAGGAATACATAGAAGATATGCAGTGTAAGGGGACAGCAGCTGTGTCCCTAATCCCTCATGGCTACCCTCAGAGGACTCAGAGCAGTGCAGTGTGGTGAGACTGCACCCCCTCTGTCTCTGCAAAGTCAGTTCTATTATTTTGTGGAACGGAAGTGCGGATGGGGACAGCACACTGTGCACTGACGGCATCTTTTGTGGCCCCATTGAAAATGAATGGGTCTGCACCCGCTCCGCAAAATTGCAGAACGGATCCGGACCCATTTTGCGGACGTGTGAATAGACCCTAATAGAGTCCCACCAATAGTAATAATTTTCTGCCAGGGTGCACTTAGTGTTAACAGTGCCCCCAATAACAATGATGTCCCTGTTGCAGTGCGACACCACCCCCATACTAGTAATCATGTTCCCCATATAGCTCCAGTAGCAATAATTCTCACTATAATGGCAGTATAAAAATGCCGCCTTACAATGTGCAACAATACAAAACAATACCCCCTTAAAATATGTTCCAGTACATCAAGTGCCATCTGAAAGTTCCTCCAGTGTTCCCCATAGTGTTTCCCATAATGTGTGCCAAAACAAGGACATCATTATATTTGCCAGTACAAAATGCCCCTATTTAGTGCCCCAGTATATATCCTGGTAATGCTCCTCTTAACTCAACCCCAGCCCCCCCACCTCCCCCACCGATGGTAAAAAATGAAAAACAATAAACTCAACCACTTACTGTACCTCCATACAGCTGACAGCAATGTGGTGCAGGCCTCTTATGTCCTGCTTCCTAAGCTGTACATTGCCCAGGTCAGGCGGTCAGCCTTCTGTGCTAGCCTCTGATAGGCTTCAGGTCTAGTGCTTATAGCCTATCAGAGGGAATTGTGGGGCAGAAAGACATTGCTCCCATGCCCAGCTGCAGCATCTAACTGTATCACTGTCCTGAGGATGACGATACATAATTGGCAGTGTGTCACTAGCAAGTGGGATCCTGTGGGCCCTCCTGGTTTAGGGGCCCAGTCACAATTGCGATCGCTGCGACCCCTATAGTTACAACCCTGATTCCCACCCCCTATTTAATTAACCTGAACAAAGCCAACATGCATGCTTATGGGGAGCAGATGGCAAAGTCTGTCCATGGCCAGCTTTAGAATAACAATTTGATCACAGCTGTAAGTTGTCAGGTATCTAATAACGTACCTTTCCTATTGTCACCACCATTAACCCTACACCTACTAGATATAATAAAGAGATAAAATATGAGGACTTAAAATTCTATTTATTGATTAATTTTATCATCTTGGAGTACATGCGAGTATATGATGAGACATCATTCACAACTTCCAGCAGCCAGTATTTCTCCTTTCCTTGGTAATGTTCAGAAACCTCCTCAGGTACCAAAAAATCCATCTAGTGTAAAACAGTAGAACAGTGGAGGGGAAACATGGGGGTGTAACTCTAGTATCTATATTTCATTGAAACAGCATATGAGAGAGAGGGGAGTGAGAGCAGAAGAAGAAGACATTTCATTGACCTTGAGGTCACCAAGAAAAGCCCAAAAATTTTGCAACTATGGAACAAGAAAATGTGCAATTAGAAATGCTCAAAAGGCCGAAATCTGCAGGTTAGGACTTATATATAATGGACATGCTAAGATTTTAGTATAATTACCCATAACATGCAGCTAGAGGAAGAAAGTTCTCACACTTGTGTGTGTGTCCATGCACTATAAGGGTAAATAAATAGAAAGCAGTGTTCAGAAAAGTCACTGTGTCCTGTATTCTCACATCATCTGGTAAATAACTGGAGGTAACGGGAGTCACAGGAGGCCTTAATGAGACGAAAAAACAAGGTCTCCTGCTCCAGATCCAACCTCTCCCTGCACCCACCATTAGTTAATTGCTTAATTAATATCCAAGATGACATGAAAGGACGAGGAGCGTGTTTCCATAATTACTCATCCAGCCTGTAAACTCATTTTCTCTGTAGAACATCACCACCTAACATACACTGCACATGCAAACCATTGCAAGACTAATATCTCTATCATCATTCTATTCTGACAGATGTAAAGATTGCATCCTGGTACCAGGGTCAGAAGTAATATTAAGATAAATGATGCATGGAAGATTTCTAAGTTATATCTTTATAACTATATAAAAAAGAAGTTTTCCTGAATAGTTTTTCTAATACACTATCTATCCTTTACAATATGCCAAAAAACCGAGCGTATATTGTAGTACTATGAAATGAAGTGAATGGAGTAGAACTTTTGAAAAGCAATTAATCCAAAACATGGTTGCAGATGTTCCCCTGACCAGACTTAGGATACTTTCACACTTGCGTTGGTGCGGATCCGTCTGTTTATTTGCACAGACGGATCCGCACCTATAATGCAAACGTTTGTATCCGTTCAGAACGGATCCGTTTGCATTAGGTTTAAAGAAAAATGACAAAGTCCAAAACGGATCCATTTTGAATTACATTGAAAGTCAATGGGGAACGGATCCGTTTTCAAATGCACCATATTGTGTCATTGAAAACGGATCCGTCCCCATTGACTTACATTGTAAAAAAAAAAAACGGATCCATTAGGCTCCGCCTCTTCAGACAGATACCAAAATGCTGCATGCGTTTTGGTGTCCGCCTCCAAAACGGAATAGAGGCGGAACGGAGCCTAACTGATGCATTCTGAACTGATCCTTATCCATTCAGAATGCATTGGGGCTTAACTGATCCATTTTGGACCGTTTGTGAGAGCCCTGAAACGGATCTCACAAACGGAATCCAAAACGCTAGTGTGAAAGTACCCTTAGGATAATCAGGGATGGGCAAACTGCGTCTCTCCAGCTGTTGCAAAACTACAACTCCCAGCATGCAAAGACTGCTTACAGCTATCAGCCTACAGCAGGGGATGGTGGGAATTGTAGTTTTACAACAGCTGGAGAGCCGCAGTTTACCCATCCATGGGATAGGTCATCAATCTTTAACTTGATGACTACTTAAACGTTTTATCTAGTCTTTGGGAACATGCTAAAGAAATGCAGATAACATGTAGTAACATAGTAACATAGTTTGTAAGTTGAAAAAAGACATTTGTCCATCCAGTTCCCCCTGTTATCCTGCAAGTTGATCCAGTGGAAGGCAAGGAATAGTCTGAGGTAGAAGCCAATTTTGCTCATTTTAGGGGAAATAATTCCATCCTGACTCTAATCAGGCAACCAGAATAACTCCCTGGATCAACGACCCTTCTCCAGAAATCTAATAGCTATAACCTGTGATACTTATTTGCCATTTCAGATAAGCCATATTGCGTATTGTTTCTGAGTGTGTTTCTGAGTAAATTATAGCCAATACTGATATATCACATGACCAATGAAAAAATCTGAGCTGAATTCAATATGGAGGCTTTCAAAATGGCCACCAAAAAAAGTTTCCTCCAATAAATAATGCAGCCCCCCCATATACAAGAATATAAGTTACTATAATACTGCTCCTAAAAATAAGAAAATACTGCCCCTGTACAAGAAAATAATACTGTACACTGTACAAGAAAATAATTACTACAATACTGCCTCCTATGTACAAGAATATAAGTACTACTGTATAATACTGCCCCCCCATATATAAGAATATAATGACTATAATACTGCAATAAGCAAAACAACAAGGTAGTCACAATCAATTTGGAGACCCTAAGTCACTCCTTTTCTCAAGTATCCTTAAAACTTAGGGCTCATACACACAAACGTATTTTTTTTCTGTGTCCCTTCCGTTTTTTATTTTTTTTTATGACCATATGCAGAACCATTTATTTCAAAGGGTCCACAAAAACAGCAGAAGTTACTCCGTGTGCATTCTGTTTCCGTATGTCCACTTGTCCGTTCTGCAAAAAAAAGAACATGTCCTATTATTGTCCGCATAATGGACAAGGATAGTGCTGTTCTATTAGGGGCTAGCTGTTCCGTTCAGCAAAATACAGAATGCTCACGGACGGCATCCGTATTTCTCGCCAATCCGCGTTTTGCGGACCACAAAATACATAGTCGTGTGCATGAGCCCTTACTCTGATCTCTTTGTGGCCTTGACGGATATTTGATTAACTTCTTTCTTTCCGTTTACCTGTTGTAAAGTGATCGGCAGTTCTTGAGTACAAACGGATGGTTATTATAGTATAAGAATGAATCCTATCTCCAATGGGGAAATAAGACAGAGAATGGTTGCAGGCCTGCACTCCCAGCACAATGCATCACAGGGAACATGCAATAAAGGAAGTTTGTGATCTTTTCTCTCCACCTGATAGAACTGAATGCAGCAATAAGAATATCCATGCTTTGCACACCAGACAAATAACAGGTTTAGTAGACACCATAGAGAAGTCTCATTACTGGCAATGTCCAGTGGAGCAGACAGCTGCTTTCTCCTTGGCACTGGGGATTAATGGGGCCACTTCAGCCTCTCGCACAGGTACTGCTATAGCCTTTCATTTCACTAAACAAGCACTCTACCATCCAGCTGCATGGTTCCGTTTTCTGAGGAGCCCAATGTTCTTTTCCTCGCCTAAATCAAGTCTGAGGACTCACTATTCACACCGGGCCACTTCGACAAGATTAGGTTAGGGCTCGTGCACATGACCGCATGTATTTTGAGGTTTGCAAAAAAAACGGATCTGCAAAAAATACGGATGATGTGCGTATATTGCAGAACGGAACAGCTGGCCCCTAATAGAACAGTGGAACGGAAATATGGACATACGGAAACAGAATACAGAGCAAGTATCTGTGGGGTTTTTTGAGGACCCTTTGAAAGGAATGGTCCCGCATACAGTCCGCAAAAAAACCCGGAACGGGCACGGAAAGAAAATACGTTTGTGAGCATAAGCCCTTAAAGAGGACCTTTCACCTGTCTAAAGTTTGTTAGTGAAAGGTATGTACATGCAGAGCGGCACCCAGGAATGTCCCTGCACTTACTTGTATCCCTGGGTGCCGCTCCGTTCGCCCGCTGTAGCCCCCGGTACCGGCGCATGTGCTGAGGCTAATTTTGCCTTGGGCGGAGACATCCTCTTTTGCCCTGGGTGTCTCCTTCTCCCAGGCTGGAGCACTGGCCAATCGCAGCGCTCAGCTCATATCCAGGGAGGTTGCAGGATATGAGCTGAGCGCTGCTATTGGCAATTGCGGACAAGAATAGGACATGTTCTATATTTTTGTGGAACGGAAGTGCAGACCCGGAAGTGCAGATCCGCAATTCCGGATCTAAACGGGACAAAGTCTGTCCCCATAGAAATGAATGGGTCCGCAATTCCGTTCCGCAAACAGAATTGGGGATGTGTGAATGGGGCATAAGGGTCCCTTATCACCGCCAGTTAGTTAGCTACTTGTTAGGTAGTTAGCGCCCAGCCCACCGCAGTCACTGATTTTGGCAGAGATTTTTTCATCCACATTGATTGATGCGAATGAAGAAATCTGTGCCGTTCATTTTTTTTTTTTCAGCCCAGAGGCTGAACGAAAAAAAAAAATCTCATTACCCGTATGCTCAATATAAGGAGAATAGCAGAAACTCCTAATGCTGGCAATACATGTAATGATTGCTGAGACCCCTCAAATGCCAGGGCAGTACAAACACCTCACATGTGACCCCATTTTGGAAAGAAGACACCCCAAGGTATTCTGTGAGGGGTATGGTGAGTTCATGTAAAATTTTATTTTTTTGTCACAAGTGGAATATGAGACAATGTAAAAAAATATATATATATATATTTAAATTTCCGCTAACTTGTTCCAAAAAATAAATAAAAAGTCTGTGAACTCGCCATGCCCCTCACGGAATACTTTGGGGTGTCTTCTTTCCAAAATGGGGTCACATGTGGGGTATTATACTGCCCTGGCATTTTAGGGGTCCTAAAGCGTGAGAATCCAAATGCGTAAAAATGCCCTGTGAAATCCTAAAGGTACTCATTGGTTTTAGGGCCCCTTTGTGAATCTTGGCTGCAAAAAAGTGGCACACATGTGGTATCGCCGTACTCAGGAGAAGTAGGGCAATGTGTTTTGGGGTGTATTTTTATGTATACCCATACTTTGTGTGAGAAATATCTCTGTAAACGACAACTTTTTAAATTTTTTTATACAAAGTTGTCAATTTACAGAGATATTTCTCTCACCCAACATGGGTATATGTAAAAATAAGCCCCAAAACACATTGCCCTACTTCTCCTGAGTATGGCCATACCACATGTGTGACACTTTTTTGCAGCCTAGGTGCGCAAAGGGGCGTAAAGTCCAACGAGTACCTTTAGGTTTTACTGGGCTGCTCACAATTTAGCCCCGCCCAAAATGCCAGAACAGTACAAACACCCCATGCCAATGTGGCATAGACTGACACTCAGAAGGTGCCAGTGTCCTGCGGTAGAGTATGTACACACTTAGGATTGCGATATGTCACTGGCACTACCGCAACTGATGCCAGTGCGCCAATACAGACACATTTAATGCATCGAATTGATACACACCAAAAATTTTCCACCAGCTCAGGGGGGTGCCAATGGGGAGCCCATGTGCTCCTACGTTCGCCAACCTCTACCTGGGCTGGTGGGAGAGAGAGGTAATTTTTAGTGATGACCTCGCACAGTGATGATTAACCTTATAGAGACCGAGTGCCCAAACTGCAACCCAAAACCCACTTATTTATCGCGAAGTGCCAACATGACAATTTACCCTGAATACTAATATAACATATCTTCTATGCACTTTATCATATTAGCTATAATAGCTGCCCACATTCATTGCACTGCCTGTGTTGTTCATAGTGGGCCCTGCGCAGATGAATGGCAGAAAAAGTCTAAGGCATATTGTTACACCTTAGACTTCTTCCAGGGTGTGGGTGCCCACAGAGAGGGCTCTGAGTGCCACCTCTGGCACCCGTGCCATAGGTTCGCCATCACTGACCTAGCACATTTCACATCGTCCATACCGCTATGGATCAGATTCATAGATGACATCCTGATCCTATGGATGAATGAGGAGGAACGTTTTCATGAACTGGTAGCCACACTGAACAGCAATTCACTTGGTTTACCTCAGAAATGAGCAAAACCAAAATCTCTTTTCTTGACCTGTCTATTTCACTTAGCACCACTGGCCAGATTGTCACAAAAATCTTTAGGAAGCCTACTGCCACTAATAATCTTCTTAAATGGGATAGTGGTCATCCATTGGCATTAAAGAAAGGCATCCCTAAAGGCCAATATCTGAGAATCAGAAGGAATTGCTCCCAGTTATCAGATTTTAGGAAGGATGCAAAAGAACGCCAGCAAAGGTTCATCAATCGGGGTTATCCCCACAGTGTCCTTAAGCAAGCGTACCACCACTCGTTAAGTATTAACAATGAATTACTCCTTACCCCCAAAGCAACAACCGATGAGGGAGACAACATATGCATCATTGGTACCTTTGATAAGGCACATAGTGTGGTGAGACAGGTACTGGAAGACAACTGGGACATTCTGCTTTCTGACTCTGACATTGGGAAAATTATTTCTCAAAAACCAGCAATAACTTATAGGCGGAGTCAGAATCTCAGAGATTAATTGGTGCACAGTTTCTATCAAAATCCACCACAGCAATCCTGGCTGCGTAATACCTTGGTGGGCACATACCCCTGTGGATCCTGCAAATTTTGCTGTTATATACAGAAAGGAAAAACGTTTAAAGACAGTAGTGAAGAGAGACAATTTTTCATTCGATCTTTCATTAACTGTAAATCAGAAGGGGTCAAAACCATGTGGACTAAATGAGGTCATATCATACACCTCATTTATCTAGCCACACTGTCCATCCTCAATGATTTGCATATATGTCCTCACTGAGTTGTCATCTTGCATTAGCTGATACATCGTTACAAGTGGGTGGCTATTATTTTACTTAGCGATACATGTTAGTTGCCACAGTTCTATCTGCTAATGACAAATACATCTATGTTTATGTGGAGCATGTTTCTATTTGTGTATTGCTCCACACATGTTCTGCCGACATTTGGAATCAGCATCTTTTAATACATATACAGCCACAGGTATATCAAATCTATTCCTATTGTCATATTGGGAGTGATTATTTGTCCTCCACATCCATATACCTACGTCCAGCACATTTCCTTATCCTCCAGCGGCTTTATTCATACTGATCTATGTGTGATGACAGGCATCTCATCTGCTCAAGGTTCACATTGTCCCGGTATACTGTGGCCGTCATGTTCCTACTATTCTTGCTACTCCACGCATTAGTGCTGCCGGAGGGAGTACAGTAAGGCCCCGCCCGGACCAACCTGGCAATGTGGACACTGACCACTGGAGGTGTCGGCAGCAAGGGACACTCCACGTGGGCGTAGCTTCTTCTCTTCAAAGTGAGGCGTGCGAACGGCCTCTTCGCACCGAGGCTCCCATCTGAGCTGCACGTGTTATTCAATGCTGGCCCTCTGACCGGAGGTGGGGGGGGGGGCTAATTATGGTATGGCAAATTGGCTACTTGGACTGTGGACAATGGAATGGAGTGGATTGGCACTTATTGGGCCTGGGGCACATGATGGGGGGCTAATTATGGTATGGCTACTTGGACAATGAAGTGTGGGCATATGGCTAGTGGCTACTGGCACTGGCACTGTGTGTGGCACATTATAGGGAGGGCCTATGCTATGGCTACTACTGGCAGTCAGTGTCAGTCTGGCACTTAAGGGGGGGCCTATGGCTACTGGCACATTATGGGGGGGGGCTTATGGCTACTGGCACATGATAAGGGGGCCTATGGCTACTGGCACATGATAGGGGGGCCTATGGCTACTGGCACATGAATGGGGAGTCCTATGTCTACTGGCACATGATATGGGGGCTCTGGGTACATATCACATGATAGGGGGGCCTATAGCTACTGGCACATGATAGGGGGGCTCTGGCCACTGGCACATTATTGGGGGACATCTATGGGGGCACTTATTACTGGCACATTGGGGGCACTTTTTACTGGCACATTATTGGTCGGCACTATAGGGGCATCTACTGAGGCCACAAAAAAGGGTTGTTTTATATGGGGGCTCTGTATAGGGGCATTTTATACTGGGACACATTATGGTGGGTACTGTGGGGAAGGTGGGAGAGGAGTATTATGGGATCATCTACGAGGGCACTAAGAAGGGGTATTTTATACTCACAAATTATCAGGGACACTGAGGGCATCTACTGGGGCACTATATATGGGTTATTTTATACTGGTACATTATGGGGGGCACTAGGTGGGAGGGGGGAGAAGAGCACTATGGGGGCATTTACTGGGGGCACTATATAGGGGTATTTTATACTGGCACATTATGGGGGCACTATGGGGACATTAGCTGAACTGGGGGCATTACAAGGGGGTATTTTTTGCACTGTCACATTATAAGGAGAATTATTTCTACTGGGGGGGGGGGGGTCATTATGGTGGGCTTTATTACTCCCCCATGGTATGAGCCCCCTATTAGCAGCACTCTGCCCGTTCTCCAAATCCTTATTATGAAATCTTTCTCATTAGGATAAAACACATCAGCTCCGCCGACCCCCCGGCCAAAGTGTTGAAGTGTCCGAGATCCCCAAGGGTCAAGCCAAGTAATTGTAAGTTTTCATATAAAATATGTTTATGTTATACACATATAACATACACCGTGCCCCACAATATACAGTTTCTTCAGCTAAAGTCATCAAGGGCCCCATTTCACCTAGAACCGGCCCTGGTGACAGTCACTTCTTTATACTATGCGATCGCCGAATCAGATCGGCATCGCATAGTACTGTCCTGTGTGTGTGTGGCTCCTCCCCAGCTTTGCTGTGCGGCCGAGTAGCGTGACCGCGACCGCATGATGATCTTGTAAAAGTAAGTGTCCCTGAATGGCAGTTAGGAAATGTGGTCACCCTAACCCCGACCCATTCAACTTGAATGGGACCATGATTCATCCGCACCACAGAAAAAAAAATAGGACATTCAAGTGAAATTTTTCAGGCCACAATACAGGCCAGTCACACGTTCGTGTGTATGAGCCCTAAAGCATAAACTGTTTACCCTGTGACAATTAACAAAGTGCTTTTGGCTTCACAACAGCCACATATTGCCCACGGTGCAGCGTAACCCGTGAACTCGCCTGAAAGCCTCTTTTTAGAGCTCTTCAATTTGCCATTTTTAATAATGCATTATTAATTTGTCAATTAAATGCTGTCCTCCCACATTGTATGTGCTTTTTGGGACCTATAGCATTGTTCTTAGATTGCGAGATTTATAGTGAAGACTGACACACACATGTAACCCTAAAAAAATGATATGCCAGTCAGTTTATGAAAAGCTGGGTGACTGTAATTGCTGCCATTAGTCACACAAACATGAAGAATTTTTTACCCTTACATTTTTCATTTAAAATAATTTTGACTCACATGTATCTTGCTGGGAAATTTGTAAGGAAGAGCTGCTATTTTGGTACATTGTTCATACCCCCTACATGGTTTAAAACTCCGTCTTGACAATTGATGGCGCAGATTTGGGCTGTTAATGAGATCTCCACATTGACTTTGTACATAGGACTCTAGAGTAAGGAAATAAAGCAAGGTTAGTCTGCTGCTGGTCAGGAGGACAGCTATTAATGTAAGCACTAGTGGCTAATATACCCATTTAGGTGACATGATTTATGAGGTGGCCGGCTGCGGGGCATAGTCTCAGCTGGAAACTGTTCGCCACTCGAAAATTCCAGCTGCTTTCGGTTACATCCGACAAGCAACCTTACAGCAGGCACCAAAAGTCATAGATCTCTGCTGGAAGTTCTGAAGTCTGAAAGAAAAACTAAACAGAAAAAGCTGCAAGCTCTGCAAAAAGACGCAATGTGATCCCTAAGGAAGCCAAACCAAGAGCATACAAGGAAAATAGAAGATAAACGATCACACGGTGGCTCTGCCCTAAGCTATAGGTTTGTTGGTGATTTTGTAAGACTATTTAGGTTTATGGTATCCAGATGAACGGCTTAAACTAGCTGGAAACTGTGAGAAATAGCGCCACCCTTGTTAATGGCTGTCTCTGATATTGCAGTTCAGCCCCATTCAAGTGCATTACTAGACGAAACCTATCGACAACAGTGACACTGTTTCAAGGGAAAGGAGCAGACCCTTTTTTTATGCAACCTGTGTAATGTACAGTAATTTATTTTCTAAAAATGTGTTTTGAATGAATTAGGCAGTAGGGGCCACTGTTCTATTGATCTCCATGGCAATTATTTGCCAGTAACTGAGGTTAAAGGCGTACTCCCACCTCAGACATTGATGGTATATTGATAGAATATGCCATAGCTGTCAGATAGGTGCGGATCCCACCTCTGGGACCCACTCCTATCTCCTTAACGGACTGTTAAAGTGAAGCAAGAGTGATCACGCTAATGGGACATCTAAAAATGTGCTGTGTGCCTGGTTATTGTTTTTCGGCAGTTCCATATAGATGAACGAAGGGTGGACATGTGCGACGTACGAGAGCGACAAAGAGTCCCTTTAAGTAATATTCGTGATGCCAGTTGCAGTGAAGCAACAACTGGACAGAGTCCCTTTAAGAAATTGTGTTGGTGGTGGTACCCAGGTGTAGGAATGGCCGAGTGGTATAGGGTGGCCTCAAATGTCCCTTTATGTTGAGTACGAGTGTCACGGTGCTCCTACCTGATACAGCTGGAACCCCAGGCGTTGGCTCCGAAGCAGACAAGTATGAAAGATGAAAGAAGTAACTTGAGTCCAAACCTAGTATGAAGTTCAATAGCAGCTTTACTTAAATAAACGGTCATCAAAAAGTCTTCAAACTTCGTCTTGGTCCCAGCAGACTTTAGCATTATACTCTGGCACGCAAACGCAACTCAGCTAAATCTGTTGCTCTCTGACTCTGCTGTATTGACAGGCTTGCTGTATAACTTAGCTTCTTCGTTATGCTGCAACTTCTCTCTTTGTAGTCTGTCTCGTAATTAGGCCAGGGAAATCTCCTCCTGCCTCCTGAGGCGCCAAACTGTGGCCTTCATATCCAGTAGAGCTGAAGGTGCTCTCGCTGGCTTGGCTTTGCTTGGCCTGGGCACATGGGCCAGCAGAGACATGCCCAGCACTTGCTCCTTCCCCGAGCTGGGGGTAAGCTAGACTGCCACTAAATTTGGACCCACCCTTCCTCGCCCACTTCTCCACAGAGGGAGTTTAGAATGGAATGGAAAGCTCCATTGTACCTAACTGTAGCTCTGCCATATTTGTTGCCACCTGCTGGTGAACCATGCACATTAGGGTGGTGTCACATCAGCGTTATGTATTCCGTTATGGCTTTCCATTATAGCATGGTCCTAACGGAATCCTGTCGACAGGACTTTTTTTGTCGTTCTGCATAATGTAATGGGACAGATCCGTTATGATCCCCATCGATTTCTATTATAACGGAAAGCAAAAAGGAATGCCTTTTAAAGTCAATGGGCACATGACAGATCTGTCCCATTTCTGTTATGCAGGACTGGGCACCTGCATAATGGAAACCAGGACTGAGCCGTTCTGCTGCCCATAGTCTTGTATTATGAAGGATCAAAACGGAATGCCTCTTAAAGGCTTCCATTTTGATTTCTGTCTTATGGATTCCGCTATTTTCCGTTATAACCATGTTTGCAGAAGAGGCTGTGTTTCTAGGTGACCTGACAACCAATTCTCTTGGCTACTTCTTCCCCATTGCTTTTACAGTTCTGGTGGAGATTCAACCATACTCCTAACTTTAGGTGCTAGCAAACTATAAGGCCCATTTCACACGAGCGAGTATTCTGCATGAGCGCAATGGATGATGCAAACGCATTGCGCTTGCACACGGAATCCGGACCCATTCAGTTTAATGGGTCTGTGAACCCATTAAAATGTTGGTTTTCACACATCACTTGTGCGTTGCGTAAAAATCGCAGCATGCTCTATATTCTGCAATTTTCACGCAATGCTGGCCCCATCGAAGTGAATGGGGCTGCGGGAAAATCGCATCGCATCCTCAAGCAAGTGCAGACACGATGCATTTTTCACGGATGTTTGCTAAGAGATGTTGTTTGCAAACATTTAGTTTTTTATCACAGGCATGAAAACGCATTATATCGCATTGCACCCGAATGATAAAAACTGAAACAACTGAATGCGGTCGCAAACAAAACTGAATGCACTTGCTTGCAAAACGCGCAGTTTTCACTGAACATATTCGCAAAGCATCCGGACCTAATCCGCTCACGCTCGACTGCAAGGGGCCTAAGGGTCACATACTATGCATTCTAGAAAACTAGGAAAGTTCATTATGTCTAGCGATTCAGTGATGCCTCTGACTCATATAAACTAGGCAGATTTGCCTTCAGGGAAAGCTGATTGATAATCCCTGTAGAACCTGTAAGGGTACAGTCACACGGTCAGGTTTCTGCATGCAGTTTTGGAAGCCAAACCCAGATGTTAATTTAATAAGAGAAGTCTTATATGTCCTTTGTACTTTCTCTCCTTTTATTTTGTTTTCCAAAACTACATGCAGAAACCTGACCATGTGGTCGTACCCTCAGTTGATCATTACCCAGCTTTCTGAGAAACAGATATAACTAGAAAAAAAATAGCTGAAGAGGTGGGTACCCAGGGACATAGTCATAATTTTTTCTCAGGGAGTAGGCTATTATTTTAGAGGAGAATAATCATTACCCCTCCTGAGGGACAAGATCAAGAAAAAAAAAATAAACTACTCTGTCTGGTCAGCCGCCGATGCCCTTTTAGTGCCCCTCTGTGTATTCTTTCAGGGAAGGGATCATAGTAACAGGATATGTGAAGTCCTTTGCCCCAGGTGGACACTTTATTATGAGAACCATTATGAAATGTGAGGCATTCTGCAGTCCAAGGGCACATCTTGTCCTGGATCTCCTCGGGGGTAACATTATCTAGATGTAATGCTCCCTTACACTTCTTATTTGGTGCCTTATTCTGGCAGCTTCAGAAATACTGGAGACATTTATCAAAAGTTTTACCCTGGGCAAAAAATACTGACATGTTTATCAATAAGAATATCCAACTTTTTCCTGGAAAAACATGTTTTGTTTCTTAGGCTGAAGGAAAGTTTTAATGTCTTGTCTCAGATGGTTGTAGCTTGAAGTTACTGAATATGTGTACAGAGAAGAAGACTGATGTAGACCACAGATAGAAGGGTCATAGTGGGTCATTGAGTAAATTGGCATAACATGTAAATTATTTGTTTATTCTGTCCTGCATCATGAATGCACTAGACCAGGGATGCCCAACATGTGGCCCTCCAGCTGTTGCAAAACTACAACTCCCAACATGCCTGGACATTCTACAGCTAGTAGGGCATGCTGGGAGTTGTAGTTTTGCAACAGCTGGAGGGCCGTAGGTTGAGCATCCCTGCACTAGACAACCAGTTCACTCTCATACAGCACATAAGGACCCCATTTAAATTTAATAGCTGTTGGACATAGATATAATTAAGCATTCTTCTCAGCACAGACAGGACAAGTGAACTATTGGTTTTCTGCCCTGCCATTTGGCACTCTGTTGTGATGCAGGCGCCGTAATGATGTCATCATGCTGCCTACTACATTCCACAGATGCCAGCCTGGCCTAAAGAGGCCAAATCAGCATCACTGGATCAGGCGAAGGTAAGAATTATACAAGCACAAAGAGAGCATGAGGGCACAGAAAGCATGGGAATACAGAGGACATGGGGGCTAGCAATTCGATCAGAGTTTAACTATAATCAATGTTTATGAGTAGAGTTGAGCGAACTTCTATTTTTAGTTCGGCGTCCAAAGTTCGGGTTCGGGTTATCATAGCATCCGTTATGGATTCCGCTACCGCGGACCATAACGGCATTTGGAATCCATAAGGGGATGCTTCATTAAACCCGAACGTTGGACAACCCTAAGGACCTGGGGTGACGTCACCGTCATGTGATCAGTGCAGGGGGGTGGCTCAAAACTGGATCACCTCTTATCCAATCCAGTGCTGAGCCACACCCCCTGCACTGATCACATGACGATGACGTCACCCCAGGTCCTTAGGGTTGTCCAAGGTTCGGGTTCAATGAAGCAGCCCCTTATGGATTCCAAATGCCGTTATGGTCCGCGGTAGCGGAATCCATAACTGGATGCTACGATAACCCGAACCCGAACTTTAGACGCCGAACTAAAAATAGAAGTTCGCTCAACTCTATTTATGAGATCAGGAGATCAAAGATAAGCCGTCAGCTGATGGGACTGCAAAGTGATACTCTGCAAACAGACTGATTTTTAACCCCTGTATTTCAAAAATGACTACAAAAATTACAAAAAGGCCAATTGATGAAAATGATTTCTAGCCCCAAATAAGTAAAATGCAGTCATAAATATGCCCTGAATGTGTCCATTGCCTTTCAGCTATTTTTCTACTAAACTGGAATTTTTTACTAATTACTAATGAATAATAGCAATGGGAAAGGTGTAATGTACTCTAATGACTGAGACTTATATACACATCCCAACCAGTTTAAATAAAATCTTAATCCGGTCAAACCCATTATGCTGTAGATGTCAATAGTTGTGACTCCACCATGTCTCAAAGCATGGAACAATTCCTGTACAAAGAATTGCTTTATTTATCCCTAGTACCAGTAGAAATTTCACCAGTTACTGGATACTTGAACTACTGAAACATATCTGACAGAAGATCTCAAACCTATTACTCACATTTTCCAGATTTTTCAATTGATTTAGAAAATTACTTTCCTCTTTCTCATAAAATGTTAAATTAGGAGTCAAACCGAACCTAGTCATTAAATCTGATATAATAGATTATAACTGGGTTGTACTGTTAGCCCATGAAGCAGAGATTAGTCAGCTTGTGTTGAAAAAAAAATAAGCTGGACATGGGATATAAAAATATTAGGGTACAATAGACAATCTGTTGAACTGCCACTTAACCTTTATTCTCCCGACTGATGTCACATCTCTGTGATTGTTCAGAAACCTCATCAGACACCAAATAATTCATGTAAATGTAAAAAGTAAATAGAATCTTGGAGGAGAGGTGTTGGGATGCAGCTTCAGTTTCTCTCTCTGTATCAGTATGTGGGACCGCAAACATAGTTCCAGGAAGCGCCTAGTAATTTAGAAGGCATGGAAAAATAAAATACATGGATGGATAGGTAGATAGGTAGATAGATAGATAGATAGATAGATAGATAGATAGATAGACACATAAATAGATAATACAAGACTGTAGCTATAACAAGAGAAATCCTTAACTTGTCTCTAACGTTTCCCACAATTTTGCATAAATGAATACTTCACCGACCACAAGAAACTTTGTAATATGTTTTATCAGTGAGAAATATCTAGTTATCCTGTTACTAGCTGTTTACCTCTCTCTCCTCCCCCATGCTAATTGCTTTTCTCTTTGAAAAATGCTGAAATTACCTCTAGAGGGGAGGGAGGAGGAGTGAGTAGCAGCTTGATTGAGACAGAGGAGAAACACACAGTTAATAAGATGGCTGGAGATACATGGCCTGAGATATAAACTTCCTTAGTGCTTTATTTGTAAGCATATAGATCAGTACCTCTCCGTTATGTCTTCCATGAATAAAAAACCTTATTGTCCAGAGTCCACTGTTTTTGGCTCTGCCAGATTTATAGAAGTAGGCCACCCTCACCACAAACAAGTTCAGATATTTTGATCCGCGGTGCCGATATCCCGAACCAGAAATCCAAAGCAGCTGGGAAGACCAAGTTCCTCCTCTCCACACAGGCACACAGACAATCACTGCAAGCTGGCCATGTTGCCTCTCTCTCTCTCTCTCTTGGTTTCCTCCTCTGGTAATACCTCTCAGAGACAAACCAGAGAAGATCCAAGATAGTGAAGTACTGCCACACTAGGTTCAGCCAAGGATATTTATTATACTTACAGGATATTATATAAAACACGCATGTAATAAAACCAGTTGTCCTGGCAAGCCCGAGCCAGGTTTTACCACGCTTTTTCAAGGGCCTCTTCCATGAGCATACCTCTGAGTGAATAAGAGAAGGATATACAGCAGATTCTCCTCTACTTTCTGTGGGCAGTGGATGGCAGCAAGTCTCCATCTGCCATGTCCGAGAGAACTGCACATTAGACATTCAGCATGCACTGCACAGTCATATAGTGTGCAGAAATACTGTTATCCATGAGCACACATTGTAATATTGAGTAATGCACAGTTTGTTGAAAGGTTAGTGATGCTTTAACTTATAGCGGAAAGAGGGTTTCCTCAACCACATAGAAGGGAATTCTTTACTTTAAGAACAGTGAGACTATGGCCCTTCTGCCAATAGAATTTCTGATGGCAAACTTACTAAAAGAGTTCAAAAAGTGCCTTGATGCATTTCTTGAGAGCAAAAATATTACAATTTATAGTTACTAGAATTCTGGCGATGGGTTATTATGCAGCAAGCCAAGGAGGAGCGAGCGGAGGATGAGAGTGGTAATGGCTCTGGTAATGATAGTTGTGCACACGGAAGACAGTAGTAATCCTCACAATAATGCTTCCTAGGGCTATGAAGTGATAGAAGGGAACACCCTTTCTCACAGCACACCCAACTCCTGCCTGGTGGTACTTGTGGTGCACTTGGAGTTAATTGTTTTTGAAGGATGCAAGGCTGGAGTGTAGAAGCAGATGCAATGGCTGTCGAGTGGTGACGGAGATAGATACCAGGCTAATGCTAATATAATTAATTAAGTCTCTCTTTACTAAAGTTCAGGATAGGAGTAGTATTACATCCACATTATCAAGGCACAATTCCAAGCAAAACATAGCACAATTTCCCCAATATCATTGTACGGATTGATAGCAGCAATGACTGGAGTTGTGGTACTCCTTCTCTCTGTCTTTATAAAGTCGCTCTGCATAAATTAGTTTTATGGTATACTTTCTGTAATTCCCAGCTGAGGGATACAGATTTAAAGAGGTATTCCCATCTTAGACAATAGGGACATATCACTAGGATATGCCCCCATTCTCTGATAGGTGCTGGTCCCTACACTGAGAACAAAGCCCTTAAAGCAGGCATCCTCAAACTGCGGCTCTTAGCTGTTGTAAAACTACAACTCCCACAATGCCCTGCTGTAGGCTGATACCTGTAGGCTGTTCGGGCATGCTGGGAGTTGTACTTTTGCAACAGCTGGAGGTCCGCAGTTTGAGGATGCCTGCCTTAAAGTGATGGAGGGCGCACTGCACATGTGCAGCCACCCTCCATTTATTTCTATGCGGCCTCTAAAACTAGCTGAGCGCTGTCTCGGCTATTTCCATCAGCCCCATGGAAATGAATGGGGACAGTGGCCGCACAAGCTCAGTGCACTCCCATTCACTTCTATGGGGAGAGTGCTTGGTGGTGGCTGGACCCAGGCAAACCCAGGATCCTCCAGCCACCACCTTCCCCACTCCATTCTCGATATACAGTAGGTGCGGGTCCTAGTGGTGGAACCTGCAGCTATCAGAAAATGGAGACATAGCCTAACAATATGCCCCTATTGTCTCAGATGGGAATATCCCTTTAAGGCATGGCTGGTCAAACTGTTTTAGAGTATGGAAGGGTGCGTTACCATTGTTCCCTCTCACAACAGCAAAATTCCTCTCTGCCAATGCAATACCTTGACGTCTGACTCCAATACATGACCTTGCAGAATCTGGACCTTCCAGATTGTTTCTCTCTACAGTACCTCTCTCAGGAGCACTTTTGGCCGTAGAATAGCTTGCTTGTGTAGCTGTAGTCTCAGAGACGATGGCTCTCTGAAACTCGGACTTAGTTCTGAGAAGCTCACACAACATAGGTCCTCTATGTAGCACACCTAGACTAGAACTTCCGTTATTAAACGCATTGCATATTACTGACAGATAACCAACAAAACCAACACTGCAATAATGACATTTTTATACCTGTGTTATTAAATGTATTGCATATTACTGCAAGATCACAGATAGGTACAACAGAAGCAATACTGCAATAACACAATTTGTATGCCCATGTTATTGAACACATTTTATTTTTTTGGCAAAAGACATGTTACTGCAAAAATTGCATTGTTATACTCCTGTTAGTGAACGCATGATTGCATTTTACCATGTAGTTTAAAGACATTTTACTACAAAAATCGCATTGTTAAACCCTTGTTAGTAAATGCATTACGGCAAAATTTGCATTCTTACACTGGTATTAGTGAAATAATTACTATATCATAGCTAGAAAGTTTAGTGCATTACTCACATAAATCTAAAAGAAACCAGGAATGGTCAACCTAGCAGTAACTATCAAAGTGCCAGTATCATTACGTGATCTGTGATGTGTGTAGGCAAAGGGGGAAAAGTGGTCATAGCTTAGCAACAGCCAGCTTGTGGCTTATTGCTATATTACAATACTAATATCCAATAAAACGACTTATATCCATATTCATGGTAGTTATGAGTATCTATCATAACTGCTGTCTTTTCCATATTGTGCTGCTACCACTGGAGCTACTATTGCTGCCAGTATTACCTCTACACACCTTACATATATAGTTACATAGTTAATACAGTTGAAAAAAGTCATAAGTCCTCAAGTTCAATGACCCCTTCTACATGCACACTGTGCTGCTGCCGCAAAATAAAAGGGATGATTTTTCCAAGATTGTTTGACTCTTCCTAAAATGAGGAAAATTGACTTCTACCTCACTTTGCCTTCCTCTGGATCAATTTTTCAGGATGATAGGCTGAACTGGATAGATAGATAGATAGATAGATAGATAGATAGATAGATAGATAAGAGATAGATAGGTATGAGATAGATAGATATGAGATAGATAGGTATTAGATAGATAGATAGATAGATAGATATATGGATAGATAGATAGATAGATAGATAGATAGATAGATAGATAGATAGAGAGAAGATAGATAGATAGATAGATATGAGATAGATAGATAGATAGATAGATAGATATAAGATAGATAGATAGATAGATAGATAGATAGATAGATAGATAGATAGATATTAGATAGATAGATATTAAATACATAGATAGATAGTCTTACATTCTATTCTAGTTACGTTTGTATTACTGTAACAATACCCGTATAACAATGATGAACTCACAGATAATGTTGTAAGCTTTGAAGGAGCTGCTTTCGAGGAAGAAAGAAAGTCTTTGAACAATGTTAATACTTGTACAGAACACAATAGTAGGCACATCTACCTATAGTATAATACACTCAAGGACATCCCGTACAGTGCGGGATGTGTAGAAAGGAAAGCATTAGCTTATGATTCGCAGCAGCCACAAATTCCTTGGCTGTCAGATTTCATCACACGTCTCATGTAGTACACTCACAGAGAAGGAGTGGTAGTCATGGGCTTTTTTTGCTGGGGTTTGATGCCCTCTAGTGAGATGGGTCAGTGTACTGCACAGAAGTGTAATGCCAGGCACCATGCCAATTAATATGCACGCCACTGATGAATACATAACTCAGTCTGCAATGTACCTAGTATTAGCTTCAGTCCATGTGAGTGCAGATTGCTCTGATTTTGTGGTCTCCGGGACGTACCATGTGGGGTGGGGAGCAGCGGACAGTTACTTAATTAAACTGTCATAAGACATAATTAATTTTTAAAACCAATTACAAATGAGGCCTTGTTTCTTGTAATATAACCCATATAGATGTGTGGAAAGTTAAAAGCAAAAGATGCCTCCTGCTGCTCGCTGAAGATGAAAAGCAGTTAATTGGCTTTTAAGGAAAACAAAACAGTTATATTCTCTGTGAACTTAATGGCTTGGTGGAAGGTTTTACGTTGGTTTTCAATAATTTCATAGTTTACTTAAGGTAATGACCCCTCATGGGCAGATGAAGAAGAATAACCCCAGTTTGTGTCACCTACAGTGAAAGGGTTAATAGAAAAGGAGATGGATCCATACAGATGTAATCACAGTGTTATAAACTAACTGCAAAGCAATAGGTGTCCTGGATCAATACAATCTTCTTTATAAAAACACTCTGAGGTCATTTATTAAGATCGTCGGTCTTAATTACGCCTATATCTGGCGGTGGATCCCCCCGAAGTTATGAAGAGGCGTCAGTCTCTACATAACTTCAGCGCGTCCAGCGCCAGTTCTAAATGTAAGACGGCTTCCGAGCTGTCTTACTTTTAGACCATTTTTTACGCCTAAAACAGGCGTAGAAAATGATGAATGAGACAGGTCTTCTGGCCCGTCCCCTTCCCTGCCCACGCCCACTTCTTTAGACCTGGCATGAGCAGAGAAAAGTCGCAGATTGCAGCGCAACTAACCTTTGTGCTGCAATCTGCACCAGAAATACGCACAATATAGGTGTATTTCTGGATAATAAATGACCGCCTGGTCTTGTTTTTTTTACATTTTGCCCTTATCTATGGTGTTTGGAAATGTAGTGCCTCAGTTCCTGCTGTCATGAGACTTATTGCTCCTTTTCCCTGGTGTCCATAGGTTTAGTGCTTCTGTCCCTTGTGTCTATAGGTTTAGCGCCTCTGTCCCTGGTGTCCAGAGGTTTAGCTCCTCTGTCCCTGGTGTCCAGAGGTTTAGTGCCTCTGTCCCTGGTGTCCAGAGGTTTAGTGCCTCTGTCCCTGGTGTTGAGAGGTTTAGGCCTCTGTCCGTGGTGTAGAGAAGTTTAGTGGCTAAGTCTACGGTGTAGAGAGGTTTAGTGCCTCTGTCCTTGGTGTCCAGAGGTTTAGTGCCTCTGTCCCTGGTGTCCAGAGGTTTAGTGCCTCTGTCCCTGGTGTAGAGAGGTTTAGTGCCTCTGTCCCTGGTGTCCAGAGGTTTAGTGCCTCTGTCCCTGGTGTAGAGAGGTTTAGGCCTCTGTCCGTGGTGTAGAGAAGTTTAGTGCCTCTGTCCCTGGTGTAGAGAGGTTTAGTGCCTCTGTCCCTGGTGTACAGAGGTTTAGAGCCTCTGTCCCTGGTGTAGAGAGGTTTAGCAACTCTGTCCCTGGTGTCCAGAGGTTTAGCACCTCTGTCCCTGGTGTAGAGAGGTTTAGTGCCTCTATCCCTGGTGTAGAGATGTTTAGTGCCTCTGTCCCTGGTGTAGAGAGGTTTGGTGCCTCTGTCCCTGGTGTCCAGAGGTTTAGCGCCTCTGTCCCTGGTGTAGAGAGGTTTAGTGCCTCTGTCCATGGTGTAGAGAAGTTTAGTGCATCTGTCTCTGGTGTAGAGAGGTTTAGTGCCTCTGTCCCTGGTGTAGAGAGGTTTAGTGCCTCTGTCCCTGGTGTCCAGAGGTTTAGTGCCTGTGTCCCTGGTGTCCATAGGTTTAGTGTCTCTTTCCCTGGTGTCCAGAGGTTTAGGCTTCTGTCCCTGGTGTAGAGAGGTTTAGTGCCTCTGTCCCTGGTGTCCAGAGGTTTAGTGCCTCTGTCACTGGTGTAGAGAGGTTTAGTGTCTCTGTCCCTGGTGTCCAGAGGTTTAGTGCCTCTGTCCCTGGTGTCCAGAGGTTTAGTGCCTCTGTCCCTGGTGTCCAGAAGTTTAGTGTATCTGTCCCTGGTGTCCAGAGGTTTAGTGCCTCTGTCCCTGGTGTCCAGAGGTTTAGTGCCTCTGTCCCTGGTGTCCAGAGGTTTAGTGCCTCTGTCCCTGGTGTCCAGAGGTTTAGTGCCTCTGTCCCTGGTGTCCAGAGGTTTAGTGCCTCTGTCCCTGGTGTCCAGAGGTTTAGTGCCTCTGTCCCTGGTGTCCAGAGGTTTAGTGCCTCTGTCCCTGGTGTCCAGAGGTTTAGTGCCTCTGTCCCTGGTGTCCAGAGGTTTAGTGCCTCTGTCCCTGGTGTCCAGAGGTTTAGTGCCTCTGTCCCTGGTGTAGAGAGGTTTAGTGCCTCTGTCCCTGGTGTCCAGAGGTTTAGTGCCTCTGTCCCTGGTGTCCAGAGGTTTAGTGCCTCTGTCCCTGGTGTCCAGAGGTTTAGTGCCTCTGTCCCTGGTGTAGAGAGGTTTAGTGCCTTAAGAACTGTCCTGATGTGTTTGCATTTGAATTCTTCAGTAAAGAACTGTTCTGCTGCACAAACCAGTACTCTGCCTTGCACTTCAAAACTACCAACTCCAAGGGCCCCCAACAGTCCTCAGGCAGGAAAACCCCAGAACCGGTCTGTGCCCCAAACAAAGGAAAGGTGCAAGGGCCCAGGGAGTGTCAGAATGTCATAACCATGGGAACTACTACTACTCCCATCCGGCCATCCAATCACACTCATGCCCTAATGGCATGCTGCACTTCTGGTCTCAGGTCACACAAGATGAGAAGTTTTCTGAACTCTAGTAATAACCGGTCTTTTGTTGATGTCATAGTCATCACTTCACTGACTGGTAAATAGGAGTGAAATCTGGGGGTTGGCTGCTGAGAGAACGGAACTGTGTATTTTCTACTCCTTTTGTTCTCTTCCTTTTGTTGCTTTTTTTTACATTCTCCATCCATCTAAATTCCTATCATCTGCCTTTATATCTCTAACATTGTGCAACATTGTCCGGTGTCCTATCATTTCCACCTTTCTCATTCCTATAGTCTGTCTTTCCTCTCAGTGTACTTATTGCTGCCTGCCTGGTATTACTCTGGGGACTGAACCGATTTCTCGCTGAAGACTTTCCATTTATCCTGTATGTCCTTCTCTATTTCATTCTGAGAGTCAAAAAGCTCTCTGCACAAAGGTCCAAGTCTTTTAGAGAAGCATTTAATATGTGTCCCAGGCAGGGTACAGAAGCTATGAGGGGATTTTTACTAAGCAAAATGCACTAGAATGTGCTCACAAATCGCCCCACTTTGACTGCACAGCTAGCTGGAGGATCGAAAGAAGGAAAATTAAACAATGTGAAGTCTCCCTAAGGGCCCATTCACACGACCAAATGATCGGTGCCCATGCTGTGGACCACAATCTTGAATTGGTCTGCGATCTGCAAAATATGGCAAACGATAGGACATGTCCTATCTTTTGCGGAGTGGAGGCACAGATCTGAAGCCCACGGAAACACTCGGAAGCTCTTCCGCGGGCTTTCATGTTCGTGCCTCCACACCGCAAAAGATAGGACATGTCCTATCTTATGATGTTTTTTGTGATTTGCAGACCCATTCAAGTCTATGGGTCCGCACCACAGTACGGAGTTCACACAGCCGGTGCCTGAGCATGGGCACGGCGATCATGCGTTCATGTGAATGAGCCCTTAGTGGGAGATTTTTATCAGTTGCAAAAAATGTAATGTCACAAATAGAGTTGAGCGAACTTGTATTTTAGGTTTGGCATCCAAAGTTCGGGTTCGGGTTATCGAAGCATCCCGATATGGATTCCGCTATCACGGACCATAACGGTATTTGGAATCCATAACGGGATTCTTCAATGAACCCTAATCTTGGACAACACTAAGGACCTGGGGTGACGTCATGGGGGGGGATCAGTGCAGGGGGCGTGGTTCAGCACTGGATTGGATAAGAGGTGATCCAGTACTGAGCCACGCCCCCTGCACTGATCACATGATGGTATTGTATATAAAGTGCAAGTGCTACAAAAAAGTACAAGCAAGAGGCACTCCGAAACAGCCTGTATATCGCATAGAGGGGGGCCTCATTCACATTGTGGTACAATTGTTCAAGTAGTGTGACTCCTACACTCATAAAGCCTATGCACTAAGTGAAAGGGCTGCCAAAAATTACAAGGAACCGGCACTGCAATACACCCTTTGTTACACATAAAGAAGGGCATCATGCAAACCCTTGAAAAATTATCATTGATGGCCTACTGGTGACCCTCCAAAAAATTAAGAGCAAGGTCCTGCTGTTGACCCTCTAAAACTTTAGGTGCGAGGGCCTGCTGCTGAGCATTGAAAAAAATGATGGACAAGTGCCTGCTGCTTTGCTGACCATTGAAAAAATAATGGACAAGTGCCTGCTGCTGAGCTGACCCTGTAAAATATTATAGGTGAGGGCCTGCTGCTGAGCTGACCCTATAAAATATTGTACGTGAGGGCCTGCTGCTGAGCTGACCCTGTAAAATATTGTAGTTGAGGGCCTGCAGGTGAGCTGACCCTGCAAACTATTGTAGTTGAGGGCCTGCAGGTGAGCTGACCCTCTAAAATATTGTAGGTGAGGGCCTGCAGGTGAGCTGACCCTCTAAAATATTGTACATGAGGGCCTGCAGGTGAGCTGACCCTCCCTGAAAAGGGACATGAGGAGATCTTGTTCACTGATTCACAAACTCTTCAGCATCCACAGTCAGAAGAAGATGACGGTGGGGAATGGCAATTAGTGTTTCATGAGGTGGATGCGGATGAGACACAGTTGTCAATAAGTGAGGGTCTTGTTAGGTCAACAACACAAGTCAGGAGGATGACCCGAGTAAAGAAGTGGAAGAGGGGGTGGTGGACGATGACATCACTGACCCAACCTGGGAAGGTGGCAAGCCAAGCGAGGACAGCTGTACAGAGGGGGAGGGATCCACAGCACCGCAACAGGCTGGAAGACAGCAACAGCAATTGTTTTAGGGTCAGCTCACCTGCAGGCCCTCACATATAATGTTTTAGAGGGTCAGCTCACCTGTAGGCCCTCACATATAATGTTTTAGAGGGTCAGCTCACCTGCAGGCCCTCACATATAATATTTAACAGGGTCAGCTCACCTGTAGGCAGTCACATATAATGTTTTAGAGGGTCAGCTCACCTACAGGCCCTAGAAAATTATGTTTTTTAGGGTCAGCTCACCTGCAGGCCCTCACAAATAATGTTTTACAGGGTCAGCTGCCCTGAAGGCACTCACAAATGATGTTGTAGAGGGTCAGCTGACCGGAAGGCCCTTCCAAATAATGTTTTTGAGGGTTAGCGCACCTGGAGGCCCTCATCTACATTCTTTTACTCAGTTTCAGCGCCCAGGGCCGTGGCCTCTGTGTGCACCATCAGCATCACGGCCACTTCTACGGCCCTTACTGGCCGCCTTTTTAATATTAAATGTTATATATGATTAAAAGTATGTCAAACGTACAGTAGCGTAGGATTTGTAAGTTTATGCGCCAATAAAATAAAACAGGTATTTGTGATGCGCACACTTTACACAGGAGAGGTAGCCCTGATAATGTCACAGACTAGCATACACCATCTACGGATAAAGTACAGTATATGTCAGTGATATGTATTAAACGCACATACAAGAGATGTGGCACGAATTATTTAAATTTGCTCTACAGACACTGTTTTCGGATATAGTACAGTATATGTCATAAAAATAGTAAGCAGAAAACGGCGGCTTCACCCAGTAGTGGCCAATGGAAAACAAGGTGCTCACCCTAGAAGGCTTCACCCAAAGCCCTAGAGTTAGGAAATATGTAATGAAGTAAGGGGGCACACTATAACAGATGGGACCTGAATGTATAATGATCCTTATTTAATATATAAAAATAACATAAAATACACATAATAACATGTATGATGCATTCAGCTCCCATCTGTTATAGTGTGCCCCCTTACTTCATTACATATGTCACAAAAAGCCACACACTATGGACACTAGATTAAGCCCAGATTAAATTTGCGCTACAGACACTGTTTTCGGATGTAGTACACTATTTGTCACAGAAAGCCACACACTATGACACTAGATTAGGCCCAGATTATTTAAATTTACGCTAAAGAAACAGTTTTCGGATGGAGTACTGTATATGTCACGGATGTGAATTAAACGCACACTATATAGACAATAAATGTGGCGCTGATTATTTCAATTTAAGCAAAAACAAACACAGTCTGCAGATGATGTAAAGTATATGTCACTAATAGGTATTAAAGAAAAATATCTTGCTGCTGTCAAACACACACACAGTAGTCCTTTAAAGGACTTTGGGGTCTTTGAAAAGCTTTTGGTAGTAAAAACAGAAAATTTCTCTCCCTGCACTATCTGTCTCTTCCTCAGAATGGATGTCCCTGAGACTGATCAATTTAGCGCAGTTAAAAATATATTGCTGCTCTCAAACACACACACACACACACACACACACACAGTAGTCCTTAAAAAGACTTTTGGGTCTTTGACAAGCTTTCTTAGAATAAGAACTGTGAATTTCACTCCCAAAACTGTCTTTCCCTTCCTACGCTCTGCTCTCCCTGACTATGACTGATCCGAGCACGTGTCATCGGGTGCTATATAGCTTCCAATGACGAGGTCCGGCCAGCCAATCACTGTAATGCCAGTAGCTAACATGGCTACGGCATTACAGTGAAGGGCATTACTTACCTGCAGGCGCCAAACATGCAGAGAGGAGACTCAAGCATTGCGCTCAATCATATGTGGTATTTGGCCGAGTACCGCCATGTGCCGAGCATAGCGATGCTCGAGCCAAAGTGGTATTCTCATCACTATAATAGTATAATAGTAGATTTTGCAATTGCTAAAACAATATAAAATTATACTTCTGCTTTTATCCTTTAAAAAAAACAATATAAAACATACAATATACTGGTATTGACAGAGATGTATTTGTAGATGCCAGTACATTGTACATGTGAATACATAATACATGTGACTCCTGGGATGTAAGATTCTCTGGCTCACTGAGCCACTTAACCCTGTATACCCCCAATAAAGACATGACCACATGATTTGGTATAAAAGGGCGTAGCTTAATTTTATTAACCAAATAAATTACCTAGTATTGTACATACCAATAGTAAAAACACAAAACCAGGCCAATATTAACCAAGCATTATTCCCACAACAATCCAACATTAATCCACCATCAAACCAACGTGTAACTTTCTTTGAACTGAAGGGATCCTAGAAGGCAATCCAATTAACCAGATTCGCCCCTAGCAAACCTCCTCACATGATCCAGATTTAATCCCACTTTTACCCTCGGCCGCACTCTCCGACCCAAGGGCACCAACTCTTGGAATTAAACCCATGCCAGGCTATTAGCCCAAACAGGATCCCCCAGCTTGCCATTCACCAAAACGTCTTAGATGCACACCACAAGAGATATAGCCATGCACCTAGTCCCAGTTTTGCCTCCCAGGATCCCTCCTTTAACCTGCTCGCTACGACAAGAGCAGAACCGCAAAGCCACCCTCTATTAAACAGTAAACAGGCAGGTGGGTGGGCAACTTCCTTCCCTCAGATCAAACTGCCTACAAACTCCTCCCCAAACCCTTAAATCTATGGTGCGAAAATGCTACTCCTCCCCCACCAATCCTCTCCCATCACCTAACCTTGCCCTACCATTAACCCTGTGTGCCATCACCTTCCACCGTAGTCAAGCCGCATTTCGCTACGGCTGCGCCCTGCTCCATTGCTTTTCGGAAACATCTAATGAGTTTTTTAGCCAGAGAAAATTTCGTATTTACTATCACTTACTTGGGCTCTGTGGCTTAATGGTTAGAGTCTTTGGGGAGAATTTATCATGAGGGTAATATTCTATGGCAGTTTTGCTTGAATCTGTGTTGGCATACTTTATGTCAAATTTCTCAAATGTCACATGTTGTTTGATAAATTTGTCTCATCCTTAAAGGGGTTGTCTCACTTCAGCAGATGGCATTTATCATGTCGAGAAAGTTAATACAAAACACTTATGTATTGTGATTATCCATTTTGCCTCCTTTGGTGGATGGATTCATTTTCCATCACATTATAAACTCGTTTTCAGGTAGTGGTCGTGCTTGCACATTATAGAAAAAAGCGCCAGCCTCTCTGATGGCCAGGACCATAGGGGGGCACATAGGCTGCCACTTTTTCCTATAGTATGCAAGCACGGCCACCGATGCTGGATTGCAGGGTGGCCATAACCATGGAAACGAGCAGTGTATAATGTGATGGAAAAATGAATCCAGCCAGCAAAGGAGGCAATATGGTCAATCACAATACATTAGTAACTGCCTTGTATTAACTTTCAAAACATGATAAATGCCATTTGCTGAAGTAAGATAACCACTTTAAACCCTAAAACACTTTTCTATAGAAAATCTACTCTAGTTTTATCACTCCACCCTTCTACTGGAGTGAGATTGTGACTTTTTCTGAAAAAAAAAATTTGATAAATCTTGAGTGAAACTAATTACCATTCTAAACCATACCCATTTTTTCAAAACTGGAGTGAGTGGTGTAAAAATGCAAAAACATTGCAGCAAGTAAATCCTATCGCAAAAGCCCAAATTTTTGTGTATGTGCCTCTGCCTGCTTTTTTTTTGCGTCCTCCAAAAAGCCTGTAAATCTTGCCCCCGCATTTTACACATGCACCCGTGTTACAGAGGATTCTTCGATATACAGAAATATAAAGAGCCTTGTATTCTGCATGACGCCAATTTGTAGATGTGCTAGATAAGGAATATTAAGACTTGGTCACCTGGGAATACTGGCCCCAGTCTTTTGTAGCGTGTTTTCATTCCATGTTGTCAGCAATGTTTGAGCTATCTGGCTTCATAACAGTGAAAGCTGTCAGTGTATGTCAGGAAGAATTTGATCACCAGCCTATGAGAGGCTCAAGCCTGCAAGTGCCGATCACAGTGAGTTTCTGCATATTGCCACATTTAGCCCCTGACAGGATTGGGGCTCAAGAGAGACGTCAGTCTTTGTCTGCAGACCTCCATTCCTGTGTTTGAAATCATCCCCGCAGGAGTCAATGCAATCCCCACTGACTGCAGTTAAAGCGAAGCCTCGCCGCTATATTTCACAAGTGACAATCTTGTGCTAATGCAAAAGAAACGCTGGAACAAACCTCGCTAAATGGCATTTGAAAATCAGCAAGTTTGCAGTGAGTTATAGCGAATACAATTCTCCACTGCTGAGAGTGCAACACTGGGAATATAAGACCTGGGCCGGAAAACACATTACAACGGGAAATGTCGACCCCTGCTGAAGCCCCCAGGATGCAAACAAAATGAGCATCTAAGGCCCATGGCACCAGAGCACAGTCTTGAACTAATTTATGAAACAAGTATCTCCAGCCATTTCTAAGTTAAAGAGGACCTTTCATCAGGGTAAAAAACGTGTACTGAGTGTGCTGACATGTAGAGCGGCACCCAGGGATCTCCCTGCACTTACTATGATCCCTGGGCGCCGCTCCGTTCGCCTGGTATAGGCTCCGGTATCTTCTGGGACTTAGTTATGCTAGGAGGAGCCTAGTATCACTTGGTTATAGTAGGCGTATCCCAGGCTGTAGCGCTGGCCAATCACAGCGCACAGCTCATATCCTGAAAGTTTTTTTTTCTCCCAGGCTGTGAGCTTAGCGCTGCGATTGGACAGCGCTACAGCCTGGGATACGCCTACTATAACCAAGTGATACTAGGCTCCTCCTAGTATAACCAAGTCCCTGAAGATACCGGAACCTATACTGGGCGAACGGAGCGGCGCCCAGGGATCATAGTAAGTGCAGGGAGATCCCTGGGCGCCGCTCTACATGTCAGCACACTTAGTACACATTTTTTACCCTGATGAAAGGTCCTCTTTAAATACCATCCAAAAGTGTCTAGCAGGACCGTCACACATCTTTCCAGGGTCTAAAAGTGCCGCAAGCCCAGAGGCAGAGGGAGGAGATGAAAGGAGTGATAGCAGTAAGAATGGTGGTAGTAGCTAGTACTCACTGTGACGCTACCCTGGGCCGTGCAGTGACCTTTCTTCCCTTCAGAGAACACCCTGGTCTTGCGGGTTCTCCTGCCTGATGTTGGTTTGGGGTGCCCTTGATGGTGAATTGTGAGGTGACAATAGTAAGGTAGATGTGCTCTGGAACAGTTAATTACTTAAGATTCACGTTCAAGCAGATCATTTACAGTTCTCAACATGCATAGACTGACAAATGTTATATAAGTGTACTTTCTACAGTTCTTGCAGACGAACGCGAGTGGATTAGGTCCGGACGCGTTCAGTGAAAACTGAGAGATTTTGCAAGCAAGTACATTCAGTTTTGTTTGCGATCGCATTCTGTTGTTCAGTTTTTATCGTGCAGGTGCAATGTGATTTAATGCGCTTTGCAAGCACTTGATAAAAAACTGAATGTTTACAAACAACATCTCTTAGCGACCATCCGTGAAAAACGCATCGCATCCACACTTGCTTGCGGATGCAATTATCATGCAGCCCCATTTACTTCTATAAGGCCAGCGTTGCGTGAAAATCGCAGAATATAGAACATGGTGTGTGAAAACCAACGCTCATGTACACAGACCCATTGAAATGAATGGGTCCAAATTCCGTGCAGGTGCAATGCGTTTGCAACACGCATTGCACCCATTCGGAATACTCGCTCGTCTGCAAGGGGCCTTACATGTTACACAACAGCAAAAATAGTTAATAGGCCAAGGTATCTATTTAAAGCAATTCTCCTCACATTGCACTTCTCTAGCTAAATCTTGCACAAGAATCCTGGAATGGGATGTAACACCTCTTTTTGCAATACAACCACAGGGTGGGCCTCAACATCCGACTATGCTCGGCACCTTTTTTTATAGGTTGTCACACAATGTATGCTTCCAAAATGTCCCCTGCGGGATGTAGATATTCTCTTATGCAGCTCTTCAAGTGTGTCCACACACCATTAGACTTTAAACTCTTCAACACGTGGCTATAGAAACTCAATGGTTCTTTTCAGACAACAGTTCTCCTCAGAACTTCTCTCTACACCTCCTCTTATTCTTCTGGCATGCTTTTTGAACTTTTTCTATTCTTTTGCTTGCCTTGCTCTTGCTGGTACCTAATCTAAGGCTGGCTTTTCTGTCTGCTACCACACGTCACATGTGCTCACTCCACTATCTAGGCTTAGACTCACACATTGACACTGGTCACTAGTGTTGGGCGCGAATATTCGAATTGTGAATTTTAATCGCGAATATCGCAACTTCGAGAATTTGCGAATATTTAGAATATAGTGATATATATTCGTATTTTCAAATATTCTACTTTTTTTCATCAGTAACCTCCCTTTTTGCTTGTGGCCCAATGAGAAGACTGCAATGTCTTTGTCTGAGCTTAGCAACATCCCTGGCAACCAATAGGAAAGTTGCCCACCCCTTACTACATAAGAACCTCCCCATAGCCATTTTTTGCAGTTTATTACAGTTCTGAAGTGTTATTGCTGTGCTCCCTCATTTCCATTTGTCACATTACATTAGATAGTTAGTTAGTTAGTTAGTTAGTTAGTTAGTTAGTTAGTTAGTTTATATATATAATACAGATAGTTAGTAGGAGCTAGTCAGTGTAGGTTAGATAGTGTAGCTAGATACATACATAGTTCTGTGATGTCACAAGTTCACAACAATACTTAGTGCACCAATCACTAATATGTAGTCAGACCTGTTAAAATGTGAAGTTGCACGTATTTGTGCCAAAATATTCGCATCATTATGCCGATTTGCGCAATCACAAAAATATTGGAGCGCTCTATCTGCATATAAAGCTATTGTAATGTTCTGCCATGCATACCATTTTCTCCAGTCTCATTAAACTTCAAGCAGTTTGAAAAATGTAGCTATAGTGACCAACGCCTGTATTGCTTGCGGATTATGCGAATATTACATTGCCGATTTTTGCAATCTAGAAAATAATAGCGAATTTGAAAATTCGCGAATATATGACGAAGATTCTACCAAATATTCGTGAAATATCACGAATTTGAATATTGCCCCTGCCGCTCATCACTACTGGTCACAGCTCCTCCTCTCTATATAGAGACAGCAATGACAACAGCCTCATCCAGTTGCAGATGTAAATACGGCCTATTAATACCTTGCATAAAAAAAACTACAGGTAATGCATTTACCACATAGTAGTGCATTTTTAACCCTTTACAGTGTACAGCTGCTGTGCAATGATACACTGCAAAAGGCCATATTCATTTGAACCTACCCTGTTCTGTGCTCTACTATTTTGCTTGTTTGTCAGTTTTCACTGTAGAATTGACATTCTATTCATTAATAAGTACAATAAATTCTGTAAGGACATAAAAAGATTTATAGGTCACTCCAAGTCTGGAATGCTGGGTGTAGAGGTTCTTCTTACAAAAGTGAGTTGTTATTCTTGCTCTAGTGATTGGAAAGGGAATAAGCTGTGGCCGTCTTGACTAGATATGAGCGAATTTTTTAAAATAATTGATTCGGCCAGTTTGGAATTTTTTGGAAAAATTTTCGAAAAAGTTTAGATACGAATTTATTTGCGGCGAATCGCGTTAAAAACTGCTATTTATGGGCTGCAGAGAGCCTTTATAGGGGTGTAGAACACTGATCCTTGCAGTAACACGCATAGGGAGTCTGCTGTGGTAATGAAATAATACTGTGAGTCAGTATGACATGCAGATGACAGGGTTCGCTCTTAGAATTACTACATACTTCACTTATTTGGGCAGTCATGGGGCCAAAACTGACCAAATAACTCAAGTGTCAACTCAGCCTTACAGGTCGATGTTAGCATCAAGAAGAAGCGCACTCCTTTTACACCCTCGTCAGCTGATTCCACATCGATATCTACAGCACCTTTTCTATTAAACGCTTATACAAGTAGAGCCCCCCTGATAGAGTGGAAAGGGTATCGGCAGTAAGTTTGTGTTGACGTCACTTAATTTGCCCTTCATCTGATCCGTCAGAACAATAACCCACAAAAAACGGAACCTGTCTGTGGAGCATATGCCTTCACTCGGTTAGCATGGTTTGCCACCTGTCAGACATACTTTTAGCTGAACAAAATAAATTAAAAGCAAATTAAAACACCCTTAAATGAAATGAATATATTTTTATTTTTGTACTGAAATAGGCTACTAAACACTTTCACCATAAATAACGGCAACAGTGAACTGCTTTTATATTTTTATTGTAGTACAGAAATACGTCAGTAAACGCTTTTAACCCCAAATAACTGCAGAAGTGAACTGCGTATATATTTTTCTTTTTTTAATGAAATAGGCCACTAAAGACTTTTACCACAAATAACGGCAACAGTGAACTGCGTATATATTTTTATTTTCCCACAGATATAAGCCACTAAAGGCTTTTCAACATAAAACTTGCACTACAAGAACAAATTGCTGGAATGACAGAGCTGTATGATGGCAATTTGGATCCCCAAATTATCTTTCCCTGCACTTGTAAATCGCTTTTCTAGCACTGTCCCTAGCACCTTCTGACGTCTCTCCCTGCACTAAGTTGCTATGAAAAGATTCCTCCCTATCCTTTCCCTGCACTTACAAATCGTTTTTTAATTTTTTTTTTCACAATTAGCTTTTTCCAATTGCTGTCCCTAGCGCCTTCTCATGTCTGTCCCTGCACTCAGAACGCTGGAAAATGACAGAATCTAAAATGGCTGCCATATTTATAGGACTGGCTGGCTGCTGAGCGGCTGCATGCATGCATATCAATCTTGGTGATTCCGACTTCCCAGAGTTCCTTGCCCCATGTCCTCAGTCCTCACATGTATGGCCGCCATTTTAGGAAAAATTGTGATTCGTTCCCACGGAGCGCGAGGAAATTCGCATTAGTTGGTAATCGAATTTTTCATGAAATTCGGATCGAATTCCACTTCATCTGATTCGACTTGCTCATCTCTAATCTTGACCTTTGTGTCACAGTACTGTAAGTTCTGGGATAATTTTCCAGAAATGTGAGTGATACAAGACAGTGAAGATCTGTACAGGTCACCTCTACATGTAGATGTGTATTTTAAAGATACAAAACAATAAACACCAGTGTATCCATCCTAATACATGACATTATTATGGCCTGTATCACATTCTTTCAGATCCAGTGGGAATTCCTTACATCTTCTATTTTTAAGCATGTTTCTTATTATCAAGGAGTCCTTTCTCATCATCACATATCCCTCCCCTATCCTAGTGTCCTAGGTACCTCATTTACGTTAGTCACTCCACCATGTCTCTAAGGTATGTCCTATTCCATACAATGCTAATTTAAAAGCCTAGATTCAGTAATATTGTCCGGAGAATAGGGAAGGACACATGTTCCAGTGAGGACAGAGCTGTGAGATGGATGACACTAACCTATAATTATGATGCTAAACTCTGGAGGCCATTACATAATGTGTAATTCTGCTTCTTCAGGATCCATGAGCCATGCTTGTAGATTCTTCACATTCAAAGATCTTCTAATAAGAAATATTTTGTTTTTTCTTATAAAAAGTTAAATTCCTTCAGCATTTGCACTAAGATATTTATATAGGTGGAACAGATGAGTGGTGGATTATCTGTGCAAAGAACTTGTACTTGCAAAAGTAGTTCATATGGCCATCATTGAAAAGAACGGCCACCCGTGTAACACATGAACGGGCTGGTACTATAGGATCCACCAGAGTATAATGCTGATAATGCCTCTCTGCTTTGGATTAGGGGGGTCCAAATGGTGGAATTCCTTTAAATTATATCTATATGTGCAGTGAACTAATAAATCACTGCTAAGAGTTAATGCTTTGCTAAATGTGCTAATATTTACTATAAAAAGTTAATGTCATTTATTTCATGCACTGTGCCTCCCACATGGTTGAATATAAGGCACGGAAGTAGTAACTTTGGCAGTTCTAGCTAGGTTGCCAGGGTGATGTGCTGGTCACGCCTCTGTCTAGTTAGTGTTTGTCTAGTTTACAGTTCAGTCTGGATTGTTTATGAAGCTTAAGCTCTTGAGCATGGCAGAAGCTGATAGCAAGAAAAAATATTTTATTTTCCCCAGAACAAACATTGTGAGTGATAGCAAAGGTAATGCTTGTTTATGGCTATGGACTTTGCTGCTTGTGGAGAGGGTATATTGCTTAGGAGCCCACCACACTTCTTTAATGGATTGGCCATTCATTTGAAGATCTGCACCCACTGTGAGAACTGCAGTACTGATTGTAAGAGTTTTGCATGCCTGTAGTCAATTTGGAAAGATTGCAAAGTGTTTAGACTCAAGGACTACTACTACCATCATTGCCACTGCCTGTACACAGCCTACCTGCATGTACGATCTGCCCTAAATGATAGAAGCACAACTGGACAGCAGTCCCTTCCTAACTAAGCACAGGGGCCTACAGGGAAAAAGCAGGGACAAAGGTGAGAGATAAACAGAGTGGATAACTGATGGGATGAGTCAGAACCAGAACAGAACAAAATGGATTATAACAGAGTTATACAAGCCGGAGTTAATACCAGGAGAATCAGAACAAACTGAAAGAAAAATCAGACACCAAAATGAAGAAACTTAACATGTCAAGAAGTCAAACCAGGAAGTCGCATCATGTCCAAATCGTCAGACAAGAGGGGTAGAATCCAGAACACGCCAAAAATCCAGAGGTCAGAACACAATAAAGTAGGGTATATGATGAGACACCTTATTACAGGCCACTGTTGCCAGCAGTTGCCTGTTTAAATAGAGCACTTCTAGGTCACATGGGACATCCACCCACCTGACATGTGATGTCAAGATGCAGGATCCTGGCCTCTCCCATGATTGGCCGGTGCTGCAACTTATGGAGCCCAGTTAGTTACAAAACAACAGGATGTCGGCAGCGCAGCTCACAATGGAGCCCGTCTGCCTGCAATACATTGAGATGGCGAGATGCGGTCCAGCAAAACGTAGTGCATCCCCCGGCCAGGAAGCCCATTACCTAGCAACAGTACACCAGCAGTGCAGGTCCAGGAGAGCGCGCCTGCCACCAGATCCCTTGCAACTGGATGGTGGTGCTGCCTGCTAACCGGGCACTTCCGCCGGCCAGTGACAATAATGATGCATGAGATACATAGTGGGAAAAAAGGGGGTTATGCAGCAGCACTCTGCAAACACAAATAATGTACAACAATGCCATAGAAAACATTCTGGTGCTAATGCTACTTTACGTTTGCAAATGAGATGCTTGGCAAATTCTTTTGTACAAAATTATTTGAGCCCGTCTGCCAAACGTCACGGCTCCATTCAGTCTTGCACCTGACTCCGTTCAGTCTTGCACCCCTGACTAGCCGGTCTGCCCTATAGGCTGATTTTAATTATAGTAAGTAAATAGCTGTAGCTTGCTCTTATTTGTATCTATTAGTAGCCATTTTGGCACCAGGAAGAGCATAGAGTGGGCTTAGAATGCATGTTGCTACCTGCATCCCTGGATTCAATGGAGGCTGTTATGGCACCAAGAATGGTAAAAAGCAGAGTGGACCCAGCATGCACGTGAAACCTGCACTCCCTGGATTTTATGTGACTATTATGTCGCATAACAGGTAGGATTTAGTGTTAGGAACCCGTCTAATCGAGATCGCTGTGACGTTTGGCAGACGGGCTTAAATAATTTTGTACAAAAGAATTTGCCAAGCATCTCATTTGCAAAATTAAAGTAGCATTAGCACCAGAATGTTTTCTATGGCATTGTTGTACATTATTTGAGTTTGCAGAGTGCTGCTGCATAACCCCCTTTTTTTTCCTGTATGTTTCAAGCCATGGCAGCGTGCACCTGCGCATTGGGATGTGCTGACTGACCCCTTTTTCTATGAGAATACATAGTGTATATATATATATATATATATATATATATATATTTCAATGACAAAATAAAAGCCATAACAAAAAAAAAGTACAATAGATTTGAGAGGCCAAGTGAAACATGTCAACACAGGTGGATCAACACTAAAATCTCAAAAGTCCAGAAAGCTCAAATAAAGTGATAAATGTGATGTCTAGGCTTGAATGAATAGGGTTCAGACTACGCTATCCAAACACCATTTGTTTGAAAATTTCGTTTAGAATATGCACTCCATACCGCAATAATATCTATTGGCTCTACTGAGGCCTTGTTCTTCTTAAGGCTTGCCACAAGTACTTGCTTAGTCTCCTGCCTGTGACGTCACGTTACAGTTTAGTTCTTTCGGTTCTGCACATAAATTACTGTTTTAAAAATCCGAAGCGGAAATGAGGCACAAACCCAAGTTTGGCTTTGGATTTTGAAACAGTAATTTATGCGCAGAACTGAACGGTAACGTCACAAGCATGAGACTAAGCAAGTCTTGCGTTACTTTTGGCGAGAAGAATAAGGCCTCAGCAGAGCGAATATATTTTATTGCGGTATAGAGTGCATATTCTAAACAAAGTTTTCAAATGAATTGGGTTCGGATAGAGCACTCCGAACCCAATTTCCTCAAGCCCAGTGATGTCTAGTGTTGAGTGAATCGAAGTTAACAAAGTGGAATTCGATCCAAATTTCAGGAAAAATTCAATTTGCAATGATTCCAGGGAGAAATCATCATGTTGTTTGTTGGTTGGTGCTTATACAGATATGTTTTTTTTTCATTATCCAGTAGTGATCATAGATATCACCTCTGAGCAAATTTGTTGGTCATAGTTTCGACTTCAGCGTTACTATGCGTCAGCCTTTTGAATTGGGATCTGGGAAGGGAGTCTGTTGCCACTCAGGGATGATTACTCATATAAAGTCTGTGGGTTTGTGGTAAACATCAGTAGATAAAGAGATTATCTCACTTCAACAAGTGGCATTTATCATGTAGCCAAAACCAGGCACTTACCATATTTTTCACTTTGTAAGACACACTCCCCCCCCCCCCAAAGTGGTGGTGGTGGTGGTGGGGGGGGGGGGGAGTCTGTGCATCCTACTGTATAAAGACAACCTGCCCAGAAACAAGGCCGGCACCTTGAGGCTGATATCCATAGGTGCACCCAGCGTTAATAATATGAGGCGGCACCCTCTAGGAAGAATTCCGGGTGGTCAGTATTTGAATTCCGCCAGCCTGCATGTCCTGTGCTCTGCAGCAAGGTCCCACTCTAGAGGAGTGAGGAGAGCGATTCTCCTCTGCACTGCTGCCCCGTATGTTGTGCTGATTGGTAGTGAGCATGGCGGGAACTGCTGCTCCACCGCCTCCACCAGCTTAGTCAGTTGCCCGGCCGCTCATTACTGCTGCAAGAGGAGGGAAGGACGGAGCTTTACTGACCCTTCGGCAACCAGAGTCAGCACTGATTTCCACTGGGACTCCTGGGCTGTCTCCACCTGAGACTGGGTGAGTGACAGACTGCATATGAAGAAGGGGAGCTCAAGGGCTGACCTGAACAAATATGTATTACATAGTCACATTTAATACAAACACAGTCCAATAATGGTACAGTCCTTGGATAGTGTTTATATTAAATGTAATTATAACCTCATCATCCTCGTCAAGAATGCACCCAAGTACTGAATTGCATGGGTGTATTCCTATGGATGAGGGGGGGTTATAGTCACATTTAATACAAACACTTAGGTACAATTCCTGGACAGTGTTTATGTCACTCCCATGTGTGGGAGAGAGACACCACACAGGATGAAGAAGGAGAGGGAACAAGAAACAAGGCCTGAAAGAAAGGGAAGAAAGAAGGACACCTCCTAGTCAAATCCCTAGTCACAGTCCTGATTGGCTATCGGTATGAACAGACCCCAAAGGTAAGTGAGTTCATACACAGGAGTACCTAGAGTCCTAACTTGCCCTAGTGTCAGTGTCTTAGGCAATAGTGACAGGACTGAGACTACCTGTTCCTCCAGAAAGGAAGGATGGCCAGGACTCTCCCTCAGGCCTACAACAAAGGGCAGGGGAAAAAGAACACACAGATAAACCAAAACAAAATGCAAAAGGGAAAGGAAACACTTAACTTTCCAGTAGCTATGGCAGCAACAGGAACTCAGCTGAGGACTAAACATCAGCAGACCACAGATACCACTGAAACTATAAACCGCACAGCACTGTGGGAGAAGCAATTATAAATAAGGAAAGTTAAATGACCACAATAGCAACACCTGGAGGTTAGAGGTGTGGCCAGTATCGGAAGCAACACAGACACCAATTGATCCACAAGGAAATCTGTCAGATCAAAGCACTTGTTGCCAGTCTCACAGATCTTGTGTCACCCACTGTCGCAGAGACGTCTTCAGTACATGGGTGAATTCCTTTGGACGGGGGATTATAGTCACATTTAATATAAACACTGTCCAGGAATTGTACCGTAATTGACCTAAGTATTTATATTAAATGTCACCATAAACCCGCTCATCTATAGGACTTCACAAATGTCCTTAGGCCAATTACGGTACACTGTACAGTGTTTATATTATACAGTATGAGTATAACCCCCATGTACTGCACATATTTTAGCACACTTTTTGGTTCAAAATATTTTTTTCGTATTTTCCTTCTCTAAATCCTGGGGTGTGTCTTATCAGGTGCGTCTTATAAAGTGGAAAATACAGTACTAATATGTTGTAATTGTCCATATTGTCTCCTTTTCTGTCTCGATTCATTTTTCCATCGCATTATACATTGCTCTCATCCAGGGGTTATGAGCACCCTGCGATCCAGCAACTGTGGTCATGCCTGCACGCTATAGGAAAAAGCGCTGGCCGCACTGGTGGCCCGAATTGTGGGAGTATGCATAGGCCCGTGCTTTTTTCCTATAGTATGCATTGCAGGGTGGTCATAACTCCTGGAAACGAGCAGTGTTTAATGCAATAAAAAAAAAAAACTAGCAAAAGAGGCAATATGGACAATAACAATAAATTAATAAGTGGCTTGTATTAACTTTGTCTGCATGATAAATGCCATTTGCTGAAGTGAGACAACCCCTTTATTTTGCCTCATGCGTCCTTCAACACCACAGTGTCTAAAAAGCTAATTTGTTGAATGTTGTAAGTAGTAAACAACAATTCAATATCTATCTGGTTCAGGTAGTTGCAAAAATCATTGAAGTATTCACTATCACCACGCAAAATGCAAAATATATTATAAATATAACGATGCTTTATAACAAGTGCATGTTGGTATATATCCATTTTTCTTCAAAGGCTGCCATAAAACAATTTCATAAGGAGGTGCCATGTTACTTCTCAATGCGGCCCCCTTTTATTGAAGATAAAAATTGTCATCCAACAGAAAGACATTTTTCCATAGAATTAAATTCATATTTAGAGGCAAAATTCCTGTTCACGAGTGCCTAGTGTGGAAGCTGATGATAGGAGGTCCTTCACTGATTGTTAGACTGTGTCATGTCTGATAGATGTACTGGATATAAGCTGTTGACATCAAGAGAAGTGAGAAGATTACGTGGAGAATACTGTTGAGTGAAGTAATCAAAGTCAAAGGTTCTGAGGTGTCAAGTAAGAAGGATGTGGTAGCCTATATCAGTGGAGTCAACAGCTTCTCAAGGAAAATAATATACTAGCAAGTGTCCTTTTATCACCCCACCCTTGTCAGCAGGTTTGTTGCTCTTATTCTGTTGTAAACCCTTAATGGTGTATTCGATTTAACAGGCGATTGTCGGGTAGGAAGAGTTCCTTCCCGCCATCTGTCTGCTTGCCTGGGGAGGAAACTACTGCAATTACATGCACCGATCTCCTCCTCAGTATAGGGAGGAGGAATCGTTATACCATTGCATTTGTAGTGTACGGGAGTTGTACTGCCCGTCACTACGGAAGGGTCACTTGGCTGCTGTCGCTCCTCTCATTTTAGGAGGAGGCTGGTAAAGGTCCTATTTGTACCATGCAATGTAAATCAATGTAATTTATGGTATTTGATTCCCCTGTTACTGTGAAATGTGCTATGTGCAGGCCGGCTAGGGATGTAATTCCAGCTCTAGTCACTAGAGGGAGCTAGGTTGCCCTAGTCTATATAAGGCCCAGTCAGGGGAAGGGAAGGCAGTCTAGAGTATGCCTTAGACAAGTGCAGGCCATGTGCCTGTGAAGGCCAAACCCAGGCCTTATGGCCTGTGAGGAATCCACCCTAGGAAGATGGTGCCCTAGGAGAAGGAGTGCAGACCCTGGAGTCTGTGAAGGCCACATGTCTCAGGCCTAGGCGAGTTCAGCAGAAGTCAACCTGGAGGCAATCCCTAGAGCAAGAGGTACTAAATGTCAAGAGGAGGTACATTATAAACTGGAGATTCGAGGATATAAGCCAGAAGTAGGGCATTGGGGCCTTGAAGCATCAATTCCAGTCAGGACGAGTCAGGAAGAAAGTAAGGTTCACCTGCAATTCCAAGTCCTGTATTATCACCCTCTGTTTTACCTTGCTGGATGTAAGACCACTGCAATTGTGATTGTCTGCAAAAAGGAACTGTTGGAAAGACTGCTTACTGTATCATCACTGTTTTCAGTAAAGTTGGAATTCTGTTTTCAAGTTACAAGTCTGCACCTCTGTTATTCCTACTATAAATACGGTGTGCCACCGTTTACTGGCACTGGCGTCACGACACCTCAGGGACTCAGCCATAGGCACGTTAAACTACAACACCAAGGGCACCTCACATTCCACCTGGCTGTGTCCCGCAATAACCCAGAGAGTGCCCCAGAGAAACAGCGTGCCGGCCTCTCCATCACTGGCATTCCCCAGGTTAGTTCCATACATTGCCCTGACTTGGGGATGCTACACATTGTTCTTCCGTATACCGACTCATTGTTTGCCGGCAGCAGATCGTGATTAGACACTACAAACTGCTGCCTGCAAACAATGATTTTTTTAACCTGTCAAAAGATTTGCATTTGGCGGCAATATTAGACTGCCAGATGATCGCTAGTGAACAGATTAGTGTTAAAGTCAAATTAACCAAATTGAATAGCATTAAAGGTGTCATGTGTTCTAGGTCAGCAAATGCCTCGACCCCATGTTAGGTAGAAGGACACATGTACTATGATTACATAATCGTAGTTTAGTGATTAAGAAGGGTAAGTTTACCTCACTGGTTGGCTGTGTGGTGTTGTCCTGGGCTAAAGAAAAATGCACTTTCAACCAGATGTATCAAAAGAATGATGGAGTTCCTGCTCCAGTACAAAGGTATTTAGTGGATCTCTAGGACAGGGGTCTCTGGTCAGCAGAAGGGATCTTAGGAAGATGTTAACTACGAGATATGTCCGTAACTTCGAGCGAGTCAGCATATCTTAACCTCCTGTATTTCCATTGTCGCCCACCCTGCCAGGTGGGTTTCTTCTTGATATGACGCATGGTCAACGTCCACAAAAAGGGTACGGTTGACAGTATGGAGGGGCTGATCGCTCACTGCTTGAACTTGAGGATCCCTGTTCAAAGGAAGAACAATACTGTGGACAGGCATTGATATACATGTTTCAAATGATAATCCTCAGATAAATTTGTTCCTTTTAGTAGTTTCAGTTGATTTCTTAGTTTTAAGTTCAGTTCAATCAGTGGGGGAAAAGATCAAAGTATATTTTTTCTCAATAATGCTCCACTTCTCTTTCAATTAAGTGATAGCTTTCTGAAAGAATTTGATGTTGAGGACGATATCAAGGGAGCATTTGTAAAAAATTGAATGGGACCTACAGTGCCACAACTGGGCCATCTCACTCTAGGGGCCCCATTGTATCCACATAGGCTACCACAAAGGTATGTACGCTCTTGGATTTGACTTAACCCGACAAGTGTATTATGGAATGTTTTTAATTAAATTCCAGTAACTGCAATTTGCCGTGACAATCCCACCTTATGCTAATAAGATAAATGCTTGGACAAAATAAGGTTACAGAAAAGGTTATAAAATAATAGGGCTATATATCACACTTTTGCCAGTTTTCTGTGTTGCCCTTAACTTGTATTAACTTTAATTTTTATTATTTGTTTCAAGGACTGTAATACTTTATTTTTAATGATAATTGGCAAAAATTCTCACAACTAATCCATGCAAGGAATGTGGATGTGTGTATAATGCCTTGAGAAAATAAATATAAAAAAAATAAAGAAAGTTGTCCAAATGAAAAGCCAAAAGTACTAACTTATGTGACTTTTTTAAATACCTAGTTACAGTGTACACCTCGTCAGTCTCAAGTGCATCTAAAAAAATCAATAACACAAATCTCTTAAAGGGAATGCATCATTAGAAAATTACTTATTGTGATACACAATTGTTTTTAAATATTGGCAATTTTTTTATTTTCTAAGTCATTATCTATTTTAAGAAAATGTTGAAATTTTTACACTGGCCAGGGAGATGCAAAATAGGCTGCAATGTAAAGATTAGTTCTCAGTAGTCTTCTTATTCTCATCACAGATATGATTACAATGAAAGGAAACCCCTGTATTATAAAATAATCAGGATCAAGCAACTACTCAGTTCCTTCCCCTCCCTGCACAATAAACTCTGAACACGTCAGGGAGCATGCCCACAAAACACTCCCATACAAGTCAAAAAGTCATCTCTAGAAAACAGTTTCCTATGGTCTACAGTATGTGGTTCCTGTAAAACAAATTTCTGAAATGCTGTCAAAAGAACAGAGCAGCAGCTCAGTCAAAATAGCTACCTATATAATAAAGTAAAGTAAATTATATTGAGATTCGAAGAAACAATAGGTCAGAATTATTATTCCATAGATGTAACACCTGTAGGTAGGGATAGATGCGGACAGTGAGCTGTAGACATACCAAAAAACAAATAAACCATAATAGTAGGTCTCCACGTTTTACAAGTTATATATGGTCCTATAGGTGGTAGACTCTAAAACCAATACATTTAGTATTGGTTTTAGAGTCTACCACCTATAGGACCATATAGGACAGTGAGCTGTGATCTAGAACCCACCCCGCTTTCCGTACCTACTTGCAGTACAACCACAACTGGTCAACAGTCCCAATTCTACTAATGTGCAGAGACAGACAAACACCAAGAGACAAAAACAACACACTGGGATAGTCGTATGAAAATGGGTCAGAACTAGGCAGACGACACAGTACAAAAACTATAGATAAAGAGTAGTCAAAAGATATGCCGAGATTAAATACTAGACGGGATGCACAGTACAAATCAAGTGAGTCAGAGACTGGTCAAAAGACAAGCCGAGGTCAAAAGCACAAACAAATTCAAATGAATCCAAGAACCAGGAACCTAGCTAGTAAGCCCAAACAAGACTATCACTGGCACTGGTATATGGCCATAAAAGGGGTTTAAATAGAGCACCAACCTGGTCATAACTTGGTGCTCCATCATAGAAGAAAACAAACCAGCACTCAGTAATTTAGTAGAGCAGCTAAGGAATCAGCCCACTGGTAGTCTCCTCCAGCACGTGCTTGCTGTAGGGAGAAAGAATATTGCATCTTGTTGTTAAGGATACTGTTGTATCGCCAGGGGGCGTGGCTTAGCAGCACATCTCTCCAAGGGCAATCACACCAGAGTAAAAGACTTCACCAGCGGAACTCAGACAGGAGAGTTTGTGACATAACTCCCCTTTTAAGAGGGGCCACCGCACCCTCAACATGGTAAGCCTCGATGAAAACTCAAGATGAAACTTCCTAATCAACCAAGGAGCATGAACATTCCGAGCCGCAATCCAAGTGCTCTCCTCAGCACCATATCCCTTCTGATGGATAAGGTACTGCAGAGAGCCCTGAACTCTCCAGGAGTTAAGAATTTTTTCCACCTCATATCCCAGTTCACCTTGGATAACAACTGGATCAGGAGGTTTAAACGGAGGAATCTTTGGAGGAATGTATTTCTTAAACAATGATTTGTGGAAAACATTTTGTATCCTGAAAGAGAATGGCAACTGAAGAGTAAAAGATACCGGATTAATAACAGAGGTGATCTTATATTGGCCACTAAATTTCGAAGTGAGTTTACCAGATGGGACCCTAAGGAGAAAATTTTTTGTAGAAAGCCATACAAGTTCCCGTAGAACAAAATTCGGACCCAAGGAATGTTTTCTATTGGCTTGTTCACACTGGATGGTTTGTGCTTTTTCCATGCTCTTCTGAGCCCTGGCCAAAATTGTACACAGATCATTCATGATGGGATCCACTATAGGACTCAAAGAACTAAACTCAGACACTGAAGAAAAACACAGATTAAACCCACAATTGCAATTGAAAGGCGAGAAGCCTCTAGAAGAGCTAATGTGGTTGTTGATAGCAAACTTTAATGACAACATTTTTTCTATTTATTTTGACAATCAGAAACAAAGCATCTCAAAAACTGCTCCAAAACTTGGTTGACCCTTTTAGTTTGTCCATTTGTCTCAGGATGGAACACTAAAGAGAGGATAGTTTAATTCCGAACCTTTTGCTAAACTCTCTCCAGAATCTAGAGACAAACTGTACTCCCCTATCAGAGACAATGGACTCAGGTATCCCATTCAATTTGAGAAAATTGACAATAAAAAAAATTGCAAGTTTCTTAGCATTAGGAAGCTTCTTTAGCGGAACCAGATGACACATCTTGAATATTTTGTCAATGACTATGCATATAACAGTCTTCCCTGAGAGGGGAAAGATCTGTAATGAAGTTCATTGAGATGTGGGTCCAGAGTCTCTGGAATGGGCAAGGGACCGAGTTGGTGTGCAGGACATCTCCTGGGTACCTTGGCCTTTGCACAAACATCACATGCCGCAGACAAAAGCAACCACATCTTGTGACCAAGTAGGTCACCAATAAGCTCTGGAGAATGGAAGTTTAGTCCCAGCAACTCCTAGATGACCTGCAAGTACTGAGCAATGAGACTCCTCCAAAACTTTAAGACGAAGATTTGGAGGCACAAAAATGTATCAGGATTAACGGCAGAAATGGCAATACCAGGAGGAAGAATGTTAACTGGTTTAGCATCAATAAACTCACAGGTCCCAAGTAGGGTTGAGGAAAAACTGTTTTAGGGTTTTTGGTACTGGACCCGAACCCGGACATTTCCGTAAAAGTTCGGGTTTGAGTTTGGTGTTCGGCGATTTCTTGGCGCTTTTGAAAGGCTGCAGGGCAGCCAATCAACAAGCGTTTCACTAGTCTGCCCTTAGAAGCCATCACAGCCATGCCTACTAATGGCATGGCTGTGATTGGCCAAGAGCAGCATGAGACCAAGCCTCTATATAGGCTGGAGTCACGTAAAGCTGTTCGTCACTCTGCTCTTCTCAGTGTAGGGATAGGATGCTGCTGCTGTGAGGAGAGATTAGGAAGAATTCTGTTGAATTTGGTGGTGTAGTGTTCAATCTTCAAACTACAGAGATTATTGAGGGTGCTATGCCCAGTGACACTGAAAAATAAGTTTAATCTATCTGCTAGTTCGGTTGGCATCGGTGGCCATTTTTGCAAGTGCAGTGCCCCTGCAACTGTGAACTGTGAACTGCATGTGTGCCAGGGACATTACTTTAATTCTGCCCTGGTAGCACAGTGGAGGACAAATTCCCTTTTTTGGCCATTCAAGTACCCCTGCGGCCTGCAGTGCATACCTGGCAGTAATAATAATTCAATTACATTAGTCTGTCATACTTTTTGTGCCCTAAAGCGATTTTTTGTCTGTCTGCCACATACACTGCACATCTGACAGTCCAATAAAACCGCTAAATACTGCAGTAACCTTGCTGATATAAAAAAGAACACTTTTTTTGCAAGATAGTAAATTTACAGGCTATGCTAATAAAGCATATGATAGAATTTGAAAAAATTTTAAGGTCTGGTGTGATAAGAAACATTTACAGAATGCTGATCTTTACGATTCTGCCTTTGACAGACAAGCGCTGTCACTGGTAATGGGGAGGAGATAACACCAGATAACACACAGAAGGAATAGACCGGAGTCTAGGCCTCAAAGCTCAGGGAGAGGGATGGTGAGCTCCTAGGAATCCCTAGACCTCTCCCTGACTCCTGCCAGTATGAGTAGACCATGAAGATGGAAATACTCATACACTGGAACCTTATCCCTGGAGACCTTGGAAGGCTCTAGGAGTGGTTTTAGGGAATGAGACTGCTAGTTACTCCCCAGATGAAGGAACCAGCATCTCCCTGAGGTCTAGACAACAACACACACAAGCGAACAACAAAATGCAAAACAAAATGCACTCAGCTTAACCCCTCCAGGACCCAGGACGAGAATGCTCGTCCTAACTGAGTGGTACTAAGCGCATTAGGACGAGTATTCTCGTCCTACAGTTAAACTGTCACCATGTCTGCAGACATGGTGACAGCGCTGAGACCCCGGCTGTTACACACAGCCATGGATCTCAGCTAACCGGCTGGAGACCAATCAGACTGTTCCCTGGCCAGCGATCGCTCTGATTGGCTAGGAATCAGAACCTTATAAAATGTATAAAAAATATTCCCCACTATATCCCCCCCCCCGAGTCCTCAAAGTCGACCCCCCCCCCCCCCGGCGTGCAGGCGGTGCGTGGTGCAGGAGGTGGGCGGTGCGGAGTGCAGGATCGCCTGTGTAATATTCATTGGTGGCCAGTGACACTCTGCTAAAAACGTCTGGCATCTGTGCTTGTACAGATGCCAGCCGTTTAACCCCTTCCATGCCGCGGTCCGGACGGACCGCGGCATGGAAGGGGTTAACAGGGATAGAGCTCCCTCCCTCTCCCATCGGGGGTCTGCTGTGCCTTTGCAGCCCCCGGACAGGATGGGATCACAGAGGGAGGGAGCCCCCCTCCCTCCCCATCACCCGCTGCTCAGTTCTGGCAGCGGGTGATGGTTACCATGGCAACAGGACACCTTCAGAGGTGTCCTGCTTGCCATGGTAATAGTAACTCTGATCAGACTTCTGCTAAAGGCAGGGTCCTGGAGGGGTTAAGCTAAAGGCAAAAGTCTGACCAGACAGTCTAAAGTACAAAATACAGTACAGTACACTATATAGTGTACTGTACTGTATTATAATGACATCAGACCCACTGGATCTTCAAGAACCAAGTGGGTCTGGGCCAAAAAAATAAAAAAAAATCACTGAATAAAAAATAAAAATAAAAATACACTACACATATTAGGTATCTTCGCATCCGTAAAAACCTGCTCTATAAAAATATTGCGTGACCTTACCCCTCAAGTAATGACCGTTAAAAACTATAAATGGTGTAAAAAAGTCAATTTTTTGTCACCTTACATCACAAAAGTGTAATACTAAGCGATCAAAAGCCGTATGCCTCCCAAAATAGTACCAATCAAACCACCATCTCATCCCGCAAATGAGCCCCTACATAGCACAATTGCCCAAAAAAATATGGCTCTCAGACTATGGTGACACTAAAACATTTAATTTTTTCTAAAATGCTGTTATTGTGTTAAAGTAAAATAAATAAAAAAACAGTATACATATTAGGTAAAAACCTGGTCCATAAAAATATCACATGATCTAACCCCTCAGGTAAATACCGCAAAAAAAATTAAATAAAAACTATGTAAAATAAATCATTTTTGTCAACTCACATTACAAAAACTGTAATAGCAAGCAATCAAAAAGTTATATGCACTCAAAAATAGTGCCAATCAAACCGCCATCTCATCCCGCAAAAAATGATACTCTACATAGCCCCAAAAAATATAAAAATATGGCTCTTAGACTATGGAAACATTAAAACATGATTTTTTTTGTTTCAAAAATTATATTATTGTGTAAAACTTAAATAAATAAAAAGTATACATATTAGGTATTGCCACGTTCGTAACAACCTGCTCTATAAAAATAACACATAACCTAACCCCTTAAGTGAACACAGAAAAAAATATATATAAATACCGTGTCAAAAGTCATTTTTGTCACCTTACATCACAAAAAGTGTAATAGCAAGCGACCAAAATGTCATATGGACCCCAAAAAATGAGCCCCTACATAAAATAAGGCTTTCAGAATGTGGAGACACTAAAAAATATATTTTTTTCAAAAATGCTTTGTTATGAAAAACTGAAACAAAAAAAAACAAAAAGTAGTCATATTTGGTATTGTCGCGTCCGTAACAATCTGCTCTATAGAAATAGCACACAATCTAACCTGTCAGATCAACGATGTAAATAACAAAAAATAAAAGCGGTCCCAAAACAGCTATTTTTTTTCAAATTTTCCATTTGAATCCATTTTTACATAAACAAAGCAAGGTTAACAGCCAAACAAAAATCAATATTTATTGCCCTGATTCTTTAGTTTTCAGAAAGACCCCATATGTGGTCGTAAACTGCTGTATGGCCAAACGGCAGGGAATAGAAGGAAGGGAACGCCAGATTTTGCTGGACTGGTTTTTTGACACCATGTCCCATTTGATGCCCCCCTGATGCACCCCTACAGAAGAAACTCCAAAAAAGTGACCCCATTTTGGAAACTACGGGATAAGGTGGCAGTTTTGTTTGTACTATTTTAGGGCAAATATAATTTTGGTTGCTCTATATTACACTCTTTTTGAGGCAAGGTAACAAAAAATAGAATTTCTGAAATATTATCTCCATTTGCCAATAACTCTTGTGGAACATCTAGAGGGGTGTAGTTTCTTAGATGGAGTTACTTTTATGGAGTTTCTACTCTAGGGGTGCTTCGGGGGGGGGGGGGCTTCAAATGGGACATGGTATCAAAAAACCAGTCCAGCAAAATTCGCCTTTCAAAAACCATATGGCATTCCCTTCATTCTGTGCCCTGCCGTTTGGCCATACAGCAGTTTACGACCACCTATGGGGTGTTTCTGCAAACTACAGAATCAGGGCAATAAATACTTAATTTTGTTTGGCTGTTAACCCTTGATTTGCTACTGAAAAAAAATGGATTAAAATGGAAAATTTTCCCAAAAAATCTAAATTCTGAAATTTCATCTCCATTTGCCAATAACTCATGTGGAAAACCTAAAGGGTTAATGATGTTTGTAAAATCAGTTTTGAATACCGTACGGGGTGTAGTTTCTAGAATGGGGTGGTTTCTATTATGTAAGCCTCACAAAGTGACTTCAGACCTAAACTGGTCCCCAAAAAGTGGGTTTTTGAAAATTTCCGAAAAATTTCAAGATTTGCTTCTAAACTTCTAAGCCTTGTAACGTCCCCAAAAAATGAAATTACATTCCCAAAATGATCGATACATGAAGTAGACATATGGGGAATGTAAATCAATAACTTTTTTTGGCAGTATTACTATATATTATAGAAGTAGAGTAATTGAAACTTGGAAAATTGCAAATTTTTCAAAATTTTTGGTGAATTTGGTATTTTTTTTTTAATAAAAATGACATTTTTCGACTCCATTTTACCACTGTCATAAAGTACAATATGTGACAAAAAAAAACTGTCTCAGAATGGCCTGGATAAGTAAACTCGTTTTAAAGTTATCACCACATAAAGTGACACTGGTCAGATTTGCAAAAAATGGCCGGGTCCTTAAGGTGAAATAAGGCTGGGTCCTTAAGGGGTTAAAGAAGAATGGAGGAGCAGGAGATCCAAAGGAACAACACATAAGCTCAACCAACTCCAGTAGGAAATATCAACCGCATGGTAAGCAGTGTGAGTCAGAACTAAAGAGCCCCAGTAATGACCACAAGCTGCACCTAACAGGAGGTGTGGTCATTACCAAACAATAACACTGCAAGATAAAAACAACAGAGAGACTGTCAGATACCCTCACGTGCTGCCAGCCTCTTAGATCTTCTCACCTCTGTCATGGGAGGGACCATGACAAGTGCTTCTTAAGGCTGCAACTTCTACTTCCACTGCTGTTTAATACTGTGTGCTGCCTGAAGGACGATAAGGAAAGAATAAATTTGCATACTGAAATGTATCTTTCTTTGAGTCCAAAGGCAGCATTTATATCCCTCCCTAATAAAGGCATTGCTTGAAAAAAAACATGTCTGCCTACTTGATGTGCACTCCTTTATAAGGGTAGTTAATTACTCTGATTTACTAATGATTTGTCTTCTGTCCTAGATGGGAGGAGCAAGACATGCAAATGTATTCTATCTATCTATCTATCTATCTATCTATATATCACAGTGACTGCAGTGTAGTTTGTGTAGATAGAAGAAGGTTTTGTCTGCCTCTGAGTAGCAGTGGACTAGCTCAGAACCCAGGCGAAGCACAGAAGACATTAGCTGATTAGACAGTTAATATTTTCAAGTGCGATATTTCCAAAATGAAATAAGTACCATTTGGGGGAGAATTTTCTTTAAAAAACACACACAGAATAATGCTGCAGAGCAATTGATTCGATAAAGTCAAACAATATCAACATCAACCTGACAGTTATTATATCAGACCTTGGAAAATGTTCTCTCCTGAAATATTAGCATTTGTTCAGTCAATTTGCCATTTATAGGAATAGGGATAGTCTGGAGCTGGGGGTTGATGGCAAAAGGAATTTATTTTTGGTACAAATTCATAATCATCTGTGCATTAATATTTGTGTAAAGCAATTCTTGTAGTGTAACTGCCAATTATATATAATAATAATGAACCAGGAAAAACTAAAGAAACAGGGGTATGGATGGGCAATGAAGGGCTGTTTGCCTCAGTATTAATTCAGAAAAATTTGGCAGCAGCTACCATAATACAATTTACAAAAATAATGTAGAAATCTATTGGTTGCATATTTTGCATTGGCTTACTTTTCTAGCAAAGGGTTGATTTCACATTTGACATCTGGCACCATCTATGTACAATTGTATTTCAGAGCATTCCAAGTGAGTGGTAAAGTGAAAATCAATATATTTTGGGGACAAAAAAAAATTATTGGTCTTATGTATGAAACTAGAGCAGACAAGTGGAACCATTTATTTGGATATGATTCTGTTGGGGGTTAAAAATGATGTGATCTCGGTGGTTCCTTTTAGAAACTTCTGAAACGTATTGTATTAATTGTACACCAGCAAAGTGCTGTCTGTTAAGGGCATTTCTGGTGCATGCATTTAAAAAGAAAATGCCTATGGCAGAGAAATATGGAGTGAATTTGTTGAAATTCATTTTTGTGTCCAATTCGCGGAATTTTTGAAATCCAAATATTTTCTACATGAATGTAAGTTCCAATTGCCATGCAAATTGGTATATAACACCCTCTAGTGAAAAAAATAATTTATTTTAATTTTTTACAAATGTTTGCTCTTTCTCTAACTCTCCCAAGCTCTTGAACACAATGACAGCACAACATATAGTATCGCACAATGACAGCACAACATATAATATACATTTACATATATGGATATGTTTAAACACATGGTTGATGGTGTTAACAAAAGTGTGTTTTAAAACTGCACTTCGTCATTGCATATATTAGGGGTTTTCATATTACAAAGCTTCCATTGTCCCTTACTGGGAGCAGGTGATGTTTAACCTCTTTACGCATTTTTACGCACATGTACGTGGGGAAATGTGATCTCTTGCCATATCCCAACACGCATGTATGTGATCTGATTGGGCAGGAGCAGGAGCTGCGCCCGCTCGATTAGAGGCATGGGTCCAGCTTTTACTGACAGCTGGGCCCCTGCTGTATCCGCTGGCATTGCTGAAACCGTCGATTTAGGTGGATTAACCCTTCACAGGCCGCAGTCAATGCTGACTACGGCACATGCAGGGTTTACAGAGGGAGGGGGCTCCCTCTCTGACCCCATCAGTCGCCGGGCTGCAGTGACAGGGGCCAATGGTTACCATGGCAGTCCCGATGCCTTACACAGGCATCGGAGCCTGCTACCTTTGGAAGCCTAGGAGATCTAGCCCTCAGGCAACTGTAAGCGTCTTACACTTTATTACACTGAGAGCCAGTTAATAAAAAAAAAAAATTGTAGCTTTCAGAAAATGAAGACACAAAGACATGAATTTATTTTGAAAAATATTTTATTATATAAAAGTGAAACAAAAACAAAAATAGACACATATGGTGTTGATGCATCCATATCAAACTGATCTATAAAAACAGCACATGATCTATCCTGTCAGAAGAATGCTGTAAAAAAACAAAAAATGAAAACAGTGCCAGAACAGCCATTTTGTGGTTACCTTTCCTCACAAAAAGCATAATCATATGTACTCCAAAATAGTACCAATAAAACTGTCACCTTATCCCATGGTTTCCAAAATGTGGTCACTTTTTGGGAGTTTCAACTGTAGGGTGCATCAGGGGGTTTTCAAATGCAACATGGCAACTTAAAATTATCCTAGTGACATCTGCCCACCAAAATCCATATGATGCTCCTTCCCTTCTGTTCCCTGCTATGTGCCTAAACAGTTTGCCTAGTTTACGACCAAATATGGGGTATTCTGTAAACTGCAGAATCAGGGCAATATATATTGAGTTTTGTTTGGCTGTTAAACCTTGCTGTGTTATGGGGAAAAATTTCTAAAAATGGAAAATCTGCTAAAAAGTGACATTTTGAAATGTCACCTTCATTTTTCTTTAATTATTATGGAACACCTAAAGGGTTAAGAAAGTTTGTAAAATCAGTTTTGATGAATTTGAGGGGAGTAGGTTCTAAAACGGGGGTTATTTATGGGTGACTTCTACTATGTAAGCCCCATAAAATTACTTCAGAACTGAATTAGTCCTTAAAAAAATGGGTTCGGAAATTTTTTTTAAACATTTCAAAATTGCTTCTAAAATTCAAAGCCTTCTAATGTCCTAAAAAATAGAGCATCCCTAGCATCGCAGGTGGCGCTGGGGAGGCTGCTCCTCCTGACACCGGATGTTTTCATCCACGCATGGGGAGAAGCAGCAGAGGCAGTGCGGGGACCAGGAGCGGAACAGGGAGCGGGGAGCCAGGTAAGTACAGTGGATTTAACGTGAGGGGCCTCACAGGAAGAATGTTTGCCTGTATTTGCACAAGTATTAATTGTGAGAAGAAACAAGCTTGGAAAAATTCTCCCTTTTAATTGTGGCAGCAGCAGTACAGTGTGGATGTGGAAAGGATAGAAGAATAATGGTGTGGCTGCAATAATTGTGGCAATGCTATCAGCACAGCATGTAACAGTTAAGGTAGTAGGTATGTAGTACGTGTGTGGGGGGTTAGACGTGAGGGTGGTAGTAGTATTAGAAGTGACAACTGTGTAGAGGAATTGCATGGCAGTAAGAGTAATGGAAGTAGCAGTAGGGGATTAGCAGCAGGGAATAACAGCTGCTGCTGTGTCGGCAGCAGCAGCCTGTGGTACAGAAAATGATGGAAGGCAGGCCAACAGCTATAGTCAATGGCACAATGGAGGCAGCAGCAGTCATAAGGTATGGAACATGATGGAAGGCAGGCCGACAGCTGTAGTTATTGGTATGATGGAGGCAACAGCAGCCATACGGTATGGGAGATGAGGGTTGGCATACAGACAGTGACAGTGGAATGATGGAGGCAGCAGCAGCTATACGGTAGAGTACATGATGGAAGGCAAGCAGACAATGGCAGTGGCGTGGTGGGGCGCATTTAACAAGGGTAGATGTATTAAAGTGTGAAAATTCTACTTTTTGTAGCAGAGACAGCTGGAAAGTGGTGAATTTGGGTGAAGGCATGGAAATGCACCACATTTTCAGAGCGACAAGACAATTCATATTTTTGCCTGCATGGCCAGAAGTCCAACACACAGCATGGGCCAGAAAAATGTAATTTTGGTAAAGGAGCAGAAATGCACCACAATTCTCAAAACAAAGTGGTACAGTGGCAACTGCACCACCAGCAACTTTGACAGGTGAGAGTTAACACAAGCTATGTAATTGCTCGTCAAGAATAGCTTTCTGAAGGCCACATATTCTGTTATGGATGGATTCCAATGAAGCAAAGGACAAGGAAGAGGCGTTTGAGCAGGAGAAGAAGAAGCTGATAATGATGACAAGTATAATGTATTGCTTTAGCATGCGGGCTGGCTACCATAAAGAAGAGTTCTGGGTCTGGCACATTTTGAGCCTGCACCCACAGAATCACCGGCATCAACTGACCACATTAGAAGCAGATCTGGCCCTTTCCGTTTTTTGGTAGATTTTGGCCACACATTGCCTCTACTCTTTATTGCAGCTATCGACACTTCTGTTGTCACCTCCTCCTCAGCACCCTGATCCAGCTCCCAGGTCCTGTCAAACACACAATCATCGTCATATTTCTCAACCTCCCTGCCACTTTTATCAGACTGTGATATGTCATTGTGGGTTCCTTTGCACCCTATTGATCCCCTGCTTTATATTTGTTCCGACTGCAATTATCACTACCATTGCCCCTATCGACTTTACTGTGGCTACAAGTGCCACTACTACTGACCAGATAGCTGCTGCTGCTACAAAACACATTCTGACTCTCAGATGAAGAGGCCTGGTCTTTTGTTTTGCACTCTTCTGTTTTCCAGGCATTTTATTATGAGGTCTATAAAGGGAGAGTCATCGGTTTCCAATAAACAAAAAGTCACAGGTTTCCTAAATAAAAAGTCACGTGTTTGGTAATCACAGATTATTGAACGGCACTAGCAAAATTTCAAGTGTTTTTTTTTTTTTGTTGTAATTTAAAGATAGAGGTACAGTGAAACATTGAATTATATTCTCTGGTGCAATGCAATGACAATGCAATATTTTTGCAGTGATGATAATCGTCTTTTCAAGCTAGAGGGGTAAGTACTTACTCTTGTTTGGTCTCTATTACAACTTGAGCACTGTGGGAGGTTGCTGCTACAGCAGGCTGCCAAGCACTGCCAAGCTGCACCGTCAGATCCCCACACTACAACCCACAAAGCTTCCCAGAAATATTCACTTTTCAGCACATTTACATAGCCAGCCCACTCCATAGTGGGGGACTTAAAGTGTAACTGTTATTTAGACTTATTTTTAATATACTATAGGGACCGGATGTTAAATATTTTTGGAATATACTTTAGGGAAAGATGTTTCTATGTACTAGAAAAGAGAAGAGTTTTCTTAACAAAGCTCGGACTAAGCATTGCTAAGGAGAATCTATCTTCAGCATTCTACTGAGCGCTGAAGACACCTTTGAGTAATATACAGAGACTTCCATCCTGCCTGTTGTCATTACCCAGGGCCGGCATCAGCACCCTGCACACCCGGGCAAGTGTCGGGCCCACTGCTCCTGGGGGGGCCCACTGTGCTCACTCACTCCTGCAGCTGTGTCCTGTCTTCATTAAACTGCCTGTTTTGAATTCAATGGCAGCTTACCCCAGCAATGCAGACAATTTTCACCATGTGCACTGCTAGGTAGTGTTGAGCACGAATATTCGAATTGGGAATTTTTATCAAGAATATAAGGACTTCGAGAATTCGCGAATATTTTGAATATAGTGAGATGTATTTGTAAAAACAAATATTCGTATTTTTTATGAGAAAAATCGGCAATGTAAAATTCTCGTAATGCGAATATTATAAAACATGAATATATAGCACTATAGAATATAGTGCCATATATTCGGTTTTTAGAATATTCGTTATTTTTTCCAATTTAATGTGAACAGTCATTGGCCCAAGCAACTTAAGCAGGGAGGAATCATGACTTCAGATGGAAAACAAATGATGAATATTCTCGAATTGACCCACAAGTCAGTAAATGACTCATTACTGATTTTGAATATTCTTTATTATTTAATATAGTTTATGTTATGCGAAAAATCTTCAATTAAATATGGGTGTTAATCGAATCACGTAAGGGCGTTAAGCAACTTTCCTATTGGGTTGGCTTGGTAGAATTGTTGAATATGTAGAAAATAGCTCTATATTCCTAAATTACAAATATAGTGCTATATTCTACATATTCGACAATTCTACCATGCCAACCCAATAGGAAAGAGTTGCTTAACTCCCTTACGCAATTCGTTTAATGCGCATATTTAATTACAGATTTTTCGCATAACATAAACTATATTATAATGAAGAATATTCTAAATCAGTAATGAGTCATTAGAATATTTGCATTATGCGAATATTACATTGCCGATTTTTCGCAATCAATAGAATAATCTCGAATACGAATATTTGCGAATATATGACGAATATTCTAATGAATATTCGTGAAATATCGCAAATTCAAATATTGCCCCTGCCACTCATCACTACTGCTGGGGTGGGTGGCCCCAGGACTCAGAACAGGGTATAGGGAGTTTCCTACCGGGCTAAAGGGCCTTCATGATGTCATCCGCCCATGTGACCAGTAGGGGAGGAACCGGAGGAGCAGAGAGCTGTGTTCCTGTACAGAGAAGAGCAATGCTGGAATGTGGTGAGGCCTAGGTGTGTGTGTCTGTCCCTGTGTGTGTGCCCCTGTGTATGTGTCTGTCACTGTGTGTGTGTGTGTGTGTGTCTGTCTGTCCCTGTGTGTGTGTGTCTGTAGGTCCCTGTGTGTGTGTGTGTGTGTGTCTGTCTGTCTGTCTGTCTGTCCATGTGTGTCTGTGTGTGTGTGTCTGTCTGTCTGTCCCTGTATGTGTGCCTGTGTGTGTGTGTCTGTAGGTCTGTCTGTCCCTGTGTATGTGCCCCTGTGTGTCTCTAAGGCATTTCTAAGACTCCATCCCACAGTCTAGCCAGTGCCTAATGGGTTACAGTTTAGACCACCTTCTGGTATATGTTGATAATTCCCTTTTAAACCCCTGTCCATGTCCTCTCAGTACTGGGAATCAATGGGAGTCATATTAGAAGGTAACAAAAGGTTGGAGCATAACTAAAGGTGGAATTCCCTTTTAATGTCCCCTAATGGTGGCCACACACATCAGATAGAAGTTGGTTGACAATCTCATCATTTCACCGGTGTCTGTCCCTGTGTGTGTGTGTCTGTCCCTGTGTGTGTGTCTGTCCTTGTGTGTGTGTGTCTGTCCTTGTGTGTGTGTGTGTCTGTCCCTGTGTGTGTGTGTCTGTCCCTGTGTGTGTATCTGTCCATGTGTGTGTGTGTGTCTGTCCCTGTGTATGTGTGTGATCCTTACATGTATACAGCACTCCCAGGCGTTCTTTCTTGTGGGTGCACATCCCCCAGGGATGATAGATACGTCCCTGTATTTACATCAATGCAGTAAAGAAAAGAAAAGAAAAAAACGAAAAGAAAAAAACGGAGACAGCACGTCCAATGCCAATTGTGGTTTAATCCGGATGCTACGTTTCGGCTTTCACATCAGCCTTTTTCAAGCATACATATACAAAGCTTAGTGCAGGTATAAATAGTGTTACAAAAAATGACCCCAAAATAGTTGCCATCCCTTTTCCGGGTCAGGGGGCGTGTCGGTTGCTATACATAAGAAAACGTAATTTTTAGACCAATATTTACATATATAGTGCGATCATACATATAATACACTGATTCAGGGTAGGTTACCTTTGGTCCATAATGCAGATGTGAGGATCCGCCTGTATTGGAGGTGTCTTTACTGTGTGCACATCGTTGTGGAATGCATATGCGCTCCACCGATCCACTTCCTGTCCCTGCCCACTTCTTGGCGCCTTTTCTTTACAAGCGTGCGCGTAGAACGCAAGCTGCGTTCCACCATAGGCTTCCGGTGTGTCACTTCCGGTTTCTAGCCTATAGGTGGAACGCACAGTGCTATGGTTATTGATCGTGCCTGGATCGCAATATTATTTAGTTCATGCGCATAATAGGTATAACCTAATTGTATTTGTTTTACTAGAACCTAGTGGCGATATGGCAGAGAAGGCATTGTCTGTCCCTGTGTGTGTGTCTGTCCTTGTGTGTGTGTGTCTGTCCCTGTGTGTGTGTGTCTTTCCTTGTGTGTGTTTGTGTGTCTGTCCCTGTGTGTGTGTAAAAAGATTGTGGAGCCCCAGTTATGGGTCTACAACACAGTGAAAGCCAGATATCCCTCAAAGGAAGGAAAAACAAGCAAAGGGGTGTCTCCATTACAGAGATCACCAAAACCACCATATTAAGTGGCCCCTATGTCAAAATCCCGCTCTTTTACAAGCTCTAAGGATGTGACAGGGAAGACCTAAGCAAGTTATCCATCCACAGACAGCTGTTTCGGGGTGTTGCCCCTCATCAGTGTGGAGTAGGATTCTGGCTAACCGGGAGCGATGCTTTGGTGACTACTCAAACAAAGCAATAGCTGATCTTAGGGAGACCAGCTACAAAAATACCATGGAGTCTCAAACACAGCAATCCAAAGTGCAAAGCTCCCTGGGAAACATAAAATGCAAAAAGATTGTGGAGCCCCAGTTATGGGTCTACAACACAGTGAAAGCCAGATATCCCTCAAAGGAAGGAAAAACAAGCAAAGGGGTGTCTCCATTACAGAGATCACCAAAACCACCATATTAAGTGGCTCCTATGTCAAAATCCCGCTCTTTTACAAGCTCTAAGGATGTGACAGGGAAGACCTAAGCAAGTTATCCACCCACAGACAGCTGTTTCGGGGTGTTGCCCCTCATCAGTGTGGAGTAGGATTCTGGCTAACCGGGAGCGATGCTTTGGTGACTACTCAAACAAAGCAATAGCTGATCTTAGGGAGACCAGCTACAAAAATACCGTGGAGCCTCACTTAAGAGTCTCAAACACAGCAATCCAAAGTGCAAAGCTCCCTGGGAAACATAAAATGCAAAAGATTGTGGAGCCCCAGTTATGGGTCTACAACACAGTGAAAGCCAGATATCCCTCAAAGGAAGGAAAAACAAGCAAAGGGGTGTCTCCATTACAGAGATCACCAAAACCACCATATTAAGTGGCCCCTATGTCAAAAATCCCGCTCTTTTACAAGCTCTAAGGATGTGACAGGGAAGACCTAAGCAAGTTATCCATCCACAGACAGCTGTTTCGGGGTGTTGCCCCTCATCAGTGTGGAGTAGGATTCTGGCTAACCGGGAGCGATGCTTTGGTGACTACTCAAACAAAGCAATAGCTGATCTTAGGAGACCAGCTACAAAAATACCGTGGAGCCTCACTTAAGAGTCTCAAACACAGCAATCCAAAGTGCAAAGCTCCCTGGGAAACATAAAATGCAAAAGATTGTGGAGCCCCAGTTATGGGTCTACAACACAGTGAAAGCCAGATATCCCTCAAAGGAAGGAAAAACAAGCAAAGGGGTGTCTCCATTACAGAGATCACCAAAACCACCATATTAAGTGGCCCCTATGTCAAAATCCCGCTCTTTTACAAGCTCTAAGGATGTGACAGGAAGACCTAAGCAAGTTATCCATCCACAGACAGCTGTTTCGGGGTGTTGCCCCTCATCAATGTGGAGTAGGATTCTGGCTAACCGGGAGCGATGCTTTGGTGACTACTCAAACAAAGCAATAGCTGATCTTAGGGAGACCAGCTACAAAAATACCGTGGAGCCTCACTTAAGAGTCTCAAACACAGCAATCCAAAGTGCAAAGCTCCCTGGGAAACATAAAATGCAAAAGATTGTGGAGCCCCAGTTATGGGTCTACAACACAGTGAAAGCCAGATATCCCTCAAAGGAAGGAAAAACAAGCAAAGGGGTGTCTCCATTACAGAGATCACCAAAACCACCATATTAAGTGGCCCCTATGTCAAAATCCCGCTCTTTTACAAGCTCTAAGGATGTGACAGGGAAGACCTAAGCAAGTTATCCATCCACAGACAGCTGTTTCGGGGTGTTGCCCCTCATCAGTGTGGAGTAGGATTCTGGCTAACCGGGAGCGATGCTTTGGTAACTACTCAAACAAAGCAATAGCTGATCTTAGGGAGACCAGCTACAAAAATACCGTGGAGCCTCACTTAAGAGTCTCAAACACAGCAATCCAAAGTGCAAAGCTCCCTGGGAAACATAAAATGCAAAAAGATTGTGGAGCCCCAGTTATGGGTCTACAACACAGTGAAAGCCAGATATCCCTCAAAGGAATGAAAAACAAGCAAAGGGGTGTCTCCATTACAGAGATCACCAAAACCACCATATTAAGTGGCCCCTATGTCAAAATCCCGCTCTTTTACAAGCTCTAAGGGTGTGACAGGGCTGTGTGTGTGTGTCTGTCCCTGTGTGTGTGTGTGTCTCTGTCCCTGTGTGTGTGTTTGTGTCTGTCCCTGTGTGTGTGTGTGTGTCCGTCCCTGTGTGTGTGTCTGTCCCTGTGTGTGTCTGTCCCTGTGTGTGTTTGTGTCTGCCCCTGTGTGTGTCTGTCCCTGTGTGTGTGCGTGTGTCTGTCCCTGTGTATGTGTGTTTGTGTCTGTCCCTGTGTGTGTGTGTCCATCCCTGTGTGTGTGTGTCCATCCCTGTGTGTGTGTGTGTCCGTCCCTGTGTGTGTGTCCGTCCCTGTGTGTGTGTCTGTCGCTGTGTGTGTGTGTGTCTGTCAAAAGGGCGAACATCAAAAAAGCGCCCCTTCAGATTGTGACCGGATCTCTGCCGTTCCACATTGTAGTTGATTGGGACAGCAGGCATTCAGTCTGCATCCAGCAGTGCCGGATCCAGTGAATCACTAACGCAGTTGTGAAGGTAGCCTAATACAGCCCCACATACCTCTTACATCCAGTGACATCTCCTTTGATGTAGATGTTCTTTATCTTCTCCATTTAGATCACACCGCCATAATGATTTCTTTCAACCATCTCTTCTCTCTGCAGAGTTTGACAGACATCTTAGTCTCCTACTTTTCCATCCCATCATGTGGCAACATCCCATCATGCACCCCCAAAAACTGTGCCACTGTGCTTCCCAAAACTATACTGCAGAAACAGATAAACCCCCTGAAAATACTAGTTACACACAGATAGCCCCCCAACCCCCCCCCCCCCGTTTGCAATAATTATTGGAACACAATGCTCTAAAAAAAAAAATGCACCAAGCAAATAGTGTCCCTGACATGAATAGTATAACCATAATGTAAAACAGCAACCTTCACCGTTCCCAAAAAGGCAGCAACGCAGAAAACGAAAATTTCAACAACCATAGATAACCTGGATATCTCAATGAACCATTGGATAACAATAATATAGCAGCATTTCAATGGTGCAAATAACAATAATATAGCAGCATATAATATTCACTTATCGCAGCACTTTGTTGTGCAAATACCAATTATAAAGCAGCATATAATGTTCACTTATAGCAGCACTTGACAGAGCAATACAATGTTTGCCTCGATTATGAAAGCCAGTCTCCTGGATCACTTCCATTAATTAAATGGTTAATTAAACAGGGACTTCAAATATCCTTTTCGATCTCATATAAAAGTAATTGTCCCAAACGCAGACTGCAATATGTCATTCACACCAGTGGGGGTACTACTAATCATTCAAATGTCCCCGAATAAAAACTGCGATATTATCAGCAATATTTAGTGACCTCTTCAGCGATATAGAGCAGCATCCCGCTCTTCTGTAACCAGCGTCGTCCCGCTGTACTTCTTATATAATAGCCGGCAGTGCACAATACTCTTCCTCCTTATGGAAGAAGGCTACAGTCTCACCAGTATGGACAGGTAAAGTGATACCTCCGCTCGTCCCCGAAGTTGATGCCGTCTCAACAGACCAAGCTGGCGTCTCCACGTGGTGTTGGTTCCTCAGGAGAGCCGTTCTTCGCGCGACAGACAAATTTTTCTTTATGGGGTCACTGCAGTCCACATCCAAATCGTACTTGGATTAGACGTCCCTGGATTGGTAGTAGCCGATATTTGCCTAGTGTTCTTGGGGTATACCAAACTCGTTTCGGGGTAGTGTATGACCCCTTCCTCATTGGTTAACACCACCAAACTAACACCCCACCTTTATAGGGGTTACGGTCTTCAAGAAACTCTGGCATGGAAATTTAATATCCAGGTTATCTATGGCTGTTGAAATTTTAGTTTTCTGCGTTGCTGCCTTTTTGGGAACGGTGAAGTTTGCTGTTTTATTTGAAGAGTTGTGCGGTTTTATATCACAGTATTAATTTTGGGTAACCTCTAATAAATTGTATTAACACTACAAAACTCTGGGTATGTCTTTTATTGCTTCACTTTAGCTTTAAGTATATTACACTTCATCATAGATATGGATGCCTACTGGCATCCCAGCCTAAGTGTTCAATTGTAGTACTAAAGGTGGTTCCATTTATGGATTGATCCCTATAGAGGTCATACCATTATACCACTATAACAGTGACATCTACAGCATCCAGCCTCCTTAACATTGACCTCCACAGCCCCCCACACCTTAACACTGCCCCCCTTCCCCCCACAGTGCCCCGTCTCCATTAAAATGGCACCTCTACAGCAGCCCACTCCCTTAAGTTTGATCTTTAAAGCAGCCTGCCCCTTTAACAGTGAGTTCCACAGCACCCCACCTCCTTGACAGTGACCTCCACAGGGGCCCACCCCCCTAACAGTGACCTCTACAGAACCCGCCCCTTAACACTGACCATAGGTTACAGTCCCCTTAACTGACCTCCACCATTCCCAGCCCACTTAACAGAGACCTCCACAGCAACTGCCCTTTTAACAGTGACTGCCACAGTACCCTGCTCCCTTAACAGTGACCTCCACTGTACCTCGCTGCCTTAACAGTGACCTCACAGTACCCCGCTGCCCCTTTAATAGTGCCCTACACAGTCCTCTCCTCCCTTAACAGTGACCTCCACAGCGGCCTGCCCCCTTAACAGTAACATCCACAGTGCCCTCCCCTATAACAGTGACCTCCACAGCAGCCGCCCCTTTATTAGTGACCTCCACAGTACCCAGTCTCATTAACATTGATTTCCACAATAACCCGCCCCTTTAACAGTGACCTCTACAGAGCTCCGTTCCCTTAAAATGTGACTTCCACAACACACCACCCCCTTAACAGTGACCTCTACAGCACCCCACCCCTTAACGCTGACCTCCATAGTGGACTGTCCACTTAACTGTGACCTCCACTGTTCCCTACCCCCTTAACAGAGACCTCCACAGTGCTCGTCCCTTTAACAGTGACCTCCACAGCATCCCGCCCTCTGAACTCCACGGTACCCCATCTCCTTAACAGTAATTTCCACAACACCCCACCCCCTTAACAGTGGCCTCTACAGCAAACTGCCACTTAACACTGAGCTCCATAGTGGACCGTCCCCTTAACTGTGACCTCCACAGCAACCTGCCCCTATACCCTAGGGGGTCCAGAGGTCCGGTTTTAGGCTGGACAGTCTGGCTTTCAGACTCCCTGTCCTCCGTCCGACACAGGGCCTGGACAGACGCAGGGAAGCACTGTGTTGTCTGAGCGTGAGCTGCAGGGAGAAAGTCACCATGCTTACCACCCCTGCAGCTGACAGAAGTAGATTTTTACCTTCATTTTTTCAATCCCCATCGGCTGCGAAGTGGGAAGGGTGTGGCCTAACTGAATAGTGGGGTTTTTGAGTCAGTCTTTTGAGGGTGGCCTGAATGGCCCCCCTACCTGCCCTGTGAACTGTGACCTCCACAGCACTCCGCTCCCTTAACAGTGTCACCCACAGCGCCCTGCCCCTTTAAAGCTGACCTACAGCAGTGAAGAAAAATGGCTGGGTTGTTATGGAAACCTGGTTTAAAACTGTTTGTATGTGGAGACTAAGGACCTTCCTAGCTTCTATTAGTTTATAAAGGACCATATTTGACCATGTGTATGGCAGTTGGCATATGAAGAGAAAGACCTGCAGGCTTCTATTGGCTAATGTAGGTCATGTGATGTGCCATATTCGCATTTTTTGGGAATATCTCAGGAATGGTATGTGCTAGAGAGCTGAGACCCGGTATAAAACCTTCCCAGACACCTCATGTACTTGTGTGCTAAATTTCGTGATTGTAAATGCGACGGTACAGATTCCTTTAGCGGACATACATACACACACATACATACACTCAGCTTTAAAAATTAGATTTTATTTTTCTAGACTAGAGCTGATAACTGGTATCTTGTCAGCTCATAATTTTACACGTCGTAGGTTATACCAGGGCACACTCTGTTCGGAGGAGGGTTTTTTTTGTTTTTCATCTTTCATTTTAGCAATACTTTCATGTATTTATATTGTATTTTTATTTGAATAATGTTTCAATAAAACTGTTATTGATTTTACTATGGACCAGTACTTTCACTATTTCTTTTAAGTTTTGTTGGTTGTTACACACAGGCTTCTTTAGCGCTCAGTAGCTACTCAAGAATGCTAAGTTAAAGATTTGCTAAGAAGACTCATTACGCCTTGTTTTCTAGAACAAAGAAATCTCTTTCCCTCATGTGACATCCAAAAATGACTTAGGCTCCAAAAGTGTTAGCTCACAAGAAAAAAAATTACTATTATAAATTCTAATCATAAAGCAACAGCCCACTTCAACCTCTAACAATCAACTGTATTTGGCAGCAATAAGTAGCATATGTTCAAATTTCCTGCTGCTCAATATTACTGTATTCTTCGCACTTTTTTCCCCCCAAAGTGGAAATGGAATGGAAGCGCTCATAAGTACCGGAGGACCAGGAAGCAGTGAATGCAGCGCTCCCCAGGCTCTGTACTCACTACTTCCTGGGCCTTGGCCGCTCGCTGTGCTGTGACCTCATGCTGTGCACTTCGGGTTACAGCACAGCGGGCGGCAAGAAGAAGGAGAAAGCAAGATTCTATGAGCGACAGTGTCTGGAGCAGGAGAGGTAAGTTGATTTTTTTGTTATGTTATTTGCTCTGAAGTATGGGGGTCTGATATGAGGCATGGGGATCTCATCTGAGGTCTGAATGGGGTCATTCACATTGGGGTCTGAGCTAAGGTCTGATTGTGGGTCTAATTTGAGGTCTTATTGGGGTCTTATTAACATTGGGGGTCTGATCTCAGGTCTGATTGGGGGTCATTTATATTGGGGTCTGAGCTGTGGTCTGATTGACGGTCTTATTAACATTGGGCATCTTATTTGGGCTGTGAGCTGAGGTCTGATTAACATTGGGGGTCTGATTGGTGGTTTGATCTGAGGTCTAATGAAAAATACTTTTGTCTTACCTAGGTGTGTCTTATAGGGTGAAAAATACAGTAAATGTTTCCTAAAAGAAAATGCAGCATCAAATAAGTCACAAATCACTTGTTACATAAATCATTGTTGATCTATAGAAAGGCTCTACTAGGTCTTTCAGGATAAGCGTCTTCTGTGTAAGTAATAACTAAAAAGAAAATCCTTGATACATAGTCACTTCTGCATGTGAGGAATCTGAAGCAAGAAGAATGTAACCTCCATGTGATATTGTGCATAATTCAGAACCTGTGAATATTAAAGTAAAAACAATAGAGGACAGCGGAGAAACACTTAAAATGTCTTTCTTGTTTAGAAGCCATTCCTGGTGGAGCTCATAGAGGTTATTTGTTCCTTTCAGACAAAGCAGTGACAGAACTTTCAGAGATGCCTACAACAAAATGCACTTAAAGAACCTGACATACTGTGCTCCTCCTATACTTAGGACAATGAGTTTGAAGATTACATGGACTTTCACTAATTTGCATCTGACAATCTTTGACTCAAAATTCATTAAACTTGCATAAACAGATAATTTATAAGGCCTAAGTGCTAGCAGGTAATATTGAGCACTACTTGTGCATAGTGGGATAGAGGTTCCCAGAATCATATGATACCATGATACCATATAATATGTAATACCCATTCAAAAGATTGGGGCAAGTATCAGGAATGATGATTCATACTAGTGATGATAGATTCTGTTTGTTTTTTTCTTTTACAGTGAAAACATTTTTTCCCCCGTAGGGGGCTAGAACCTGAAATCCTTTGACCTACCTGTGAGTTTTAATGTGAAATTGTGAGTTAAAGGCTATGTACACCTTTGAAGTCAATCTTTTTTATGATTGTATTTACTTTATTTTTGGCTAAAAATCATATTTTTATTTGGCCTTTATTAAAAATATTAAGCTGTTCAGTCACAAAGGGTTAACTGTTCACTTTCACTTTGTGCCAGTCCTCTAATTAGCCTTATTTCTAAACTACTGAGAGGTCATAAACACTTATTTAAAGGGAACCTGTCATCAACTTTATGCTGATCTCGATGAGGGCAGCATAAAATAGTGACAAAATGCTGATTTCAGCGGTGTGTCACTCATGAGCTAAAAGTAAGTGGTTGTTGAGAACCATCATCATAAACATTGCGGCACAGGAACTGAAACGAGTCAAATCTACTTGAGAAGAGTCATGATTATTCATAATCTCCTGCTCTCCCCTCCCATCTGCTGATAATTGTCAGTTCTCTCCTAGAGAGAAAGGGAGAAAGCTAGGTAGAAGACTATAAATCATCAGCAGGTGGGCAGGGAGAGCAGGAATTTATGAATAACCATGACTCTTCTCAGGTGGCCGTGACCCTTTTCCAGGCCCAGTCTGCAATGATTGTAATGTTGGTTCTCAGCAACCACTTACTTTTAACTTATAAATGACAGACCACTGAAATCAACTTACTTGTCTCTACTTTGTCTCTACTTTTAGAAGTTAAAATGGGCAGCATAAAGTTGATGATGATGACAGGTTCCATTAAAGCCACGTTCTAATCAGTAATATAAGGATTGAGCTATAATAAGTGTTTACGATGTGAGAGAGCACAGATAAGCAGTCCGTCTGCTACTCAGATGACAGAAAGGACAAAAAATCCACAGGCCGCTAGTAGAGCATGTCAGCTCTGTACACAAAAAACAATTCCATATTGTTAATAAAGACAAATTGAAAAAATAATTTTTAGCTCAAAAAAGTATAATTCAATGATAAAAAAATTGCCCCCAAAGGTGTACATAGCCTTTAAGCCTCAATTGTCTTTTTCCATGAATTCCATTTGCACATGGTTGGAATATAGCAGCAATCTACCTGAGAGTGTTAATGTGAAATTGAGCATCAGGCCTCAATTGTCTGTTTCCATTTATTCAGTTTCAATTAGAAATTTTTTTGGGGGGGTTCAATCATCCATTTCCATGAATTCCATTTCCACATGATTTCAATTTAATTTTTGGGGGGGTTCAATTTAATTAACCAGCATATATAGGGGATTGCTGCAGAACACTTCTACACACGGTTGAAATGTTATATTTTTTTTTTTACTTGTTTAATTTAATTATACCAGCACATCAACACCAATACACAGGCCAGCACACAAAATTATCTGTGAGGGATAACCATGTTTCCAATAAAAAAATTTTTTAGGTCATTGATTATATTCATACTAGCAGCATATATACATGATTACTACAAACACCAAGACACGGTGTAGTGCACAATATTAACAGAGAGGTCAAGAAATGTCTGGGCTACGGAAGGGTTCCAACTTCCAAACAAAAGACCCAGAGCCAGAATGTGGATAGTAGCAGCACCACCTATCCGGCCAGAAGTAATTATAGTAGACCGCAGTTGTCCCTGCTGGCTTCAGAAATGCGCAACATTATAGTTTAAGAGAATAAGCATGAGATTGTGGATTGGATGGCTAACTCCACTTAGTTGTAGCAGGATGACATGGAGGTGACTTCAGAGTCCGACGCTGTGCTGTAGAGCCAGGGGACACAACGTTCATCCTGCTCCTCCTCCTTGCAGCCCCAAAGGAGGCTTTCAGTGGACTCCCAGTCTTCACTGCCCCTTCCTAGACGGGCGCCTTCCTTTTTCGTAACAAGTTGCAAGAAAACCTTGAATATCTCCTGTTTGGCATATTTTCTCCACACAGCCGGAAGACAAAAGCATTGCCTTGTGCAAGCTGTGCAAGAGTAAAATGAAACGTAGGAAAGCAGACACAAACATAGGCACCACAGCTCTATTAAACCACATGAAGCGGCATCACCCCATGGCCAAACAGAGGTGGCACCCAGCCACCCCAGCAGGAGTTCCCTCCTTATCCTGGTTCAGCTTACAGTTCACATCGTCATCATCCTTTTCTGCTTCTTACGCTTAGACTCTTCCTCCGTTTCATCACTAGCCATCGATAACAGAAAGCGTGGCCAGGAAACAGCTCTACTGGCCCAGCAATCTGATGGTGAGCAGCAAGCTTAATTCCCACCTGGACAAGTTGCTGCCATACCATTTAGTCAAGCCTGCTGCATTTAGGGAGAAAATGGCGTGTGCTCAGCCCCCCTGGAAGATTCCTAGTCGGCATTATTTCTCCCAAAATGCCATCCCTGCCTTTTACTCTCACATGGCAGGCAATGTGGGCCAGTCCATGCGTTTCTCGCTGTGCGGCAAGGTTAATGCCACGGTGGACACCTGGAGCAGCCCCTATGGGCAGGGACAGTACATGTCTTTCACAGCCAACTAGGTCAATGTTTTTTTCCAGCAGAGGTGAGGAAGCACCCGAACAACAAGACCAGGTCCTTTTGACCCACCCCCCTCATAATTTTGTTGGCCTGAATCCCATGTCAAGCACTTATCCGCATCCTTCTCCTCCTCCGTGGACACGTTTCTGTCCCCAACAGCAGCTGGGCACATGGTCGCTCACACTACCCCTCCTTCCTATCACAAGTATAAAATCAAGCGTTGCCACGCCGTGTTAGAGCTGATTGGCCCTTGGAGAGAGTAGCCACACCAGGGAGCAGTTGCTTATGTACATCAAGAAGCAAACATCCCTCTGGCTGTAACCACACCGACTCCAACTGGGCAACACGGTCAGCAACAATGGGCGCAACATTGTGGTCGCCCGGAACCTGGGCAAAATAACACATGCTTCCTGCATGGCGCACATCATTAACCTAGTGCTGCAGCACTCTTATATGGAAAAGAACACTCTCTTGGATCTGCAGTGACAGAATGGCCTGCCGCTACACTGTTTAATCTGCAACGTGCCAACTAGATAGAATTCGATCGAGTGTCTGTACACAAATGTGGGGGGTGGTTAACGATTGAAATTGAAAGAGCAGCATAAATGTACATGATTACTGCATCAACATGGGTACTGTCTCACAGTTCAGGCAGGCTGAATGCGATCAATAGACCTCTCCTTGCTGCTGGTGCCCCATCTTGCTACTCTTACTTTCTGTCTGTCTACCATCACATTGTGCATGGCTGCTGCATGCTGCTGCCTGCATCATGCCACTAATGCCTAAATTATCAGCTTACATGTATTCACTTTCCACATGGTTGAAATGTTGAAACATCAGGTTCTGTACGATTGTGCTGCGGCTTGCATCATGCCACTAATGCCATTTGCCAGCCATCACTTTCCCCCAAGAGACATTGTTATTTATTTACTTTTTCTCATAACACTCTTTGTGTTTAACCCCTTCCTGACACATGACGTACTAGTACGTCATGGCGGCAAGTGACTTGCCACATTTTGACGTACTAATACGTCATGGTGATTGGGCAGGCACTGCAGGGGCGTGGCAGTCACTGATAGCCGGGCTGCTGCTTTTACACTGATCCTGGCGTATTAACCCCTTCTATGCCGCGATCAGCACTGAACGCGGCATAGAAGGGGATTGTGGTCAGTATAGAAGCCCATCGGGTCCCTGCGCTGCTGTAGCGGGGACCCGATGGGGCAAAAGGCAGCTCAATGCCTTGCAGAGGCTGCCCAATGCCTTGCAAGGCATCGGGACCTGCCTTTTACGGAAGCCGAGGAGATCCAGCCCCCGGCTGGGTCTCCTAGGCAACTTGTTAGTGTATTACTCAGTGTAATACATTAACAGGCAATGCATTACAATAGAGATGTATTGTAATGCATTACAGGGGGGCTCAGACCCCCAAAAGTTGAAGTCCCAGAATGCGACAGAAATAAAGTAAAGAAAAGTCAAAAAAGGGTTTTTAATAATGAAAAATAAGGTTTCAATTAAAAAAAGAAAAAAACGCCCCTCTCCCCTGATTTTATAATAAAACATATATAAAAAAAAGAAAAACATACATATTAGGTATCCCCGCGTCCGTAACAACCGGCTCTATATCACATGATTCACCCTGTCGGATAAACACCCTAAAAAAAAAGGTGTCAAAAAAGCCATTTTTGTCACCTTACATCACAAAAAATGCAACACCAAGCATTCAAGATGCATGCCCCCAAAATGGTACCAATAAAACCGTCACCTCATGTCGCAAAAAATGAGCCCCTACGTAAGACAATTGCCCAAAAAATAAAAAAACTATGACTATGGAGACAATAAAATATGTTTTTATTGTTTAAAAAGTGCTATTATTGTGTTAAAGTGAAATAAATTAAAAAACGAGTCATATTATGTATCACATCATCCGTAACAACCAGGTCTATAAAGATATCACATGACCTAACCCCTCAAGCGAACACCGTAAAAAAATAAAAAATAAAAAAACTTTGCCAAAAAAAGCAATTTTTTGTCACCTAACATCACAAAAAGTGCAACACCAAGCTATCAATAAGGCGTATGCCCCACAAAATAGTATAAATCAAGCCGCCATCTCATCCCGCAAATAATGAGCCCCTACATAGCACAATTGCCCAAAAAAATATGGCTCTCAGACTATGGTGACACTAATGGTGACCTCATCCCTCAAAAAATGAGACCCTATCTAAGACAATCGGCCAAAAAATAAACAAAACTATGGCTCTCAGACTATTGATACACTAAAACATAGGTTTTTTTTGTTTCAAAAATTATATTGTGCAAAACTTAAATAAATATGTATTGCCACATCCGTAACGACCTGCTCCATAAAAATATCACATGACCTAACCCCTCAGGTGAACGTTGTAAAAAGAAAAAAAGAAAAACTGGACCAAAACAACCAATTCTTTGGTCACCTTGCCCCATAAATACAAATAATAAATGATCAAAAAATTATATGTACCGAAAATGGTACTAATAAAAACATCAACTCCTCCTGCAAAACACGAGCCCCTGCATAAAACAATCGGCAAAAAAAATATAAAAAATATGGCGTTCAGAAAATGGAGACAAAAACATAATTTTTTTTTCAAAAATGCTTCATTATGTAAAACTGAAAAAACAAAGAAAGTAGACATATTTGATGTCATCGCGTCTGTAACAACCTGCTTTATAAAAATAGCACATGATCTAACCTGTTAGATAAACGTTGTAAAAAACAAGAAATAAAAACTGTGCCAAAACAGCCATTTTTTGGTTTCCCTGCCTCACAAAAACATAATATACAGCGATTTAAAAATCATATGTACCCCAAAATAGTGTCAATAAGACTGTCACCTTATCCTGTAGTTTCCAATTAGGGTCACATGGCACTCCTTTTCTTCTGTGCCCTGCCATGTGCCCTTACATCAGTTTACAACCATATGGAGTGTTTCTGTAAGCCGCAGAATCAGGGTAATAAATATTGAGTTTTGTTTGGCTGTTGACCCTCGATGTGTTAAAGAAAAAATGCATTAAAATAGAAAATCTGCCAAAAAAGTGAAATTTAGAAATTTAATCTCCATTTTCCTTTAATTCTTGTGGAATACCTAAAGGGTTAACATAGTTAAATCAGTTTTGAGTAACTTGAGGGGTGTAGTTTCTACAATGGGGTAATTTATGGGGGATTCTACTATATATAAGCCCCACAAAGTGACTTCAAAACTGAACTGGTCCTTAACCCCTTAAGGACCCATGACGTATGGGTACGTCATGGGTGCGATCCCTAAGTATGGAACCGCTCCTGCCCTCTGTGGGCGCGATCGCTGCGGGGGTCCGGCTGTTTCCTGTAGCTGACCCCCGCGGCTAATGATCGCGGCCGGCAGCGATGCCGATCGCAATCATTTAACCCCGCAGATGCCGTGGTCAATCCTGACCACGGCATCTGCGCGCGCTAAAACCGAAAGTAAAACTTTCGGCAGCTCTCCGGCTCCCCCTAGTGGTGATCGGGAGAATCGGAGCGCTGTAAGGGATAGCCTCAAGCCTTTCATTCAGCATGAGGCTATCACTTACTATTTCCTATGGAGCCCTTGTTAGCAATAGGGCTTCATAGGAAAGTAGTAAATCTCATAAACTCCAATACAAGTGTATTGGAGTTTATGTTAGAAGCAATCAGATGACTGATTTATATAGGTCCCTATGGGACCTATATAACAGTGTAAAAGAAAAATAAAAGAAATAAAAAAATAAAAAATAAATAAAAAAACCTAAAAATTCAAATCACCCCCTTTCCCCAAAATTAAAATAAAATAATAATTTTTTTAAAAAATACACATCATGGGTGTCATAATGTGCGAAAACGCCCGTGGTATAAAAATATAAAAATATATTCCCCATACGGTAAACAGAAAAACGAAAAAGCGCCCAAATGGCGGATTCGCCATTTTTGAACGCTTCATTTCCTCAAAAAATTAAATAAAAAGTGATCAAAAAGTCCTACACACCCCATAATGGTATCAACTAAAAGTTCAAATCGCCCTGCAAAAATAAGCCCCCATACAATGCCATACACTTAATTACAAAAAGTTATAGGGGTCAAAATATGGCGACAAAAATAAAAAAATTAAAAATTTCCCACTTTTGAATTTTTTTTCACTATCAAAACGCAAGAAAATCTATACATATTGGGTATCGCCGGATTCGTACTGACCTGTAGAATAAAACTAAATGGTCAGTTTTATCACACATCAAATGTCGTAATTTAAAAACCCGTAAAATTGTGGTAGAATTGTTTTTTTTTTGCAATTTCACCCCATTTGGAATTTTTTTCCCGCTTCCCACTACATTGTATGCAATATTAAATGGTGGCGTTGGAAAGTACAACTTGTCCCGCAAAAATAAAGCCCTCATATGGCCATGTGAACGTAAAAATAAAAAAGTTATGGCTCTCGGAAGGCATGGAGCGCAAAACGAAAATGCAAAAATGAAAAAACCCCGAGTCCTTAAAGGGTTAAACAGTGGGTTTTGGAAATTTTCTTAAACATTTTAAGAACTGCTTCTAAAATTCTAAGCCTTCTAACGTCCTAAAAAAAATGATGCCAAAATAAAGTAGACATATGGGGAATGTTAAGTAATAAATATTTTATGAGGTATCACTCTCTGTTTAACCCCTTAAGGACCGGAGGTTTTTTACTTTTTGAGTTTTCGTTTTGCGCTCCCTGCCTTCCCAGAGCCATAACTTTTTTATTTTTCGGTTCACATAGCCATATGAGGGCTTTTTTTTTGCGGGACAAGTTGTACTTTCCAATGCCACCATTTAATATTGCATATGATGTAGTGGGAAACAGGGAAAAAATTCCAAATAGGGTGAAATTGCAAAAAAAAAGCAATTCCACCACAGTTTTGCGGCTTTTTAAATTCCGACGTTTGATGTGCGATAAAACTGACTGGTTAATTTTACTCTACAGGTCAGTACGAATCCGGCGATACCCTATATGTATAGGTTTTCTTGCGTTTTGATAGTGAAGAAAAAATTCAAAAGTGGGAAAAAATCAGTTTTACTTTTTTGTCACCATGTTTTGACCCCTATAACTTTTTTGTAATTATATGTACAGAGCTGTTTGGGGGCTCATTTTATGCGTCATAATCTTATCTTTTTATTGATACCATTTTGGGGTGTGTATGACTTTTTGATCACCTTTTATGTAATTTTTTGTGGAAAATGAAGCGACCAAAAATGGCGAATCCGCCATTTGGACGCTCTTTTCCGTTTTGCTGTTTGACGTATGGGGAATATTTTTTTATATTTTTATACTATGGGCGTTTTTGCACATTGCAACACCCATGATGTGTATTTTTAAAAAAAAATTAAGTTTTTTAATTTTTATTTTAGCAAAAGGGGGGTGATTTGAACTTTTATGTTTTTTATTTTTATTTTTTAACTTTTCATTTATTTATTTTTACACTTTTATATAGTTCCCATAGGGAACTATAACTTACAATCATCTGATTGTGATTTTCATACATTCTAGGAGTCCTAGGAGGCTCGAGGGGGTCATATACCAACTTCCAGGGCAATTGAAGCACCTCTGGTTTGGCCTGAATCTATTTGGGTCCGAACCGAACATTTTTAAAAATGTGGCAAACCGGACCCGAAACTAATCTCGACTGGTTCGTTCATTTCTAATAGATAGATATATAGATAATTTTAGATCCTATTTATGCACATTACACGCCCTTTGTGTACAACACTACAGAATATGGTGATTTTGTAGAATAAAATATTAAATAACTACATTAAGTTCAGATACTTCGGTTCAGCCTATAAGCTTTCAAACTGCATTATCTGCAGGAAGAAAAAATTTCTCAGTAAGAAAACACAGAGATAGCAATAACAGCAAAAGATATGCGCTTTGGTGCCTGCAGCAAATATTTTTCGAAAGCTTCTGTAGCACTCATAGATATATCAGACAGTCGCTGTAATGTGGACAATACATTTAGAAAGACAGCATGTGGGCACGGCTCTCCCTGCTTCTTCATTGTCTTCTGCTCTCTGTAATTCCAAATACTCTTCAGCGCAATGGGGGATATTGAAAAGAGACAGGAAAAATGCAAAATTGCTTGAAATGTTTATGATGCGTACGCATTTACAGCAGCTCAATAACCACTGCTGGAATGTGAATAAAAAGCCTCTCCAATTCAAGAATTTTTAAAATGGCTGAAATATTCCAAATATATATTCTTTGCTGTCTACTCTGACATGCAGTATCAATGCAACTAATCTATCCTAGATTAAATGAGGAAAATATGTCGGCAGGAATATGGTTTCATGTAAATTTTTATAACCCTTTGGTCTGAATCAGTGATGACCAAAGAGGGGCCACATGCCGTATAGTGCATGTGTGTGCTTTATGACCTACGCTCCAGCAGAAAGCAGTGGGATAGGGTGCTGTGCCACACTAAGGTTAATACCTATGGCACAATAATGGGATCTGGGAAGCTACCAAGCATAACCACTGACTGGCTACTAAATTTAATTACTTGCTAAGAAAGGACAGAGCAGCAGCATGGTAGTGTGCTATGGCGGAACTATGGCAGGATCCATGGTTCAGATCTGTCTGGTTCTTAGCGATTCGCCATTTTGGACAACCGGAGAAAAGTCTAAGGATACATGCACACGAGAGTGAAAAACAGACATGTGATGGATATTTTTTTGACGACCATCACACATCTGTTTTAAGACCAATGGTTGTCTATGGGGTTATTCACACAGCAGATTTTTTTGACTGTTAGTGAAACGCGTACGTGAAAAAAATAGAACATGTTCTGTCTTGTCCGTTTTTCACTGATCAACTGCCCCCATACTATCAAATGGGTCAGTTGTTAATGTCCATTTCTCAGAAAGGCATCAGTGAAAAAAAATGTCTGTTAAAAATTGACAGTTTATCCCTTTTTAACTGACTTTTTTTTCACTGTTGTGTGCATGTAGCCTAATACTGGCCCAGATTTCCACCTTTAGGTAAAATACTTTAGCCGGTGGTGAAAGCAACACTTTCAACTGTACCACCATTTTATCCTCTAGATAGTGATATTGTTGAAAACTATGGCAGAACAGGAAGCATTAGATTTCCTGCGCTGCCATTCTCCTTGTTACAGGTTAATATAGGCCAACAGTCTAGAAGACTGTAGTACAGCACTTAGGACATCAGCAATGACATCGGATTGTTTGCTCCAGAGGTTGGAAGAACCACAACCCCTCATCAGGAGATCATGTACTGTTAGAGAGAACTGGATAAGAGTGAGCACTTTGAACAAAAAGGGCACACTACTAATGATAAGGTGGTACTAATAATTATGAGGGGAGTACTATTAACGATAATTGCCGGCTGTTACATATGGGGGGCATGATAACAGTTGAAGAGACGCTATAACCTATTAGGCAGCACAAAAATGTGCCTTTTTATTGTGTAGGGGCATGATGTCATGGCTAGTGTTCTGGGGCAGAAAGGGGTTATTATTATTAATACCCTTTCTCCACTAAAAGAGACATACCAGCCACCTTTCTGTCCTCAAAAATAAAAATACAGCCACAAAATTGGATATTTTTAAAAGCATCCTAAAATCTAATTGTCAGAGGTACATACCTTATAGGAGAGCAAAACTAACCATAAAATGTTCTTCAATTATATAAATGGTAAAAAGTATAAATCTGAAGGTGTCGGCCCTTTACAGAGTAATGAAGGGGAGTTGCTGAGAGCGATGAGGAGAAAGCAAAGCTATTAAATATTTTTTCTCCACTGTATTCACTGAGGAAAAAAAATGTCAGATGAAATGCAGAATGTAAAAGTAAATTCCCCATTAAAAGTGCCCTGTCTGATCCAGGAAAAAGTACAGTCTTAAAATTTTTTAAATAGACAAGATAGACAAATTCCTGGAACCAGATGGCATACATCCCAGTATTCTAGGAGAATTAAGTAATGTCATAGTCAGACCGTTATTTCTGATATTTAAGGACTCTATACTGACAGGGAGTGTTCCACAGGATTGGCGCATAGCAAATGTGGTGCCAATATTCAAAAAGGGTCCAAAAATAGAGCCCGGAAACTATAGGCTGGTAAGTTTAACATCCGTCATGGGTAAACTGTTTTCTAAGAGATGCTATCTTAGAGCTCCTCAATGAAAATAAGCAAATAACGCCATATCACCATGGCTTCATGAGGGATCGGTCATGTCAAACGAATTTATTCAGTTTCTATGAGGAGGTAAGTTCTAGACTTGACAGCGGCGAATCAATGGATGGCGTATATCTGGACTTCTACAAAGCATTTGACACTGTACCGCATAAAAGGTTAGTATATAAAAAGAGAATGCTCGGACTGGGAGAAAATGTCTGCATGTCGGTGAGTAACTGGCTCGGTAATAGAAAACAGAGGGTGGTTATTAATGGTACACACTCAGATAGGGTCACTGTCACAAGTAGAGTACCTCAGGGGTCAATACTTGGCCCTATACTCTTCAATACATTTATTAATGATCTTGTAGAAGGCTTGCACAGTAAAATATCAATTTTTGCAGATGACACTAAACTGTGTACAGTAATTGACACAGAAGAGGACAATATACTGCTGCAGAGGGATCTGGATAGATTGGAGGCTTGGGCAGATGAGTGGCAGATGAGGGTTAACACTAACAACTGTAAGGTTATTCAGATGGGAAGGAATAATGCAAGTCACCCGTACATACTAAATGCTAAAACACTGGGTATCACTGACATGAAAAAGGACCTAGGAATTTTAGGTGCTTGCTTGCTTGCATCTCCTGGAGCTCTGGAGGTGACCAAGGTTCCAGGGCTTGGAGCTGGAGTATATGGGAGAGGAGCACATGGAGACTGCTCCTTCTTCCTCCCTCTTTACAGCTAGACTGACTGGAATCTTCTGGAACTAGTGGATGGTGCCAGCCCACACCCTAAGCTCCAGAGAGGGCTGAGCCAGGATTGTTGACTCTGGCCTTGCCTGGCTGGAGCAACTGAGTATGCAGTACAGTAGCAGTAGCATTACAAACATTATATAACAAACCAAACTTTGCAGATACCGATAGGTCAGTGTTACTACAATAGTGTTTTTTGTATAACGGTTATTCAGGCTCAGTATGGTGGTATTAATCAGTCACAATGTGGTGGTAGTTGTCATAGTGTAACTAATGTTGAGCCTTGTATAATGGTATTATTGGTAATGTTGGCCTTTACTTTGGATTTTGTTCAATAACAATATGGAGGTAATATTTAACCACCATATAGGGGTAATATGTAGTCCTGGTATACCGATATTATTGGTAATATAGGTCATTGTACAGTAGTTTTTATTTAGTAGCAATTTGGTGGTATTCTATATTCACCATTTAGCAATATTGATAGTAGTCATGGTTTGACAAGATTATCTGGGCCTTGCATAGTGGTATCATTGGTAACTTTAGTCTTTATGTAGTGGTTTTTGTTTAGTAGGAGTCATTTTTGGTCCCTTGATAACAATATATATGTGTACATTGTTTTTGTGCTGGTGGGGGATATATACCTTGAAGCTTATTCCCTTTATATTTTAAGACCATAGCAATGCTTCTGGAAGTGTTAGAGATCACCCCTACATCTCCTTTTAAACTGGCTGATATGTTGCCTAGGTAGGGAATATTTTGTTAATAACTTCCATTCCACCCTGGCTGGGTATACTCACAGTCATAAGGGCCTGGTCATTGTACATATTGAGGTTGTATAATTGACCTCTGTGACCTCTATATGTCATCTGTACATTTATTGCTAAAAAAAGAATACCTCAGAAAGAATATACCCATATACCCATATTACCTGCACCATAAGATTTTTCTACCCGAAAAGGAAAAATGGCAGTGCATCTTATGAAGCAATCACTTGCAAGCACTTCCACTATGGAAGAGAACATAATGGATAGGACTCTATACTGTGTTGGGGATGTATAATACTAATTGCCACATATGGCCAGGGGCTAGAGATCCCCCAGATTTCACACTAATTACATTTTATTTCTCTCCAAGTAAAATATGTTTGATATATACAAAAGCAATGAAAAAAGAGAGAGGGGATTTATTTCTTTTTTTTCTGTTCTTTTGTATTTGTCAAATATATTTTTAATTGGAGAGCAATAAAATGAAAGTTTTAATGAATGTGAAATCTGGGGAATCTCTGGCCTTTGGCCATTATGGAAGTGCTCAATAGTACAAACTAGAACTGGGGATCAGTGAATACAGTGCTCCTTGTGCTGGCTGTACTCAACGCTCCCTGGTCTTCATATGTCAGTGCCATGTGCTTTGGGAGAGAGGCTATCTTTTGCACACTTGCATAGCCTGAAATATTTTACACTCATTTCCATTGGAATGGGCCTCAAGAAAGTCACAATAAGTAAGGCTAGATTCACATCACCGTTTTGTTTTCCAGTTATGAGATGTGTCAGAAGATCTCAAAACTGGATCGAAACAGTTCAGTTTTGTCCCTAATACAATCTGAATGTGAAAAAAAATCTAATCAGGATGCATCAAGCTGCATTGGTTCTGGCAGCTTTCCGTTATGTGGCCTTACACAAAACCACTGCATGCTGCGGTTTTGTGTCCGGTGAACAAAACTGATTAAAACGGATCCGGTACAAAAAAATTAAAGTCAATTCCATTTCAATCTGTTTTGAAAGTCCTTATCCAGAATATATCAAAAGCCCACCCCCGAGCTATTTTGTATTCCCACATATGTGCATCAAGGTAGAAGAGGATGTACATATTTTTATACTTATACATGTGTGTGTATGTACCCAGTAAGTAAACATTACTTTGTTTAACCTTTCATCCCGCTTGAAAATTGTTTTTATTGCCTTTCTAACCAATTGTTCTTTTTTCACAGACATTCAAAAATTTCCAGTCCTCTTCTGACTTTCACCACAGTCCTCAAAGATGCATAAGACTTATTGTAAGTTCAGCACGCGTACAGTAATACAAGACTGAGTCCAATTCCGCACTGCTGCCCCCTCCCCACCTGACGGTGGCCCCTCCCATAACCAAGTTGAAATTGTTGTCTAGTATGGTGGTGGATTGCTCCAAATCTTGCTCCCCCGCTATGTTACCATCAAACCTGCCACCATAATGGTAATGTAAAGCCAGCCCCTTATGTCATGTAATATGTGCACCAGTATAAAAAGCACATGGGAGGAGTGCACACTGATACAACTATCGCCATTAGTATATTTGAAAAATGTTCTTGTAATCATAAAATTCAGATCCACTTTCAGATGGTTTATGTGTGCGAATGTTTTTTCCATCTACTGCTCGAACACAGTTTGGAAAATTACATAGAACTAAAAACTTTTTTGCGTTTTTAATCTAATGTTGTGTTGTTGGATGGGAGATAAACTCTTTATACAGCACATCCCACAAGGCACAACAGCTGTCTTTCACTATTCCGGATACTGTTGAGATCCCAAGACGGAACTGAAAATGGAGCAATGACAGACTTTCTCCAGTTGAAAGATGTCTAAAAAGAAAAAAGGATTAATTTTTAGAATGAACTGTACAACTAATTTTTTTAAAAAAAATTAAACAATTGTCATATGCACACATACCTGAGCGGTAACACGAGTCGTTCTTCTGCAGAAGGACTCTTCTAAATTCTGTGTCCTGTCTTTGTATTCTGCCTTGTATGTGTTCCAGTAGATCCTCAAAACTCTCCACCTTTATTCCCAAATAGTCATAGAACTTTTCTGGATGGCTGCGTAGCTCTTCATAAAGCATTGCAAAAACTCCACGCGTCGTTCTTTTGGACATAATAGGTTGAACCCAATACCGCCGTCTATGTCTTTCTGCAGCACATTTTCTTCTTCTGGATCTCAGGAGTTTTACTTTACCTCAGCAAAGAGAAAAAAAGAATGTTTGAAGAACTGGTTGTGGCCACTATTTATAGTGTAAAGTAGGCATATACTGTCTGCAAAGGTGTAATTAAAATGTGTGTCTGTCACTATTAAAGGTGTGATTTTACATACAAGGGTGTGACTATTTACTATACTTTAAAATACACCTTTAGTTGTCAAAACAGATCCGGTCTGAATGAAAGTAAGCGGATGATACCGGATCCGTTATTTTAAAGGATCCGGCATACGGATCCGTTAAAATAACAGATCCACACTACATTTTTCTTTTTCTTTCAAAACCAGATCCGTTCCTAACGGATCTTCAAACACTGATGTGAAAGTAGCCTAATTAAAGTAATATAACTCACTGGCTTTATTAGCTGCCTTACATTAGCTGCACTAGTGCACTCAAGTACACAACTGTCATGTATGGTATATGGTACAAGGTCATATTGTGTACCATGTCGCAGGCTGCATAGTTCCATATGGGGTATGTTAAAGTAAGACCTAGGTCTGACATACGGCATCCAATGAAGAATGCAATTTTTTAAAATCTCCATGTAGCACTATAGTTTTCTATATATGTATGCATGGCTCAAATGGAATATATTACCACCATACTCCATGTCCATCCAATATGGGCTCTCATGCCACAAATTGCAAATTATAGAATTGCCTTTATTTATATTAAACCTATACCAGAGATACTAGCATCTATTCTTGGTGGAGGAGGAATGAAAACGAACATGTTCTACAACACTATTGACATACAACCAGCCTACCCCCCCCCCACACACACACACATTGATGGATTTAAAGGGGGTGTCCCAGAATCAGAAAAACATAGCTGCTTTCTTCCAAAAATGGCACCATACCTGTTCATAGGTTCTCTTTGGTATTGCAACTCAGCCCAATTCACTTCAATAGAGCTCAGCTGCTGTACCACATTGCATTTTATTTTCCATTCCTATGATTTTAATTGCAAAATATACACATAATTTCTTTAACGATTTTGCGGCATAAACGCAAGATTGCAGTTAGGCCTGACCTATTGCTCCACTAATGAAGTTGGAAATAACCCTTTTTTAGAACACTCCAGTGATTAAATTATTGAATGTCTTCTATTTGCTCCTAATTGTAGAATCCTTACTTCATTCCATCAGCCTGGTGAGATTGTAATCGAAAACAGTAACCCCCAATGTGTCGGGTGCTATCAAGTGCCTTGTTTAAGTAGCTTACTATGGGCTTTTCAGGCACAGAGAGGGTTAAGGTAGTGTAATAATTTTTTGTGCTCCTACTGTCATTTGTAATTGACTCATTTTAGCATAATATCGCTCCCGCTTCATATGTTTCCAGTCTTGAAATTCCCCCCTGGAGCTTTTTACGGAATAATGTTTTGTCTTTGGAAACAAGAGTAATGCCTTGGATTGTTTTTAATAGAGCCAGAGTTATGTCATCAAAAATTAATTTAATTGAACTTGAGGTTATTTGTTTCCTTCAAGCTTTTTTTTTTTCTCATTATCTTGTTTCCTTTTTTTTTAATATATATTCTCTTTGCTAGGTGGAATGTTGCAGAGAGAAGTTTCTGAGCTGGCGTGGCTTTCATGTACAGTTCATGAAATCTGTCTCCTGGAGAGATCTGACGATGTTGTTTTTCATTATTTAAAGAATCTGTGGAAAGTTTAAAGTTGCTTGGTATAAATTAGACCTCCGAGATGCACTCATTTCGCTTTCAGGTCTTCTAAGAACGGTTCACTGGTTACGTCTCTTTCTCCCCTTCTCCCATCCCTTCCTATATAGAGATACATTTATTTTTTATTCTTTTATTTTTTTACTTTCACTGGCAGTGGAATGTGACCCAGAAACTTCTGTTTGAAAAAAGAAACCTTTCCTCCAGTACAAGATAATCTCATTGTAAATATTAATGCTTTATAGATAAAGGGAGACGGTGTTACCTGCCAGCATTAGGACATAGATATGATGATGATTGTATACTAAGAAAAGGTACATGTATATAATTGTGTACGGGTATGCTGCTCAGCCTGTCAATGGTGACACGTTTTTGACAAAATCTACATGTAAAACAATGTCGTGAAGGATGAATAATAAATCATACTCCCAAGTAAGATTGCTTAGCCTTGAGTTTGTATAAACTTTCTTTAAAAATACCAAGCAAACATGCCATAGTGCTTATAAAGAAGGGTTCACCAGTTTATCTTATCCCCATTTTCTGCCTCTTCTCAAGGGAAACCAACCTAATGGTCATACCACATTTCCCATGTACAAGAATTAGAAAAAAGTGGGCCTTTAAACTCCAGCCCACCTATCCTGTGATTGTGGTGTGATCCAGGACCAGAAGGAATCTTGTATTGGATTTTGCTGTAGTGTGGTTCATGTGTCTCGACTCTCTACCAACAGACAGACCAGTCAGATTCTAGCACATTCTCCAGGCATGTACAGTACAATAACATCCTAACTTAACAAAGCTTCCATCAAGATGTTTCCTCCATACCTCCATTAGAATATTCCAATAACAACTATTCTAACTCCTTCATCCTAAATTAATTTTGTGCTTCAAAATACAGTTTAGGATTGACTTAATATAGCAAAGGTCAGTTTAGAGACCTGTCTAATGATCTTTTCTGCTAGGTTTGTAACCATTAAAAAGCATCATCTATGTCTAGAGGAAGGAAGGTTCCAACATCACTTTAGATTAAGTATTTTACTGTAGGATCAGTCAAAAAGGGGTCTAGATAGCTTTCTTGAAAGATAAGATATTGCTGGACAGGTGTACTAGAAACTAAATGATAGATATGGTTGTTGATCGAGGAATGTATTCTGATAATAATGACAACAAAGATGTTTGTTTTCCCCTTAGATGGCTCATAGAGGTTAATATATCTCATTCTGGCATAGCTGGATAACAGATTGAAATAGATGGAGATGTATATCTTCAACCTAGCTATGTTACCATCTTCTGTTAGTTATACCATCCTCTGTTGAGCCCTTCCTTATTCTTCTACATCATAGATAAGCCCTCTATCATGTATTTACCCGGTCCTGTTCCCACAACGAGACAGGCCGTGATATTACTGCACTACCGCTATTACTCTTATCACTGTGGCAACCAACCCTGCTCACAGTGGAGTTAGTCGGCCTATCAGGGAGCAAGGATGCCAGGAATATCAGTGTTGGCACCAGTGTCTTTTGCTTCCCGAAGGTTGGGTATTTAAACAGTCAACTGCTGATCACAGTTGCTTGTGATTTAGTCTTCTAGCCTCACACGCTAAGTTTGTGTCTCATGTGGATTCTTGGACATCTGACCATCTGCCTATTAGTGACTTCACTTCTGACTTTTAGTTCTGGTTCTGACATTAACTCTTGATCTTGACCCTGTTTGGAATATTACACTGAGTTTGTTTCTTCCTTGGTTCTTATGGTGTTCTCTGGCTTTTACTCGGCCTGTCTGACTTCTCCTTCTGGTGCTCTGGAAGCCTGTATCACATGTGCCTATTATAGGTGGGGCTCAAGGCCTCCTTCATCCTCCCATTGTATTTGTGATCTTTCTTTGGAGGTTTGTGGAAGTGTGGCTGTGAGTCGGATCTTAGCACCTATCAGACAGTGTTCACACACTATAGGTAGGTTTAGCGGTAGGTCCCGCGTCAACCGAGATACCTTGACGGGTACGTGGGCTTCAATATGTTCTTGATCAGAATATATTGGCTAAAGTCTCATTTTAACATCTAGCGTGAGGGTTTAGCCTTGTATTTTCCTTTGCATATCTTGCAGTGCACCTTTTGCAGTGATTTATTCTCCTTCTGTCTCCCCCGAGTAGGCCCTGTGCATTTAGCCACATCATTGCAAGTTGAGGGCCACTGTTTAGGGTAGATCGTCCAAGTAGATAGGGACATTGGTGTGGATGAAGGTCCGGTCTGCACTGTTCCCTACCTGACGTGACACCCTCTATTCCTAATTTGCACTATGCACATATTCCTTCATTCACTTCTCTCTAAACAAGCCAGATCCATTTTTAAAATCAAGATCCTGGAATCTATCCAAAGAGAAGAGTAGGAGAGCAAAGACGATGATGTTTATGGCATGGACACAAACCATTTGGACACTGACTTACCATACCTATATTTCTCATGGGAAGTATAAAACTATAGAGGACTACTTTATTGACAGCAAGCACTGGGTCATCTTGCACTGGAGTGTAAAGGCATAAGAAATTACTTTAAAAATCACTTTGCAGTTAATCTAAATGGTTGTTTGCTGTTTGTGACTTTAGTCACCTGGTGTAAGCCTTTCCCATGGAAATAACTGCCAATATCTGTTCAGGGATGCAACTATATGAGTTGAATAAGTTGCATTGATACCCTGACTCATGAATGGGCCCAATGCCTACTCTATCACCAAAGAAGACACTAGTGTGGGGTAGCTGTTATAGATTTTGAATAAGGATTCAGATATAGATCTGCAACCCTTTTCCCATAAAAAAAGGCAAAATAAATCAAATTGGAATTTGTGACAGGCTGATGAGTACACAAATAGACAAACAGTTACACAGATTAATAGAAGTACAGACATAGGGGTAGGGAGATGGATGGAAAGAAAATTCTAATATCCTGGCAAGATCTCAGTCCATACCCTGAGGCTTCTGTGCGTTGAATTTCTCATACACTTCATTAGACAGGTATCTGCCAAATGTCTTCTGATGTCATGTGACAAATGAGTAATGCCAAGCTCCTCCATCCAAAGAAGACAAGGAATGAACTTCTGATTTTTGTCACGGCTAATAATACTCCTCATTGTTTCTCCCAAAAGGAGGAGGGATAGGCTACAAATGAGCTTCAAGAATCCATTTTATTTTTACAACGTTCCAACGATATTATTAAGAGTTTATCCAAAGGACAGATGTAAATCGTTCACTAAGCAGCCAGGCTGCAGAAACAAACTAAGCAACATTACGCAATCACAATAGACATGAAAAAGGGGATTCCACTAAATTCAGTCTAAACAAAAAAAAAAAAAACATCATTTGTTATGAGTAATTGATTGCAAACTCAAACACGTGCAATCCATTGTACTTATCCTTTGCAAGCTTCACATAATGGGGTGACCATACTTAGAAACTTGAACTTGTTATTGGACTGCTTCTTATGTGCATTGCAAAAGATGTACAATGGTTCTTAGAAAGTCTAATATGTAACCACAGGGAAAGTGTAGCAAATCACAGGGCCCCAAAGCCAAATTCAGAATGGGCTTTATCCGCCATTCAGAGCGCTGCCAAATGTAATATTTCACTATCCACTACACTTTCGTAATATATCTTCATATGAGGTTGAAAAACTACTAATTTCACACATAGAGTTCCAATCTTCTGCTTCTCTTCTCACAGACATTGTTGAATGATGAAATTATAAGATAGGCGATACACAGGTAAATCAGCTAAAGAATGTTTGAAAAAGAAGACAGTTTGTAGTTTTTGAACACTCAAGTCAGGGTCCTGACCTTAACCCTATCGAGATCCTGACATGACCTTAAGAGTGCTGTGCATGCAAAGTATTCCAGATATTTGATGAAATTAAACATATTTGCAGGAAGGAATGGTCCAAAATTTCTCCTCAGTGTTGCTCAAATGATTTTTTGCAGCAACATAAAAAGTTTTGTGGAGGTGGCACTGCTAAAGGGGGATCTAAACATGATTAAATTCAAGGATTCACTTACATTTTCTTCCTGCACTGTGAGTGTTTTCCCATTTTGCTTAATAAATATATAAATGGTACCACTACCAATGAATGCATGTTATTAGTTTAGTTTGATTATTTTTGTCTATAACTATGACTCAGATTACAACGAGACCACATTTTATTATTAATAATCAGTGCAGAAATCCTGGTAATTCATAAGAGTTGACATAATTTTTCTTGGAACTGTATAAAACCAATATTGAACGTAAAGGGAGCTATAAAAATGTGTATGCAGTGAACTTGATTTAGTGGTGGCTGACAAATGCTGGAAAACTATACCACTGAAACAGTGAAAGACGTTAAAGGGGTTTTCCAAAATGTTCATTGTTCAATAGATAATCTATCCTTATGTACGATCTGTGGGAGTATGTCCACCTGGGGCCTCATGATCAGCAGGACCATGATGCCTGTGACACTCACTTATCCAGGCACAGCGACATCCAGACGCATGTGGCAGTCACTGGTACTGCAGCTTAGCCACACTTAACTCTATTCACTTGAACGGGCAGACTAATCGTATGGATTTCATGCATAAACAATTGAGGAACAATAGTATTCCAGATGGAGCTGCAGTCCCTTCCTTTTGCTGCTAGTAGTGGTTGGACCCCACTGATAATACATTGATGGCCAACCCAAAGAATAGGCCACCAAAAATCTCCAAAGCTGTTATGTGTTCTGCCTCTATCAAAGCTATGTCAATGCTCTGCGGTAATGCACTGTAAGATTTCGTCACATATCACATTTTAGCATTTAGCTTCTTAAAAAAAAATCATGCCAGCATTGCACCAGAAATGTTCATCTCTGTGTGCTCAGGTTTAATGCATTTTTTATGCAATAGCTGGGGCATTATTCAACCGCACTCAACATCCCTGGGTGATCTCAGCTTAATACAGATTTTATAATGAAGTTTGCAAGTATTATTATAGTAATCTCGTTGTCAGATGGAGGGCAAACAGGGAGTTATTGAAACACAGAAGCAAAAATATAAACTTTCCGCAGGAGAGAGAAGCACTGCCATCGTCATTCATTACCGCTTCCTCCATACGAGTTAAACAAGGCGTCTTGCAGAGATTATGGCTGTTTTAATTGTTGTTTGAAAAATCATTGCCATTTTCATCTCTTTTATAATCACGGTGACACAGCAAACTCTAGAGAGAACAGCGTTGACTATAGATTTTGCTGATATATAAAATTGATCTCGCTATTGCTGAGCTTAGAATTACACTGTGTAGGGGGTATGTTAGACAGACAAGTAGTACATAGCCTTTCACTGTGTTTTTTCAACATTGTTCTTAGAGATGAGCGAATCGAAGCTGACGAAGTGGAATTTGATCCGAATTTCAGGAAAACATCCATTCGCACCGAAGCCGAATTTCCTCACGATTCGTGGTAACGAATCACATTTTTTCCTAAAATGGCTGCTGCACGTGTGAGGACATGGAGCAAGGAACTCTGGAAAGGCGGGATCACCCATAATGCCATGCATTCAGCTAATCAGCAGCCAGCCCTGTGATGTCACAGCCCTACAAATAGCCTCAGCCATGTTGGATTCTGCCATTTACCAGTGTATTAAGTGCCGGGATAGACATCAGCATGCGCTATGGACTGTGTTAGAAGTGCAAGGAAAGATTGTTCAAGGTGTAGGGAAAGGATAGGGAGGAATGATTCCACAACATTTATGTTGAACAGGGTTCAGTAAGGGAGGTTACAGACTGGGTAATAGGAACAATCCTATTACACATTGCTGCACTGACTGGGGATCCAAATTGCCATTATACAGCTCTGTAATTCCAACAAACCTTTCTTATTAGGGTGCAAGTGCTGTTTGAAACAGCCATTAACAGGGTTTATTACAAGGATATATTTTTACGTCTTATTTGCCCTTGTGGGGTGAAGTTATATGTTCTTAGGCTGTTTGTAGTGTGTATTGGTGAAAAAGAAAGAATATATTTGCCGTTCAGCAGTGCAGTTATATGTTCTAAAGCCTTTTGTGTCGTGTATAAGTGGAAAAAAATAAGGGCCTAGAAAAGGCTTTAGAACATATAACTTCACATCTGAACGACAAGTTCAGCGGTGCAGTTATATGTTCCAAAGCCTTTTGTGTCATGTATAAGTGGAAAAACGATAAGGGCCTATTTGCCGTTCAGCGGTGCAGTTATATGTTCAAAAGCCCTTTATGGTGTGTATTAGTGGCAAAAAAATATATTTATTTGCCGTTCAGCAGATATGATCTAAAGCACTTTTTGGCGTGTATTTGTGGGGAAGAAGAAAAAGGGCTTATTAGCCGTTGTGTGTTGAAGTGAGAAAATTACAGCCCTTTTTGGTGTGTATTAGTGTATTAGCAACTAGCAGAGTTTGCCCTGGAAAAGCTATCTTGCCGGGCCAGTAGTGTGGAATCAGAGCAGGTGTTTAGTGCGGCGGGGGCCAAAGTTACCCGAAGAAGAACTCGCCTGTCCACCCAAAATGTGGAGAGACTAACCTTTGTCAAGATGAATAAGGCCAGGATTTTCACCCACCAATGCCTGATGCATCAGACTAGATTATCCATGGTGCCACATCAACACTTTGAAAAAAAAAACCTGCCTCAGCTACTATTCTGATGCTGCCACACGCCTGATGCCCACATCTGATGCCAAGTGCTCCTTTCTTTACCCACCATCTTCAGCTGGTACTCGTATTGCCATCCACCTCCCCACTCTGTCACGAGTCACTCTGTGGTCTCCTGATGCTGTTGCCACCTCCTCACTATGTCACCTTGCCACTCTGTGGTCTCCTGATGCTGCTGCCTCCTCCTCACTATGTTACCTTGCCACTGTGTGGTCTTCTGATGCTGCTGCTACCTCCTCACTATGTTACCTTGCCACTCTGTGGTCTTCTGATGCTGCTGCTACCTCAACACTATGTCACCTTGTCACTCTGTGGCCTCCTGATGCTGCTGCTGCCACCTCCACACTGCCATTGTGCCCCCCTGTGGCCTCTTCCTGATGCTGCTGCCGCCATTTCTACATTCTGTCATTGTGCCACGATGTGGCCTCCTGATGAAGCTGCTGCCACCTCCACAGTCTGTCATTATGCCACTCTGTGGCCTCCTGATGCTGCCGCCACCTCCACACTCTGTGAATGTACCACTCTGTGGCCTCCTGATGATGCCACCACCTTCACACCCTGTCATTGTGCCACTCTGTGGCCTCCTCCTGATGCCGCCACCACCTCCAGACTCTGTCATTGTGCCACTCTGTGGTCTCCTCATTCACGTGTCATCTCTGTTTTGGATCCACTCCTGATTTTTTGGCATTAGCAATACTGATGGATTACTGACTAAATGGTGACCAAGGGAATGCGGATGAACAGACAGGATCCGTTTTTTGGGGGTTACTGTTTTTACGGATCAGAGGAAGGGCAAAATAATCAGTGACGTCAACATAAACTTACTTAAGACACCCTCTCCACTCTGTCGGGGGGCTCTAGTTGTATAAGCGTTTAATAGAACAGGTTCTGTAGACATCTATGTGGAATAAGCTGACGACAGATTTGGCCCTGTGACTGCCCAAATAAGTGAAGTGTGCAGTGATTCTAAGAGAAACCCTGTCATCTGCATGTCATACTGACTCACAGTATTATTTCACTACCACAGCAGACTCCCTATGCGTGTTACTGCAAGGCCCAATGTTCTACACCACTATAAAGGTTCTCTGCAGCCAGGAAAGAGACGTTTTTTTAACAAAATTCACAGATAATAAATTCGGATCGAACCAAATTTTTTACAAAAAATTCGGTGAACCAGAAAATTGAATTTTTGAAAAATTCGCTCTAATTGTTCTACCTTAAATGGTGTAATGCTCTGTTAAAACAGAAATATCAATATGATAACAAGATCCATGCATGTAACAGAAACCCTGGTAGGGATTATTAAATCCCATGATATCCAGGGAAGCTTTGCTTATTCACATATGAAGCATACAGGTTCATCTGCTGTAGAGAATGGTTTAGGGAACTGGCTAAGTACCACCATTGCCCATCAAATCAGGTAAATCTTGGCTAATGACAGGGTCCACTGGGCTAGGAAAAATTACTGGTAAATTCTTTATATTCTGCACATATTTATCCAATATGCCCAATGTGACACTTTAAACCAAGAGCCCAAAAAAACATGGAGCAAAGAATTGAAGGTGGTAGGGGTACATAGATGGTAACCATAAAGCTAATAAGGGGCAGAGAGTACATGGGACAAAGACAGGGGTGCACCACCAATTAGGCTAGGTGAGGCGATCGCCTCAGGAAGCATCAGGTAGGGGCAAGAGGGGGACAGCAGAAGGGCCATGGGCAATAAGCGCTTTCATTGTGGCAAAGGGGTTAGGTTAAAAAATTGGCATGGGGGCGCCATTTCAGTTTTCGCCTCAGGCAGCAGAAAAGCTAGGTGCACCCTTGGACAAAGACTACCCAGATATCTACATCTGTGTCTAGTAGAACTCTACTTTATGTATTCCTCCTGAAAATGTAGGAATAAATTGACAAAGATGGCATTGCTTGCCATTCCTCTTGTGAATATGGAGTGTACCTACACTGCTTAATAGTATCAGCATTGATTGTATAGTGTAAGTTTATGTAGAGACACACTCACTTGACATGTGGAATGATCACACCCAGTAGACTGCTTTATTTCCAGGTCAAATAATAGAGGAATCAAGAGTTCTAACAAAAGATTCCCCAAGTCTGCTCTACAGTTTATTTTTACTGTTCAGGTCATTAGGCAAGTTGAGTGAAAACCTCAGTGGGATCTGCAAAAGGAGGGATTTCTTTTTATTATTATCTATACTGTTTAGAGCATTAGCTTTCTGAATGGCGTAGTTTGGATTGGCTTTCGTGCAGCTCACATAGTGAATTGTGCCCAGGAATTAAATAAACTGTGCAAATGTTGGGCTGTAAGCCTGCTCCTGGCTCCGGGAGGCACCAGACGTGAACAGACCACAAGGTGCATTTAGCCGCTGGGAGATGCCTCAGAGCATAAGGCATAAGTTAATGTGGACGTCTGTGTTTGGATGCTGTTTCTTGTTCTTGCTGTAACTGAGCCTCACACTTTATTAGAAGTCATACAGAGTTCAGATATAGGTATGAGAACATATCATATCTCACACTGCGACATAAGAACAAATCAGTAAGGATGCCCCATCAAGATGAAAATGGAAAAACTTGTAAACGTGTTGGGATGAAGAAGTGTCTGGACAACTCCTGTAAATGCTGTGAGATCGTGGTTTGCTCAAACAAGCTTGCACTGTTAATAATAGTCTTCCATTTTTATCAGAACTTGCAACCATATACATTATACATTTGTAGATTAGTGTGGCACATATTATACTCCACAGCCTTGTCACCTTTTCTTCACCCCGCCCAAATAAAGGCAAGACCTCATAGGGTCATTCACAAGGCATTTTATGCAGGCAGAATTTGGTGCCGATTCAGTGCTACTTAGAATACTTTCACAGTTGTGTTGTTAATTCAGGTATTGAGATCCGGCAGAGGATCTCAATACTGGAAATAAACTGATCCGTTTTGATTTTGCACATAAGAATGCATCCTTTCCGTTCGGATGCAATTGTGTGAAATCAAAACATAAAAAAACAGATTACATTGATTACATTGAAAGTCAATGGGTGACAGATCCGTTTTTTAGGCTCCTAAATATACAGATCTGTCACCATTGACTTTTTTTTTGAGATTGAGATTGTTTTCAATGACGGATCAGTTTTTTTCCCGTTTTTATGACTGGAATCAAAACCGCAGCTTGCAGCGGTTTTGTGTCCGGTCACAAAACAGAATGCTGACGCAACGTAAGACATCCTGATACATCCTGAACAGATCTCTTTCTATTCAGAATGCATGAGGACTAAACAGAAATGTTTTTTTTCCGATATTAAGATCCTCTGCCGAATCTCAATACCAGAAAACAACAACATAAGTGTGAAAGTGGCCACCAGATGGCTGCACTGAATTTGTCTGCCATTGTTTTCAATGGAAGGCAGTGGTTTATGGTCACAACTGAGCCAAATTCTGGCTGCACAAAATGGCATGTGAATGGCCCGCTTACGGTTTCATTGCATAATCAAATGTAATCTAAATATCCAGTACACTTTCTATATAAAATCCTCATGAGTTTAAGCTCTCTGTTAGAGATGAGTGAAGTTGATGAAGTGGAATTCGATCTGAATTTCAGGAAAACTTCAATTTGCACCAAATCCAAATTTCCTCACGCCTCGTGGTAACGAATCACATTTTTTCCTAAAATGGCTGCTGCACGTGTGAGGACATTGAGCAAGGAACTCTGGGAAGGCGGGATCACCCATAATGCCATGCATGCAGCCAATCAGCACCCAGCCAGCCCTGTGATGTTACAGCCCTATAAATAGCCCCATCCATCTTGGATTCTGCCATTTACCAGTGTACTTAGTGCAGGGAGAGACATCAGCAGGCGCTAGGGACAGTGTTAGAAAAAAATTCATTGTGCTGAAATTGTTTTTTACAAGTGCAGGGAACGATTATTCAAGGTGTAGGGAAAGGATAGGGAGAATTCATTCCACAGCATTTATGTTGAACAGGGTTCAGTAGGGAAGGTTACAGCCTGGGAAATAGGAACAATTCAATTGCACCTTGCTGCACTGACTGGGGACCCAAATTGCCATTATACAGCTCTGTAATTCCAGCAAACCATTCTTGTTAGTGGGGTGCGAGTGTTGTTTGACACAGCCATTAACAGGTTTTATTACAAGGAAATATTTATATGTCTTATTTGCCCTTGTGAGGTGCAGTTATATGTTCTAAAGCATTTTTTGGCTTGTTATATAATAGTGGGGGGGAAAAGGGCTTATTAGCCGTTGTGTGGTGAAGTGCGAAAATTACAGCACTTTTTGTCGTGTATTAGTGGCAAAAATATATATATTTGCCGTTAAGCGGTGCAGTTATATGTTCTAAAGCTCTTTTTGGCCTGTATTAGTGGGAAAAAAGGGCTTATTAGCCATTGTGTGGTGAAGTGCTAAAATTACCGCCCTTTTTGTTGTGTATTAGTGGCAAAAGAAAAATATATTTGCTGTTCAGTGGTGCAGTTATGTGTTCAAATGCCCTTTTTGTTGTGTATTAGTGGCAAAAGAAAAATATATTTGCCGTTCAGGGGTGTAGTTATATGTTCTAAAGCCTTTTGTGGCGTTTATTAGTGGCAAAAGAAATATATATTTGCCGTTCAGCGATGCTGTTATATGTTCTAAAGCCTTTTGTGGAGTGTATTAGTGGCAAAATAAAAATATATTTGTCGTTCAGCGGTGCAGTTATATGATCTAATGCCTTCTGTGGCGTGTATTAATGGCAAAAGTAAAATACCGTATAGTTGCCGTTAAGCGGTGTAGTTATATGTTCTAAAGCCTTTTGTGTCGTGTATAAGGGGAAAGAAGAAAAATATATTTGCTGTTCAGCGGTGCAGTTATATGTTTCTTTTTGGCGCGTATTTTCTGGGGAAAAAAGAAAAAGGCCTTATTAGCCACTGTGTGTCGAAGTGAGAAAATTACAGCCCTGTTTGGTGCATATTAGTGTATTAGCAACTAGCAGAGTTTGCCCTAGAAAATCTGTCCTGCCATGCCAGTAGTGTGGCATCAGAGTGGGTGTTTAGTGCGGCGGGGGCCATAGTTACCCCAAGAAAAACTCACCTGTCCACCCAAAATGTGGAGAGACTGACCTTTGTCAAGATGAATAAGGTGTGGATCAGCCAGGATTTTCACCCACCAATGCCTGATGCATCAGACTAGATTATCTATGGTGCCACACCAACACTTTGACAAAAGAGACCGGTTTCTTCTGGCTACCTGCCTCCACTACTATTTTGATGCTGCCACCCACCTGATGCCACACATCTGATGCCAAGTGCTCCTTCTTTCACACACCATCTTTAGCTGGTACTCGTATTGCCACCCACCTCCACACTCTGTCACCGGGTCACTCTGTGGTCTCCTGATGCTGCTGCCAACTCCTCTGTCCTCACTATGTCACCTTGCCACTCTGTGGTCTCCTGATGCTGCTGCCACCTCCCCACTCTGTCACTGGGTCACTTTATAGTCTCCTGATGCTGCTGACACCTCCACACAATGTCACCTTGCCACTCTGTGGTCTCCTGATGCTGCTGCTACCTCCACACTATGTCACCTTGCCACTCTGTGGTCTCTTGATGCTGCTGCTACCTTAACACTATGTCACCTTGCCACTATGTGGCCTTCTGAGGCTGCTTCTGCCACTTCCGCACTGTTCTTGTGCCACTCTGTGGTCTCCTGATGCTGCTACCACCTCCACACTATGTCACCTTGCCACTCTGTGGTCTCCTGATGCTGCTGCCACCTCCACACTATGTCATTGTGCCACTTTGTGGCCTTCTGATGCTGCCACCTCCACACTCTGTCATTGTGCTGCTCTGTGGCCTCCTGATGCTGCCACCACCTCCACACTGCCATTGTGGCACTCTGTGGCCTCCTCCTGAAGCTGCCACCACCTCCAGACTCTGTCAATGGGCCACTCTGTGGTCTCCTCATTCAAGTGTCATCTCTGTTTTGGATCTATGTGGAATAATCTGACGATGGTGTAAAAGGAGTGAGCTTTTTCTTGACGCTAACATTGACCTGTAAGCCTAAGTTCACACTTGAGTTATTTGGTCAGTTGACCAAGCTGACAACGGTGTAAAAGGAGTGTGCTTCTTCTTGGCACTAACATCTACCTGTAAGGCCGAGTTCATACTTGAGTTATTTGGTCTGTTTTGGCCTTGTGACTGCCCAAATAAGTGAAGTGTGCCGCGAGTCTAAGAGCGACATCTGTCATCTGCATGTCATATTGACTCACAGTATTATTTCACTACCACAGCAGACTCCCTAGGCATGTTACTGCAAGGCACGGTGTTCTACACCCCTATAAAGGCTCTCTGCAGCCAGGAAATAGCCATTTTTTAACCGGATTCGCCGCAAATGAATTCGGATCTAACCAAATTTTTTCAAAAAATTTGGCGAAGTGGCCGAATTGAATTTTTTAAAAATTCGCTCATCTCTAGTCTCTTTGTGCTGTCAGTGATTGTAAACCTTCATCATTTCATTAAAATCTGTCCTGGTCATAGGATACTGACATACTGTAGGTGCAGGTGTCTGACCTCGGAGCCTGTTCTGCAGAGAGAGGAAGCACCCAGAAGCAGAGCAGTGGTGGGACTGTGGACAGGTGAGTGGGTTTGTTTATGTTCAGGGGCACATAAGAGGACCCCAGGGGTTGTTGCCTCCAAGTTTGGACAAGCCTTTCAATTCCAAAACTCCTATGGACCCTCTAGATCTGCTCTGCACTTCTTGGTGCCCCTCAACACGCAGGAAATGCCCACTCAGCTACTGGTCACAGTGGTGGTCTGTCTCAGTGATTGACTTCATCCTTGCCTTTCCCATCAATAAAGAAATCTACTGTAAAATAAAGATATTATTTACATCATACAAAATATATAAAACTAATAGAACATATAATTGCAAAAAAATTGAGAATGTAGAAACAAGTCAACTTAGATAAAATCCAAAATCACATGCTGCAAGTATGTCATAAATGTATGTATTTTATGCATGTTTTATTTATCAAACCAATACATAAGTGCAAATCAACTCTAAGTGGCTTATGAATATCGGCAGGAAAACAGAAGTCAAGGACATGTGATTATTATTGGGGATTTCTGCAATGACTGTGCAATCCATAATCAATAATGCTCATTCTGTATAGATTTCCCTTCTAGCTGGAAAAAAAGATTTGAATATCTTATTGCAGTGAAATCCTTCAGTTTTATCTGTTGTCATACAAAGACGAGTGAAGAACCTATTAAACATCAGAATATGGGTCTCCTCGGGAGCTTGTTCATACCAGTGCATCTTACAGGGCAAGAAGGTCTGGGGTTCATTTGCTGCCTTGCCTTTCTAAATCCTGTAGAAAAAAGCAAGAATTTTAGCTGGTTTTCTCAATAACTAGTGTTCTCTCTAAAGATTAGGATCATTGTAGGCAGGTTTTATCTACCCTTAGTACTGGTATAATACACGGCTTATGGTAGGTGTTTCATATAATTGATAAATGCCCTTTGTTTTATCAGTTACATGGTTATGTCTAGCCATATTTTGTCTTTGTATCCAAGTCTATGTAATTATTCTTCATATTTATTTTAGAATTGCATCACAAGGGGCACTGGGGGGGTGTCGATATGATTCAAGAGTTATTCTGGTTATATCAAATTATTACTATCCACAGGATGGTGAATAACTACTAGGTTGGTGGATGTTCTAACCCACTGGCATCTCCACCAATCACCAGAAGAGGGGCCCTGTAGAAGGAGTCCCCCACCTCGAAATGAATGGAATAGCTGGTGAATCATGCGGCATGCCACTCTTTTTATTCTCTATGAGACCGCTGATAGCCTAGTACAGTCCTATAGAGTGAATAGAGAGGCACGGCTCATGTTTGACCATCTGCTCCATTCATTTTGGGGTACAGGGCCCCCATTCTCCTGATCGGTGGAGTTCCAACAGTTGGCTACCCAGTGATTTAAAAGTTATTCCCTGTCCTATCGATAGGGGATAACTTGATATAATTGGAATACTCCTTTAATACATGTAATGAATGTCAAAACCATGGTCTTCTTTATTTCTCTGTTATGTTCTTAATTACTTTTTATTGACATATGATCTAATGTCCCACTGTAGGTAGTAGTGTAATGTATCAATAGTTTTTCTCCAATCAGGAGAAAACAGTACAGAAATACCTACCATGGTAGTGTTTACATTGATTTGCATTTTGAAACTTAGTATATCAATTAGATCATTTAATAGTTCATGACTTTGGGGCATCCACCTCACTGGGAGATATTGATACATGTTTGATACATGAGTCCATGGTCAATATTAGTTGGTATACTATATGATTACCCTTTTGCCACAGTTCATATTGTTCCATCTTTTTGGGGGAATGATGTGATGTGGGGTTGACGTACTTGGTACTGCAATTCCATGATTTGATATCATCAGGATTATTCACAGTTATATCTTATAATTGTTTTTTTTTTTATAAATTTGGATTTCATTATATATATTTGATGGGTGTTGCTTGTAACTGTGGGCTCCCTGCCTGATGGGAGTTTGGGGGGTGCCCATTGTGTTAACATCCATGTGGGTGCTAGGCAAGGCACGTCATGGAAATGCAATCGCCAGTGTGTGGTGTTAAGAGAGTCAGAGACCAGGCTATATTGATAAAAAAAAGTCTCTCTTTACTGTGTGAACAATGGGAGTTGTAGTACATCCAGCTGTTATCTATATATAGAGCCAGTTCCTCCCATATGTCCAAGCATGAGCTGGCTTTGTTGCAGTATTGTCCCTCTAGTTACTCCTTATCTTGATAAAATCTCTGTTACTGAGATCTCTGGCTAGCAACTACAATTTGGCAACCATGGTTGTAATGTTTACTTGTCTGGGGTGCAGAGGGTGTATTACAAAAAAATTATATAACATTGCATTACAAACCAAACATCACAGATAAAGGTCTGGGGTATGCACTCTAACTACACTCAAATGACAGATTATTTATACTGTATGTTTGCAAAGTCCTTGATGTGGAAAAAAAAAATGGTGGGTTAAAGGGATTTTCCAGGCTACAGATATTAATGATCCAGCCTCAGGGTGGATCATAGGTCATTAATATCAGAGGTCCAACTCAAGTGAATGCCTGGTTTTCATTTTTTACATCAATCATGGCATACTTCATTTAATATCTACAGCTGCTAAAGGTCAAAGATAGAGATGAGCGAACACCTGGATGTTCGGGTTCGAGAGGTTCGGCCGAACTTCCGGAAAATGTCCGGGTTCGTGATCCGAACTCAACCCGAACTTCATCCCGAACCCGAACCCCATAGAAGTCAATGGGGACCCGAACTTTTGGGCACTAAAAAGGCTGTAAAAGACACCCAGAGGGATAATATACCGCAATAAACGCATTGCGATTACAACTTTGAGCTAACGATCACCATGGGAACGCCTCCTCCAGTAGAATGTACTGTCGGATCTGAGAATTAAGTTGAAATCGCAATGCGATTCTTATATATTTGCTTAATCGCATTGCGATTTCAACTTAGCATTGCTAAATAATTCCATCCATATCGTTAACTTACTGAGTCAGTAAGTTAACGAATATGGATGGAATTATTTAGCAATGCTAAGTTGAAACGGCAATGCGATTAAGCAGATATATAATAATCGCATTGCGATTTCAACTTAATTCTCACATCCGACAGTACATTCTACTGGAGTAGGCGTTCCCATGGTGATCGGTAGCTCAAAGTTGTAATCGCAATGCGATTAAGCAAATACATAAGAATCACATTGCGATTCCAACTTTTTAGTACTCAACTTTTAAAATCGTACACCACTTTAAGTTCCAAAGTTGCAATCGCGTTCGAATAGAACTTAAAGCTGTCTCTTAGTCAGTTTTAGTATTGGTGTGCTGTAATAGAAGTTACATTCGTACGCGAATATAACTTAGAGCAAAACAGTCAACTTTACACTGTTAGTTTTATTATCGCGATAATACAACTATTCAAGAATCGTGTACGTGCGTCTGTACGTGTGTGCGTTACTCGGACACTATTCTATTTTGCCAGCCACAGCTGAAACCACTGATTTATGGTATTGCTATTTTGGCAATTGAATTTAACCCCAGAAAATAATCTATCCTTTGCCAGACAGCAGACAGTATTATACTTGTCTAGCCAAAGCTGGAACATCAGATTTAGGGGATTGGTATTTGGACAATTGTATTTAACCCCTTAATAAAATATAGAAATTTCTTTCCTGAGTTTCTAGGGGTGACAATTAGCACAGCCAAGCCCCTGATGTAGGATATAGCAAAAAAAAAACTAGTATTGATGGATTGATGGACTTGGTGGCAGCTTCTTCTGGCGCACCACAAGTCACAAAATGGCCGCCGATCAACCCAGAAAATAAGTGACAGAAAACGCTCTGTGCAGCCTAAAAACCAGCGAGCAAGTAACTAGCAGAAGTTCAATGATTCTCAGCTGTAAATTGATCCGTTCATTAGGTGCTGTTGCTGACTTTAACCTGCCTAATCTCGCCCTGACAGAAGCTGAGTCCTCTCCCTACACTAATCAGAGCAGTGTGACGTGCGGCGCTACGTGACTCCAGCTTAAATAGAGGCTGGGTCACATGCTGCACTTGGCCAATCACAGCCATGCCATTAGTAGGCATGGCTATGATGGGCTCTTAGGGCAAGAAGTAAAACGCTAGCTGATTGGCTGCTGTGCAGCCCTTCAAAAAGCGGGAAGTAATCGACGAACACCGAACCCGAACTTTTTTGAAAATGTCCGGGTTCGGGTCCGGGTCCCGGACACCCCAAAATTCGGTACGAACCCGAACGATGCTCGAACTGTTCGCTCAACACTAGTCAAAGACCCTCACTTAGGAGACCCAAGATCCACATGATGCTTCAAAATCACTGGTTAGGAAAGAGAGTTATTGGAGAAACAACTGGTTTCTCAAATATTTGTAGGCCAAAAACATTCTACTTAAAAAAAACTCCATCAAGGTACACAGAAGGCTATGTTCACACAATGTGCTGCCCATTAAACACAAGTAATGTGCACCGTGCAGGTACCGCTAAAGACATAGAATGATCCCCAGGCATACACATACTACAGATTAAGAACCTAGGATCTACAGTATGTTACTCTCAGTTTGGGTCTCTGGCAAGAAAAAACGGTTTACTTTGTAAGACCTAAGCCTGCTGATTAACTCTACTAATGGATGTACAGTTGTGTTCAAAATCATTCAACCCCCACTGAAATTGAGTGTTTTGGCCAGTTTGACATTGATTTTGATCATTTCAGTCATCTTGTTTACAATTAAATCAAAGAGGCACTTGTAAGTCAGACAAATATAACATAACATTTATAATGAAATAACCACAAATGTCTTTTCTGTGCTCACATCATTATCAGTTTTATTCAACCCCCAAGTGACATTCAATCTTAGTACTTAGTACAACATCCTTTTCCAGTTATAACAGCTTTTAAATGTGAAGCATAGCTTGACACAAGTGTCTTGTAGCGATCTACGGGTATCTTCGCCCATTCTTCATGGGCAAAAGCCTCCAGTTCAGTCACATTCTTAGGCTTGCGCGCTGCAACCGCTTTCTTTAAGTCCCACCAGAGGTTCTGAATCGGATTTAAGTCTGGTGACTGCGATGGCCACTTCAAAATGTTCCAGCCTTTAACTGCTTGCCGACCGCCTAACGCACGGATGCGTCCAGGCGGCGGCAAGTTTGTTCCTCCTGGACGCATCCGTGCGTCATCTCGCGAGAGGCGAGATCTGCTGTGAACGCGCGCACGCTCACAGCAGAGCGCGGTTCTGCAGTTATACTACAGCCTGCCAGCGATGATCAATCTCTGGCAGGCTATAAATGTAAAATAAATTAGATCAAAGAGCTATATCAGACGCTGTTTTGTGAACAGCGTCTGATATAGCTGCTACCTGGTCCTCTGGTGGTCGACCACCAGAGGACCAGGTAACACTGTAAAGTTGCACCAAACACTACACTAACCCCCCCCCCCCACCCCACCCTCACTTTATAACCACTATTAACCCCTTGTTAACCCCTGATCACCCCATATAGACTCCCTGATCACCCCCCTGTCACTGATCACCCCCCTGTAAGGCTCTATTCACATGTCCATATGTGTTTTGCGGATCCGCGGATCCATGGATCCACAGATCCGTGCCACGGATCCGCGGCGCGGATCCGCAAAACACGGACACCGTCAATGTGCTTTCCGCATTTTGCAGATCCGCACATTGCCAGAACTATATAGAAAATGCTTTTTCTTGTCCGCAATTGCGGACAAGAAAAGGGCATGTTCTATATTTTTGCGGAACGGAAATGCAGACTCGTAAGTGCGGATCCGCAATTCCGGATCCGAGGGGGACAAAGTCTGTCCCCATAGAAATGAATGGGTCCGCAATTCCGTTCCGCAAACAGAATTTCGGACGTGTGAATGGGGCATAAGGGTCCCTTATCACCGCCAGTTAGCTAGCTACGTGTTAGGTAGTTAGCGCCCAGCCCACCGCACCGCAGTCACTGATTTTAGCAGAGGGGCCCAAATTCCAACGAGTACCTTTAGCTTTTACATGGCTGCTCACAATTTAGCCCCGCCCAAAATGCCAGAACAGTACAAACACCCCACAAATGACCCCATTTTGGAAAGAAGACACCCCAAGGTATTCGCTGAGGGGCATAGTGAGTCCATGAAAAATTTAACTTTTTGTCAAAAATTAGCAGAAAGGGAGACTTTATGAGAAAAAACAATAAAAAATCAATTTCCACTAACTTGTGCCAAAAAAAAAATCTTCTTTGAACTCGCCATGCCCCTCACGGAATACCTTGGGGTGTCTTCTTTCCAAAATGGGGTCACATGTGGGGTATTTATACTGCCTTGGAAATTTAGGGGCCCTAAAGCGTGAGAAGAAAAATGCGTAAAAATGCCCTCCTAAAAGGTACTCATTGGTTTTAGGGCCCCTTTGCGCATCTTGGCTGCAAAAAAGTGTCACTCATGTGGTATCGCCGTACTCAGGAGAAGTAGGGCAATGTGTTTTGGGGTGTATTTTTACATATACCCATGTTGGGTGAGAGAAATATCTCTGTAAATTGACAACTTTGTATACATTTTTTTTTAAAAGATGTCATTTACAGAGATATTTCTCACACACAGTATGGGTATATGTAAAAATACACCCCAAAACACATTGCCCTACTTCTCCTGAGTACGGCAATACCACATGAGTGACACTTTTTTGCAGCCAAGATGCGCAAAGGGGCCCTAAAACCAATGAGTACCTTTAGGATTTCACAGGGCATTTTTACGCATTTTGGATTCTCGCGCTTTAGGGCCCCTAAAATGCCAGGGCAGCATAAATACCCCACATGTGACCCCATTTTGGAAAGAAGACACCCCAAGGTATTCTGTGAGGGGCATGGCAAGTTCACAGAATTTTATTTTTTTTTTTGGCACAAGTTAGCGGAAATTGATATTTTATTATTTTATTTTTTTTACAAAGTCTCATATTTCACTAACTTGTGACAAAAAATAAAATTTTACATGAACTCACCATACACCTCACCGAATACCTTGGGGTGTCTTCCTTTTAAAATGGGGTCACTTGTGAGGTATTTATACTACCCTGGCATTTTAGGGGCCCCTAAAGAGTGAGAAGAAGTCTGGAATCCAAATGCATAAAAATGCCCTGTGAAATCCTAAAGGTACTCATTGGTTTTAGGGCCCCTTTGCGCATCTTGGCTGCAAAAAAGTGTCACACATGTGGTATCGCCGTACTCAGGAGAAGTAGGGCAATAAGTTTTGGGGTGTATTTTTATATATACCCATACTTTGTGTGAGAAATATCGCTATAAACGACAACTTTTTAAAAATTTTTATACAAAGTTGTCAGTTTACAGAGATATTTCTCTCACCCAACATGGGTATATGTAAAAATACACCCCAAAACACATTGCCCTACTTCTCCTGAGTACGATGATACCACATGAGTGACACTTTTTTGCAGCCTGGGTGCGCAAAGGGGCCCAAATTTCAACGAGTACCTTTAGCTTTTACATGGCTGCTCACAATTTAGCCCCGTCCAAAATGCCACAACAGTAAACACACCCCACAAGTGACCCCATTTCGGAAAGTAGACTCCCCAAGGTATTCACTGAGGGGCATAGTGAATCCGTGGGAGATTTACTTTTTTTTGCCAGAAGTTAGCAGAAATGGAAACTTTATTATTTTAATTTTTTTCCTCAGAAAGTGTCATTTTCCGCTAACTTGTGAAAAAAAATGAAATGATACATCAACTCACCATGCCCCTCCGCGAATACTTTGGGGTGTCTTCTTTCTAAAATGGTGTGATTTGGGGGGTATTTATACTTTCCTGGCATTCTAGCACCTGAAGAAACATGCCAGAACTATAGAGGAAAATGCTTTTTCTTGTGCGCAATTGCGGACAAGAAAAGGGCATGTTCTATATTTTTGCGGAACGGAAATGCAGACCCGTAAGTGCGGATACGCAATTCCGGATCCGAGCGGAACAAAGTCTGTCCCCATAGAAATGAATGGGTCCGCAATTCCGTTCCGCAAACAGAATTTCGGACGTGTGAATGGGGCAAAAGGGTCCCTTATCACCGCCAGTTAGCTAGCTACGTGTTAGGTAGTTGGCGCCCAGCCCACCGCACCGCAGACTCTGATTTTAGCAGAGGGGCCCAAATTTCAACGAGTACCTTTAGCTTTTACATGGCTGCTCCCAATTTAGCCCCGCCTAAAATGCCAGAACAGTACAAACACCCCAGAAAGTGTCATTTTCCGCTAACTTGTGAAAAAAAATGAAATGATACATGAACTCACCATGCCCCTCCGCGAATACTTTGGGGTGTCTTCTTTCTAAAATGGTGTCATTTGGGGGGTATTTATACTATCCTGGCATTCTAGCACCTGAAGAAACATGACAGGTGCTCAGAAAGTCAGAGCTGCTTCAAAATGCCGAAATTCACTTTTTTGCACCATAGTTTGTGAACGCTATAACTTTTACCCAAACCAATAAATATACACTTATTGGATTTTATCAAAGACATGTAGAACAATAAATTTTGCGAAAAATGTATATAGAAATGTAGTTTTTTTAAAAAAAATTACAACAGAAAGTGAAAAATGTCATTTTTTTGCAAAAATTTCGGTAATTTTTGATTAATAGCAAAAAAAGTAAAAATGTCAGCAACAATGAAATACCACCAAATGAAAGCTCTATTAGTGAGAAGAAAAGGAGGCAAAATTCATTTGGGTGGTAAGTTGCATGACGGAGCAATAAGCGGTGAAAGTATTGTAGTGCAGAATTGTAAAAAGTGGCCTGGTCATTAAGGGTGTTTAAGCTAGGGGGGCTGAAGCGGTTAATCTGCAACCATGCTCTAGTGGACTTGGAGGTATGCTTGGGATCATTTTCCTGTTGAAAGGTCCAACGTCTCCCAATCCTCAGGTTTGTGACGGACTGCATCACATTTTCATCCAATATCTCCTGGTACTGAAGAGAATTTATGGTACCTTGCACACGCTGAAGCTTTTCTGTACCTGTAGAAGCAAAACAGCCCCAAAGCATGATTGACCCCCCGCCATGCTGCACAGTAGGCAAGGTGTTCTTTTCTTCATAGGCCTTGTTCTTCCTCCTCCAAACATAGCTTTGATCCATGGGCCCAAACAGTTCTAATTTTGTTTCATCAGTCCACAGAACACTATCCCAAAACTTTTGTGGTTTGTCCACATGACTTTTGGCATACTGCAGTCGACTCTCCTTATTTTTTGGAGACAGCAAGGGGGTGCGCCTGGGAGTTCTGGCATGGAGGCCTTCATTACGCAGTGTGCGCCTTATTGTCTGAGCTGAAACTTCAGTACCCGCATCTGACAAATCTTTCTTCAGTTCCTCAGCAGTCACACGGGGACTTTTCTCCACTTTGCGCTTCAGGTAGCGCACAGCAGTCGAAGTCAGCATCTTCTTTCTGCCACGACCAGGTAGCGTTTCAACAGTGCCCTTTGCCTTGAATTTGCGAATGATGCTTCCTATGGTGTCTCTTGGTATGTTTAACATCTTTGCAATCTTCTTATAGCCATTGCCCTTCCTGTGAAGAGAAATCACCTATTCTCTTGTCTTCCTGGACCATTCTCTTGACTTCACCATGTTTGTAAACACACCAGTAAATGTCTAGAAGGAGCTGAGTATCACAGTCATTTTACATCTGCCCAATTGGTGCTTATTATGCTTGATTGCTGCTCCTTGACATCCAGAGGTGTTTTCAATACCTGATCGAAAACACTTGAATGAACCTCTGTTCTTAAGAGTGGTCGTCTTTAACCACTTGAAGACCACAGGTTTATACCCTAGTGACCGGGCCCTTTTTTACAAATCCGCACTACACTACTTTCACCGTTTATTGCTCAGTCATACAACTTACCACCCAAATGAATTTTACCTCCTTTTCTTCTCACTAATAGAGCTTTCATTTGGTGGTATTTCATTCTTGCTGACATTTTTACTATTTTTGCTATTAATAAAAATGTAACGACATTTTTGCAAAAAAATGACATTTTTCACTTTCTGTTGTAATTTCTTTTTAAAAAAACTACATTTCTATATAAATTTTTCACAAAATTTATTGTTCTACATGTCTTTGATAAAAAAAAAAAATCCAATAAGTGTATATTTATTGGTTTGGGTAAAAGTTATAGCGTTTACAAACTATGGTGCAAAAAGTGAATTTCCACATTTTGAAGCAGCTCTGACTTTCTGAGCACCTGTCATGTTTCTTCAGGTGCTAGAATGCCAGGATAGTATAAATACCCCCCAAATGACACCATTTTAGAAAGAAGACACCCCAAAGTATTCACGGAGGGGCATGGTGAGTTCATGTATCATTTCATTTTTTTTCACAAGTTAGCGGAAAATGACACTTTCTGAGGAAAAAAAAATAATAATAAAGTTTCCATTTCTGCTAACTTCTGGCAAAAAAATATAAAATCTCAGACGGACTCACTATGCCCCTCAGTGAATACCTTGGGGTGTCTACTTTCTGAAATGGGGTCATTTGTTGGGTGTGTTTACTGCTCTGGCATTTTGGGCGGGGCTAAATTGTGAGCAGCCCTGTAAAACCTAAAGGTACTCGTTGGAATTTGGGCCCCTTTGCGTACCCAGGCTGCAAAAAAGTGTCACACATGTGGTATCGCTGTACTCAGGAGAAGTAGGGCAATATGTTTTGGGGTGTATTTTTACATATACCCATGCTGGGTGAGAGAAATATCTCTGTAAATTGACAACTTTGTATAAAAAAATTTAAAAAGTTGTCGTTTACAGTGATATTTCTCACACAAAGTATGGGTATATATAAAAATACACCCCAAAACACATTGCCCTACTTCTCCTGAGTACGGCGATACCACATGAGTGACACTTTTTTGCAGCCAAGATGCGCAAAGGGGCCCTAAAACCAATGAGTACCTTTAGGATTTCACAGGGCATTTTTACGCATTTGGATTCTCAAGCTTTAGCACCCCTAAAATGCCAGGTGAGTATAAATACCCCACAAGTGACCCCATTGTGGAAAGAAGACACCCCAAGGTATTCGGTGAGGGGCATGGCGAGTTCACAGAAAAAAATTTTTTTTGACAAAAGTTAGCGGAAATTGATATATATATTTTTTTTACAAAGTCTCATATTCCACTAACTTGTGACAAAAAATAAAATTTTGCATGAACTCCCCATACCCCTCACGGAATACCTTGGGGTGTCTTCTTTCTAAAATGGGGTCACATGTGAGGTGTTTGTACTGCCCTGGCATTTTAGGGGTCTCCGCAATCATTACACGTATGGCCAGCATTAGGAGTTTCTGCGATTCTCCTTATTTTGACCATACGGGTAATGAGATTTTTTTTTTCCGTTCAGCCTCTGCGCTGAAAAAAAAAAAAAATGAACGGCACAGATTTTTTCATTCGCATCGATTAATGTGGATGAAAAAATCTCTGCCAAAATCAGTGACTGCGGGGCGGTGGGCGCTAACTACCTAACAAGTAGCTAGCTAACTGGCGGTGATAGGGGACCCTTATGCCCCATTCACACGTCCGAAATTCTGTTTGTGGAACGGAATTGCGGACCCATTCATTTCTATGGGGACAGACTTTGTCCCGCTCGGATCCGGAATTACGGATCCGCGCTTCCGGGTCTGCACTTCCGTTCCGCAAAAATATAGAACATGTCCTATTCTTGTCCGCAATTGCGGACAAGAAAAAACATTTTCTATATAGTTCTGTGCGGATCTGCAAAATGCGGAAAGCACATTGCCGGTGTCCGTATTTTGCGGATCTGTAGATCCATGGATCCGCAGATCCATGGATCCGCAGATCCATGGATCCGCAAAACACATACGGACGTCTGAATGAGCCTGTAGGGGGTGATTAGTGACAGGGGGTGACAGGGGTGATCAGGGGTGATCAGGGGGGGTGACATGGGTGATCAGGGGTTAATCAGTGATGGGGGGTGGGTGGGGGGGTGTGTGTAGTGATTGGTGCACTTTTCCTATGTTTCCTCTGGTGGTCCCAAACAAAGGGACCACCAAACGAGCAGACAGCAGGCATATCAGACGCTGTTTAAAAAACAGCGTCTGATATGCGATTTAAATGCGTTTTTTTCCGCATCTACAGCCTGCCAGCGCATGATCAGCGCTAGCAGGCTGTAGTTTCAGTTGTCCCGGCTCCGATCAGATTCATGTGAAATCTCAGGTCTCAGGAGATGACGCCGATAGGCGTGACTGAGACCTGAGAGAGCCGCCGCACTGACGCCCATCGGCGTTTGCGTGGCGGCAAGTGGTTAAGGGGTTGAATAATTGTGTCAATGAAGAAATCACAAAAAAAACATTTAATACTGTATTACAAAAACAATTGATGTCATTTTAGTTGCATTTGGTTCTTTAAAAAGTCCTTGTAAGATTTCATTCTAAACACAATTACAAATGTACACTAAATTCCCTAAAACCCTTTACAGCATTGGGGGTTGAATAATTTTGAACACAACTGTAGATCCAAAACACGTTGAGCTGCAGTAGATATAATATAGTCTATTGTTACCCAACTGTTGCTCTCCAGGGGTTGTGAAGCTTTAACTCGCCTCAGCTGGAGGGCCATAGGTTGAAGAACACTGCCTCAAACATGCTAGTTCTGACTCAACCATGGGTTAACAATAGTGTTGGGCGCGAATATTCGAATCGTGAATTTTAATCGCAAATATCGCCACTTCGAGAATTCGTGAGGATTTAGAATATAGTGCTATATATTCACATTCGCGAATATTCTAGATTTTATTTCCTCTGAACCCATGATCTCTCTATGCTTCTTGCTTGTAGGCCAATGAAAATACTGCAATGTCTTTGTCTGAGCTTAGCAACATCCCTACAAACCAATAGGAAAGTTGCCTACCCCTTACTATATAATAACCTGCCCAGCAGCCATTTTCTGCTGTTTGTTTTCAGTTCTGAAAAAGACAGCAGTGTTATTGCTGTGCTCTATGCTTTCCTGTGTCACATTACATTAGATAGTTAGTTAGTTAGTTAGTTAGTTAGTTAGCTTATATATATCTAATACAGATAGTTAGTGGGAGATTGGGAGTCAGTATAGGTTAGATTGTGATATAGTGTAGCTGGGTGCAGGGTGTTAGGTAGTGTGATAGGTTCTGCTGTCCATACATACATACATAGTGCTGTTAGTGCACCAATCACTAATATGTAGTCAGACCTACTAAAATGTGAAGTTGCATGTATTGCGCCAAAATATGCATATAATTAATTGCCGATTTGCGCAATCGCGAATATATATCGGAGCACTCTATCTGCATATAAAGCTATTGCAATGTTCTTCCGTGCAAACCATTTTCTCCAGTCTCAGGAAACTTCTAGCAGCTTGAAAAATGTAACAATAGTGAACCACGCCTGTATTGAGCGCGCATTACAAATACTACATTGCCGATTTTCGCAATCAAGAAAATAAACGCGAATTCTCAAATTTGTGAATTTATGACGAATATTCGCCAAAATATTCGCAAAGTATCGCAAATTCGAATATTGCCCCTGCCGCTCATCACTAGTTAAGAACAGCATTGAACAGATGAGCACTACCTTCTTATTTGTCTAGTTCAGAAGGAGACTATGATGAGAAGACAATGGTGGTCTATTAGTAAGTGATGAACCCTCTACTAACTAATGTTTCAGCATTAATACACGAGTGCAAGGAGCCAAAGTTTGACAGAACTGAGCAAGGAGAGCCACCACTAGCAGTCGTGAATTGTTAGGACCTAGCTCCAGCTGTCTTGAACATCGTTCTTAGAAACAGACAAATTGCTAACTTGTTACAAGGGCTTTCTTTCTTATTTCATAAATGCAAATTAAAAAATGCTTATCTGCTCCATAAAGACTTGGCGTGTTTAAATAACTATTATCCCTTAAATATATTCTAGTGATGTAGGGAATCATTATTCTAACAGATAGAATAGGCATTAAATCCACAGGGGAGTCATTAAAAGATGGCTATTTCTCTCTGTTTGACCGAAGCCGCCAATGTAATGTATTTATTCAGGATTTAGCAAATGGAATTCAATTAGACCTGAAATGGTGTTAAATTGAGTAATTCCTATTGTACTTTGTCTGACAGACAGGAGTGGCATGGCCTGAAAAATTATAAGGAGTTATTAATAAGGAAGGCATCCCACAATCCTTAGCTTATACCGTATTGTGATACTAAAGCTTTGTAAGTCCATCTTAAAGACGCACCATCCCTTTTCTTCTAACTATCTAATTTTTCCCAACTATGCTTCTACCAGCTATTATAATGGGAAAAATCTTAAAAATCCTAAAAAAGAATTGTTTTTGCAGTTAAAGGGATTATCCCATCTAGCTCTACTGAATCCCTAACTCGGAAACAGCATAGCTTGCTGTACAACGCTGTTTTGGTAGCTCTCATGCAGTGCTTCGGCCCACTTCATTGTTTCCCGGCCAACTGGTGACTGCAGTTTAATACCATCTCGCCTTAAGGTCCCTTTAACACAGGACGATTTACAAGCAGATTGTTGGGAAGGAAGTGTTCTTTCCTGACAATCTGCTGATCGCTAGCAGGGACACTGCTGCATTTACATGCACCGATCTCTTCAAGAGTATGGGGAGGAGCGATCGCTAATGTCATCGCCCATCCCTATACAGACTCGTTGTTACCACAGCAGATCTGCCACTGAAAAAGAAAGGATTTTTTGTGTCGCACAAAAGAATCCAATTAACTGATGAACAGGCGTTTTGTTTGTTCAACAGGTAATCGGCAGTGCATTTGCACCACCAGATCATCGCTAACACACATTACTATAAGCAGTCGTTAGCAATGATCTGTTCTTTTCTCGCCCAAGTAACAGGCCCTTTAGTAACAAGGTTTGGCTGCTGTGGGTAATGCCTTTTTGTTACAAGGTCCCCTGACTGTTGGCAGATCACAGCTTGTCCGAATGTAGCAGTCTCCAGCAATCAGTTTTAATTTTCAGGAGGAAATGTAGGAAGTGTGCTTAATTTTCCTGCACCACCAGAGCAGAAATATAGAATTAAAGAGCTCTGCTCTGGTTACTAGATGAGAGCCCTGCACAGAGATCCTCTTGAGGCTGCCATACACAGTAGAGCAATTGGAACTATGAATGTTGAGATCTCTGAATCCATGTGAGATGGTTCTACCTTTGTTAGAGATTCTTATGTACTACAGTATATGCAGCGGCTCAGAGGACCACTGAAAGGGGTTAACAATTGCAATTTGGGTTAATTTATTTTCTGTGCTTCACTCTTATTCCAAGAGCTGAAAAAGGTAGCATTATTTAGTTTATCCAAAGATGAATGAAAAAGCGTCACTCACCAATGCTGAAAATCTTCATGAACTTTATTTCTCCGTCAAAAGAGGATGCCGACAGGGCTGGAAGCGGACGCGCTGTAATTACGGCTGGTAAGCAGCAACGGTTTAGTTTATTGTGCCCTACTCAGAAGGGAGAGAAGTGTAGCTTGAACTGTCAGATAGTGAGGGGCTGCATGTTGCCTGCGCAGTATATGACCTACTCCAAATAGTCTCTATCCTTGCATGCTGAAGAATACATACCATCCTCTGAGAAGGAAAGAACAGAATATATAGACTGTTGAGGGCCCATTTGAAGGATTGGTAAAAAGGACAGACACTAATAAGTGTATTTGTTTTTATACAGCAACAGGCTTTACTGGTTAGTAGAAAGGGTACATCGCCTCAGCCGCCCACCACTTTTTTTTTTTTTTTTTACCATGCATTAGCTACCTATTGAAGGATCTACACCCCACTGTGGGAACTGTAGTACATATTGTGAATTGTTTGGGGTTAACAGAGAGTCAACTATCTCACAGTTTGCTATTCCTTGGAATAGCCTTGGAAATATTGTGAATGTACTCTGCCAGTGTCTTTGTTTATGAACTGCCAAAACTATGTCCGTAAAGAACACTGGATTCAATACCCCTACACTGGCCCAATTGGTCCCTTACACACCATTGCAACACTGCCACTATCCAGTGCTGTCCTTGCCGCCATGACTTGTACCCTGCCAACTGTTCACCATCAAGGGCAACCCAACCACCACCAGACTGGAGTCCTCAAAAGGCCGAGGGTTTGTTCTGAGAAAAGATAGGGTGCACCCTCAATTCATGGCCCCAGGGAGCACCAGAGTGAGGACAGCTATTATGAACTACTACTACTCCTGTCTGTGCCACCACTACCATTCCTTTCCTCCTCAGAACCCTCACAACACTCCCAAGTTGGTCAGTGCATATATGATGTCTGATTTTCAGTTTTTACATTATTCATCAGATAACCCCTTTAAGGTGTAAAATACACTTCAGAAAATTCTGGCATGTACTCACCCTGGAATGTGTAGCAGAAATCTGAGACTGACTGTCAGATTTCTACCATAGATTTGGAGCTTGTCATCCCTCAGAGCTGACCATGGAATAGCTCAACATTAATGGCAAAGTGTATTTCTAATGGAAACAACGGGATGTAAATTTGCCATGTTTTTATGCAGATTTGAATGCAGAATACACACTGAAATGTGAGTGAAATTTGAGTGTGTGAACATATCCTTAGAATTTTCTACTGGGGTATTTAAAATTGTCTTGTGACATAAATAACACATATTATGAACTGATTCTGGAATAGTACAGAACTGTCCATGGCATTTTTGCTGTATTGTTTATTGGGTGCCAGTGACATAAAAAATATAATATTGGGAATGTTACATTTTGTGGATAGAAAATGTTTTATGTACTACCCATGTTAAATAGGAAATATCAGAGAGTTACAATATTTGTCAAACTTGACACAATGAAAACCATAACAACACCATTGCTTCTATCTTTGACCTCAATGAGTAGTGATGATCATAAATCGCACAGAGCTCTGGGTCTCATATTTTATGTTTATAGAAATTGTTACGGCGATTCAATTATCCTGGTTTCCTCTGGTCCCTAAACCCTTAATCTGCCTTCCCTGTGTCCTATGTTATCCTTTTATTGCTATACAGTAGATACAACTCCTAGAAGCAATAGCTCTTACACATAAAATCTTTCCTTTTCACTTATTTATAATGACTTTGAACGTAAAGGGTAACTTTACAGAATATGCTGTTGCATGCGTGCATGGGTAATGATGACATTATTTTTCTGATGACTATATAACTTGTATTCTTCATCATTCAATAGTTTTTCCCTATGAAAGGCAACACATACAATGTCAGTTTTCCCTGAGCTCAGAGACTAGCTGCTGTCACCCATACACAGCAGACAGAAGGAGAGATTCTGCTCCCCTATGTGTTACTCACAGCATGGAGGACATTATATAGCAGTAAGGAGCAGGGTATCTATAAAACCATTACTGGGGTGAGTAGTAGAACACTTACTAGAACCAGAAGCATCACCTTTGTGTTTGAGTCTCTCTCTCTCTCTCCCCCTCTCTCTCTCTGTGTGTAAGAATGCCACATCTCCCTCCCCCTTTGTCTTTTCATTGACTTCTTTTGGGCAGCAGCCATATAATGATCGGTTAGAGAAGCTGAAAGTCCCTCTTCATCAGTGCGCCACCAAAGACACTTTTTACTAGTTAAAGGGGATTTGCAGTTCTTTTAACCAGTACAGGACCGCCTAACAGGCGGTCCTGTAGCTCTGAGATGACGCGTCGGCGCGTCATCTCGTGAGAGCCGAGACTTCCTGTGAACGCGCGCATGCGCGTGCGGGTTCACAGAGAAGCGCGTCTCGGCAGTTAGGCTACAGCCTGCCAGCGATGATCCATCGCTGGCAGGCTGTAGATGCGAATAAAATCGCATCAAACAGCTATATCAGACGCTGTTTTGTGAACAGCGTCTGATATAGCTGCTACCTGGTCCTCTGGTGGTCCCATTTGCTGGGATCGACCACCAGAGGACCAGGTAACACTGTAAAGTTGCACCAAACACTACACTAACCCCCCCAACCCCCTCACCTATTAACCCCTTGATCACCCCATCTAGACCCCCTGATCACCCCCCGGTCATTGATCACACCCCTTGTAAGGCTCCATTCAGACGTCCATATGTGTTTTGCGGATCCGCGGATCCGATCAGCGGATCCGATCCACGGATCCGATCCGCAGATCCGATCCGCAGATCCTCAAAACAGGGACACCGGCAATGTGCTTTCCGCATTTTGCAGATCCGCACATTGCCAGAACTATATAGAAAATGCTTTTTCTTGTCCGCAATTGCGGACAAGAATAGGACATGTTCTATATTTTTGCGGAACGGAAGTGCAGACCCGGAAGCGCGGATCCGTAATTCCAGATCCGAGCGGGACAAAGTATGTCCCCATAGAAATGAATGGGTCCGCAATTCCGTTCCGCAAACAGAATTTCGGACGTCTGAATGGGGCATAAGGGTCCCTTATAACCGCCAGTTAGTTAGCTACTTGTTAGGTAGCTAGCGCCCAGCCCACCGCACCGCAGTCACTGATTTTGGCACAGATTTTTTCATCCACATTGACCGATGCGAATGAAAAAATCTGTCCCGTTCATTTTTTTTTTTTTTCAGCGCAGAGGCTGAACGGAAAAAAAAAATCTCATTACCCGTATGCTCAATATAAGGAGAATCACAGATACTCCTAATGCTGGCCATACGTGTAATGATTGCGGAGACCCTCAAATGCCAGGACAGTATAAATACCCACATGTGACCCCATTTTAGAAAGAAGACACCCCAAGGTATTCGCTGAGGGGTATGGCGAGTTCATGTAAAATTTTATTTTTTGTCACAAGTTAGTGGAATATGAGACTGTAAAAAAAAAAAAAAAAAAAACTATTTCCGCTAACTTGTGCCAAATTCTTTTTTTTCTGTGAACTCGCCATACCCCTCACAGCATACCTTGGGGTGTCTTCTTTCCACAATGGGGTCACTTGTGGGGTATTTATACTGTCCTGGCATTTTAGGGGTCCTAAAGCGTGAGAATCCAAATGCGTAAAAATGCCCTGTGAAATCCTAAAGGTACTCATTGGTTTTAGGGCCCCTTTGCGCATCTTGGCTGCAAAAAAGTGTCACACATGTGGTATCGCCGTACTCAGGAGAAGTAGGGCAATGTGTTTTGGGGTGTATTTTTACATATACCCATACTGTGTGTGAGAAATATCGCTGTAAACGACAACTTTTTAAATTTTTTTATTCAAAGTTGTCAATTTACAGAGATATTTCTCTCACCCAGCATGGGTATATGTAAAAATACACCCCAAAGCACATTGCCCTACTTCTCTTGAGTACGGCGATACCACATGAGTGACACTTTTTTGCAGCTAAGATGCGCAAAGGGGCCCAAATTCTAATGAGTACCTTTTAGGAGGGCATTTTTACGCATTTTTCTTCTCACGCTTTAGGGCCCCTAAAATGCCAGGGCAGTATAAATACCCCACATGTGACCCCATTTTAGAAAGAAGACACCCCAAGGTATTCGCTGAGGGGCATAATGAGGCCATGAAAAATTAAACTTTTTGTCAAAAGTTAGCGGAAAGGGAGACTTTGTGAGAAAAAAACAATAAAAAATCAATTTCCACTAACTTGTGCCAAAAAATCTTCTATGAACTACGCCATGCCCCTCATGGAATGCCTGGGGTGTCTTCTTTCCAAAATGGGGTCACATGTGGGGTATTTATACTGCCCTGGCATTTTAGGGGCCCTAAAGCGTGAGAAGAAAATGCGTAAAAATGCCCTCCTAAAGGTACTTATTGGAATTTGGGCCCTTATGCATCTTGGCTGCAAAAAGTGTCACTCATGTGGTATCGCCGTACTCAGGAGAAGTAGGGCAATGTGTTTGGGGTGTATTTTTACATATACCCATGCTGGGTGAGAGAAATTGACAACTTTGAATAAAAAATGTAAAAAGTTGTCGTTTACAGCGATATTTCTCACACGCAGCATGGGTATATGTAAAAATACACCCCAAAACACATTGCCCTACTTCTCCTGAGTACGGCGATACCACATAAGTGACACTTTTTTGCAGCTTGGGTGCGCAAAGGGGCCCAAATTCCAACGAGTATCTTTAGGTTTTACATGGCGGCTCACAATTTAGCCCCGCCCAAAATGCCAGAACAGTAAACACACCCCACAAATGACCCCATTTTGGAAAGTAGACACCCCAAGGTATTCACTGAGGGGCATAGTGAGTCCGTCTGAGATTTTTTTTTTTTTGCCAGAAGTTATCAGAAATTGAAACTTTTTTTTTTTTTTTCTCAGAAAGTGTCATTTTCCGCTAACTTGTCAAAAAAAATGAAATGATACATGAACTCACCATGCCCCTCCGCGAATACCTTGGGGTGTCTTCTATCTAAAATGGTGTAATTTGGGGGGTATTTATACTATCCTGACATTCTAGCACCTGAAGAAACATGACAGGCGCTCAGAAAGTCAGAGCTGCTTCAAAATGCCGAAATTCACTTTTTTGCACCATAGTTTGTAAACGCTATAACTTTTACCCAAACCAATAAATATACACTTATTGGACTTTTTTTATCAAAGACATGTAGAACAATAAATTTAGAGAAAAATTTATATAGAAATGTAGTTTTTTTTTAAAAATTTTACAACAGAAAGTGAAAAATGTCATTTTTTTGCAAAAATGTCGTTAAATTTGTATTAATGGCAAAAAAAGTAAAAATGTCAGCAACAATGAAATACCACCAAATGAAAGCTCTATTAGTGAGAAGAAAAGGAGGTAAAATTCATTTGGGTGGTAAGTTGCATGACGGAGCAATAAACGGTGAAAGTAGTGTAGTGCGGAATTGTAAAAAGTGGCCTGGTCATTAAGGGTGTTTAAGCTAGGGGGGCTGAAGCGGTTAAACTGATGATCTATCTTCTGGATAGATCATCAGCATCTGATTGTCGTGACGTCACTGCAGTAAACAGCGAGAAGGACGCGGCACTACTGCCAGTGCCTCTGCCTTCACAAACAGCTTATTGGCGGGGGTCCCAGGTGTTGGACCCCTGCAGATCAGATGCTGATGATCTATCCAGAGAATAGATCATCAGTTTAAAATAACTGCAGAACCCCTTTAAGTGAATGAGCAGTGCAGGAGATTGGGTAGAGAAGGAGAGTAGCCTGATAAGTGGAAAAATATATATTTTCTATATTTTCTAAACTTGTATCATTAATTTGTGGGAAAAATTTAAACAATGGTTACTCTGTAAAGGAGTTTTTCCAGAGTTTTTTTTTACTGATGACCTATCCTCTGTTTGAGAAGGCAGTGCGCTCACAGTTTTACCACAGCCTTTTCTCTGCTCACCAAGCACAGATCAGATGACCGAGCATCAGATACTGATGACCTATCCAGAGGAAAAAAAAACTTTAGGAAAATCCCTTTATAGGGTATTATTATTCATTTTAGCTGATATCACATAAAGCCTTTTAATAGAAAGGAGTATCATGCTGGAAAACCATTATGATGGCCATTATGTCCTAATAGGGAAAGGGGTGTTTTGTTGAGATAACCCCTCTAAAGCAAAAGCAAAAGGATATATTTTAAGGAGTTTTCCAAGGTATTTTTACTCATGACCTATCCTCTTGATAGTGAAGCAAAAATACATAGGGTGACAGCACCATTGTAGGTAAATACCCAAAGTCCATATAGTGGCGGTGCCTGCGATGTTAGGACCTGACCATTGGTCCCCAATACGATACCAAACAAGAAAGGATCACTCCTTCGTCTGTAGAAAATATTCTTTATTCCACCTTAAAGTGCGACGTTTCGACTTTAATCAAGTCTTTATCAAGCATACACAATTGAGTAAGTGACAGATATTTATACCCCACCCCCAGACATCATTGGTGAGTGGGAGGAAAACACCCTCCCTCTTCCTGTGACATCATCATGTAAAAGTAGTACACAATATAAAAATATATATAAATATATAACATAAGAGCATCAGGGTTAAATCCAACCATGTCATGAAAGAGGTGGGTGAATGCCATCACACAGAGACACACAATGATCTCATATATAATGAATCAATGACAGATGTCAGTCAATAAAGCACTCTTCATACGTGGAGAGAAAAGACCCATGGAGCAATCAGGACTTGCTGAAACATTGATGTAAAAAGAGCTTATGCGGATATACATGTATAAATACATATATCTCTCTCTAGCTCACGCCCTACAGGGTGGGAAAACCAAGACATACTTTTTCTCATGCACGACTCATTCGGATATTTAATCGGCATATCTGCAGCCTTAAATCAGCCGTCTTGGCAATGATCACATCGCCAATGGCAGCTTGGGACCGCTAGCAGATGCCTGTATCATTCCGATGCCATTCATTAAACACACATATCATTAGGTTACCCCCCATTTGTATCTCCGGGCGTATTTAGCAAGTCAATCATAATGGTCCAGGGCCTGAATCTCCCATTGTAGCAACCATAGGGACGGGACATTACCGCTATCATAGGTGTGCATGGTGACATCAATCCATCAAGTAAGCAGGGACTGCACCCATCCACCCCATCCAACCGGACCACGGAGGAACCTAGAAGAAATGACAATAGAGGGGTTAAAAACGAATATATACATAAAGCAAACATCCAAAGTGGTAAGTCAAAAGAGGATCCCAATTTTGAAATCGCGGTTCAGCCCTTTTGGTTCCAATGTATCCAATTCATAAATCCATTTAAGCTCAAGTTTCTTTAAGAGCTTCTCGCGATCTCCCCCTCTCGGTAGTGGAGGTACACCATCTATTATCCTGAACCTAAGTTTGGCTACATTGTGTCGCTGTTTAAAAAAATGTGTAGGGACCGGAGGTTCACCATCACATGTAGTGGGATTGATGGCCTTCTCAAACAGGTGATCAGCAGGTGTCCCCTATCGATCAGCTACTGATGACCTATGTAGAGGATAGGTCATCAATAAAAATATCTTGAAAAAGCCCTTTCAATTCAATATGTGCAACTGTAGAACACTGTATGTCTAACAAGATAGAAGTGTCTTCATTGCACTACATTTCAGCAACCATAGGGGAACATTTTTTACAAAAAAAAATGGGTAAAAACTACTGGGAAATGGGGTCATATTGGTGGTCACCCATTCTTCCAAAACACAGACCCTCAATGGAGTTAAATGCATGCACTTATATCTACAGATTTTTAACTGATTTTGAATTTTGGTTTTAATTTTTGTTCCCAATATGAAACTTGGTGTTCCATCCCATCTATGGCTGAAAGAGGTCCTTCACACAAAGTTTGACAGTACAAAGGGGAGGAAAGAAAAGCTTTAAAGCAACAATAACTCTTGAATAATGCCTCTTTAAAACTCACATTAGGAGGATGATTCTTTTTTTCATAAAACAATATATATGCTAAATATCTTTACTTAACAGTCGCCATTTGTTGAGTATGTAATGTTTCGGCATAACATTCCCTTAAATTACACAAATACTGTGGCTTTAAAGCAAGCACATTGGGATGAATATTCATTGTTGTCTCCTTTCTCTGCGCATTGTTACCTGTGAAGCTGAATGATGCTAGCATTTTAGTTACATTAACCTCCTTATTTCTGGAGATGACTGCAATATGTTATAAAAATATATTGGATAATGAGTACCCATAATGGGAGCTGGGTGGTTAAGAATGAGAAAGAGGGGGATAGGAAGACAAGAGACTGAACAAATCTTGCTGAAAACAGCTGGGCTGGGAAACTGGATTAGCATTCGCAATGTGCCCGTGGCTCCGAGTGAACAGTCTGCCCTGGAAGAGATCCGCATCAAAACCACTGTAAGAGTTTTTCAGACACATAGCATATGTCAGTGTACTTTCCTGACTTCACAATAATGTATGTCTCTAGTCAGCCAGCATCTCCCAGAATGCTGAACTTTAATGATTCTTTTATACTCCTATAACCAAACTACCATCCCCCCAATTCAGATGCTCATAGATTTGTCATAAACTTGCTCTCTAGCTTCACTGCTGTTTGGTAGAGGAACAGATTTCAAAGGAAAATGGTTCTTAGCATAAGGCCAGATAGGAAAGTATACTCAGAATGCTATATGAAGATGTATATGGGACACATGTACAAATTCAACTACATGAACACATAAATCTTTTTATGATTGCATTTTACTCATTTTGGGCTAAAAATATTTTTTTATCAGTTGGTCTTTATTAAAAATGTTCAGCTTTTTTGAGATACAAGGGTTAAAAAAATCTATCTGTTTACAAAGTTATCACTTCTCAGTGCCATCAGCTGATTGCTCATCTGAAGCCTTATTTCTGACCTCACAAACACTCATTTAAGCCATATTCTTATCAGTTTGATAAGAGTTTAGCATAATGATCATTTATTAAGTATTTATGAAAAAAGTGCTTTAAAGGTGTTCAGCCTTTAAAGTCAAATTAAATTCGAAAAAATGCCCTTGAATACTTATTCACGGTTCCATATTTGGTGGCAAATTGGGTCCTGATACAGTTCAGCCAAGCAAATATTGGCAACCATTTTCTACCCCTTTCCATTTACCTCTGTAATGGTGGGGAATCTATATATGTTCTCTTAACTCCTTCAGGACATCAGCTGTCCATTTACGGCAGATGTCCGGTCTTAAATATGGCACAGCAGAGGCCTGGGGCTAATGTCTGCGATCGATGACAATGCCGATCACAGAAATTTAACCCTGCAGATGTTGTTGTCAAAAGTGACCATGGCATCTGAGAGCTGAAGATGCAGGAGCTACATGCTCTCGCATCAATATCAGCTTCCCATAGATGAGATTGGGGAAGTTATTAAATTGCAGTGATAGGCTGGAGCCAGCTTGAGGCTCCGATGCCTATCATTAGTATATTCCAATACAAGCTTAAAGGTGGCAGCGCTGCACTGGAATACACTGAATGCTGTATTGTGTAATGGATAAAAATGCATTATAGCTTACAAATGGTAATCTAATCATTGCTTACTATAGGATGACTTACAAAAAAGTAAAAAAAAAGTTTTTAAAAATAGAAAAAAAATAATTATAAGTTCAAATGACTCTCCTCTCTCCAAAAGTAAAATAAAATCTGACAATTTATAAAGAAAAACATTATAGGCATTCCTGCTTCCAAAAATGTCCATACTAAAAAAATTATTTATCCAATGGTCCATTTATCCAATGGTCCATTTGCTATTTCTTTTTATCACTTCACCTTTTTCTTGTGAAATTCCCAATAAGTTTGATGTGTCACATGAACCTCTTCCTATTGAAAAAACAAAAGTTGGATTCAAAATGGCCGACTTCAAAATAGCCGCCATGGTCACCACCCATCTTGAAAAGTTTCCCCACTCACATATACTAAATGTGCCACAAACAAGAAGTTAATATCACCAACCATTCCCATTTTATTAGGGTGTATCCATGTATATGGTCCACCCTGTACTTCATGTCTCCTCGTGATCTCCATTTCCACAAAGATTCAGCCAAATATCATATTAAACTGTAGTCAGGATCATAATCCCTAACAGTCAGAGCAGAGAGGAGGATGAGGCAGCTCTTTCTCTTAGGCCTCATGCACACTATTGTTGGTGTTTTGCGGTCCGCAAACCGCGGATCTGCAAAACACGGAAGCTGCCCCGGTTTCCGTTCGCAATTTGCAGAATGGAATGCGGCCCATTGTAGAAATGCCTATTCTTGTCCGCAAAACGGACAAGATTAGGACATGCTCTATTTTTTTGCGGGGGCACGGAACGGAGTGACAGAGTGCTGTCTGCATCTTTTGCGGCCCCATTGAAGTGAATGGGTCCGCGCCTGAGCCGCAAAATATGCGGCTCGGAAGCAGACCACAACAACGGTCGTGTGCATGAGGCCTTCGTTTTGTGAAGTAACTTGTCCTGCTGTGTAATTAGGACAGGTTTTGTGTGTACTAACAGAACGGTGGCCATTTTGTTTCTCCTAATTATTTCTCCCTAGACAAAACGTTCCATTATAACTAATGAAAGGTATTTGGGAATATATTTATAATAAAGTAATATTTACGGAACAGAGCTCTGTACTTCTAACATGGAGCTCCAAATCCCCTTTATAATCAGAGAGCTACATTATATTTATTGTCTGCTGCAGTTACTACTAGCAAATTTAGAGCTTTACTGAGTTCAATATATAAGAAGTAAACTCCTAAGCTCCCTCTAGCAGTGGCTGCAGGTAACCAATATTTTGTAATTTTGCTATATGCTAACACAGAAGGTTTGACGGACTGTACCAGAAAAACAAAGCTCTAAATGCCATAAAGATAGATTAGAGAAGAACTCCCACAAAAGAAATTGTATTTTCTGACTTGTTAGAAAGGTGCATGATGTAATCTGTAGTGAATGTGATCTTCTCATCATTAACTGTATTTGTGAGCTATCCCCTCCCTTCTGATCCTCAGCAGTGTCACGTGAAAAACTCTCTGATCTCCAAATGACACAGGACAGGAAGTCAGTTACTTCGCTATTCATTTCTATGAGATTGACATTGAGGCTCCCATAGGAATACATAGAGAAACTGGCTTCCTATTCTCATATAAGATGCTGAGTTACTTGGAAAGTCTGATTGCTGGTCAGTGGTCACATGACACAGCTGAGGATCAGAAGGGAGGGGACAGCTCACAAATACAGACATTACATTCACTACAGATTGCATCATGTACCCTTCTAACAGGTCAGAGAATACCATTTTTTGTGGGAGTTCTTTAACCAACACAGAGTATTGCACCTAAATAGAAAAAAGGTGGGGATAATCACTTTAATGGTGGGTCATTCTCCTATGCAGCCAACGGCAAATCACTATTTACTCAATTTAAGAAAAAAATATGTTTCTCTCACCTTTAATTCCTGGCAACCAGTCGAATATATATTTGTTTTAATGAGCTCGCCACCCAAAGCCCAAGTAATGCTGCCTTACCTCTGCAGCTCCAGAATCAGATGTGTTCTCCACAGTCGAGAATTCCTATCAACGCAAATCGCTATACAGCTCTTAATCTAAAGCTGAGTAAATTAGAAAAGCAATACATAAACACACCATATTTCAATGAAATGAATTTGTCTGTGACATGTTTCCTAAATCGCTATTTTCTTTTTCTTAACACTGTGACATTTAGATTTTTTGTTAGCTGTTTTATGCCCGAGGCTGTTACCTTACAGAGAAATAGAAAAGGCGAGCTCCACCGTATCCACAATTTGCAATAAACCTTAAATAGACATAATTAGTGTATTATCCTGAGAACAGGAGAATTATTTATGAATATTTGATGATCACCTGCATACTGCAGTGGAGGATGAGGAGAGACGTCAGAGGGAAACTTCAGTGCTCAGTAAATGTTGACATTTAGGAAATAACATTAAAAAAAATGCAAACCGAACAGCGAAAAACAGCCTGGAAAAGTGACAGCACCAGCTTCTCAGTTTTAGTTTTATACTGTCAGTAGAAAGAAGCCCTCTAAACATTAATGTACGCAGCTGGGAAATGCGCTGATAAGGAAGTTCTATGTCTAATAGGAAATAATTCATTCCCTAAAAAGAACACAAATCAGCTCAGTATCTCAGTGTCTGACAGGCAAAAAAGGAGAACAGGATTCTGGTGTAATAATAGGTAATTGTAATAGACTATGAGCCCAGGAGCCTAGCTGTGATCTGTGTTACCAAGAGTCAACACTACTGAGTCACTGACCCCGTGGAAATATCAGCTGATTTTTTACACATTATTGCTGTTTTGTATTGATACACACAGTCAGTGGTGCAACTAGAACTGACTGGGCCCAACAGCAAAGTTTTGAATGGGGCCCCCCCTCGGTCTCCTTAATGCGATCCTCAGACTGGACCAAAGAAAAAAATACTCACCTCTCTTCTCCTCCTACAGGCACCTCCACTCTTCGTGCAGCACTCTGTCTGGGCACGCACTACACTGTGACCTGACCTCGCACAACATCAGGTCATAGTGCGCTCCTACGCACACTGCGTTCCGTCCTGAAGCTGTGCGCTGCCAGCCTCCAGGACTTAGTGCAGTGCAGGTGCCCAGAGAAAGAGACCAGGGAGCTCCATGGGCCTTGAAAGTAAATCCATTTGTCCTCCTCCTGGGCCCTTTCCTGAGTTTGGGTCCCATACAGTGTTCCTGCTTCCATGGTAGCTAAGGTACACCCCTGTATACAGTACATACATATTGTACATGGGCACTTCATTTATGGAGAGAGAATTGCTTAGCCTAGGTTCAAATGTCCATTACAGTAATCCCGCAGTCTGATCCAGCAGAGTAGCAAACTACAGGATTTACTGTATACAGCATAGACAGACACTGTTGGGGTCCACAAGATCACAATTCACTGTAATCGAAATCATTGGGTTTCCGGCATGAATGTCAATTTTTTTCCATCACATTATACACTGCTCATTTCCAGGGGTTACGGCCACCCCTGTAGCACAGATATGACGTGGCCAGGACCAGAGCTGCCACGCATGTGGACTTATCAATCTACTAAGCATCTTCTTCTCTATAACATGCTGCCTCATTGCACCTCATTTCATGATCATAGGTTCTCTTTAAATAGGCTCTGTCACCAGGATCAACCCTATTAAACCAGACATACTGGCAGGTAGGGCTGATCATGCTGAATAAAACTATACCTTTCTTTTGTCTGCATGTTAAACGGCAGAGATATCAGTGTATTATTCATATGCAAATTAGCAATTTGAGCACTCAGAGGCAGGGCTGAATATTCTGAGCACTGCTATGTAACACCCCCTGTGCTCTGCACACGCCCCCCTCCTCTTGATTGACAGGGCTACACATCAGGCTTATACATATCTACTGTATATATGTGTATTATACACAGGGGCGTAGATAAGGGGGGGGATAGCGGGGTTCAACCCCCCCCCAGAAGAACTACCCGCCGCCGGCCAGAGAGAGTGCTGCTGTGCTGCGCATTGTTCTTCAATCAAACATGCCTGCAGTGCGCCTCAGCGCTTCCCTCTTTCTCCTGGCTTGGACTCCGGCGCGGGCCGCGGCGGCTGTCAGTCCTAGGCCGGGCCCCCGGCCGGGCCGTGAGTCAGGAGGAGAGAGAGGAAGTCCAGTCACGTGACCTGACGTGTCATGTAGTAAGGGGGTGGGGTAGTTGTGGCTGGCGCCGCGGCGGCTGCACTGTCTGCAGAAGCGCGCGCCGCCCGACTGAGAGCTGAGAGAGTGAGCGCCACGCCACCTGGACCTTTTGGTTCTCCAGTCCTCCTGGCTCCTGCTGCCTTGCCTTGGACGGTGCCACCACGTGCCAGTGCAACAAATTAGACTGTCACTGCTCAGCCTCTGGGGTAAGATTTAAGAACAAAGTTAGATGGAATTTGTTCCCTATAGGAAAGTCTGTAACCCCTTGTGGGGTGTATGAAGATTCTCCTCATTGATTTAGGCCTAGGCTACATCAAATCTAATAGTGACCCATAATATCAGCCTACAAACCCCATAATTATTATGGGGTCTGCAGGCTGATATTATGGGAGGTGCAGGCTGATATTATGGGGGGAGCATCCTGGTATTATGGGGGTTGCATGCAGGCTGATATTATGGGGGGACTGGGGAGCATCCTGGTAATATGATATTATGGGATCTGCAGGCTGATATCATAGGAGGTGCAGGCTGATATTATGGTGGGAGCACCCAGGTATTATGGGGGTGCAGGCTGATATTATGGGGGGAATGGGGAGCATCCTGGTAATATGGTATTATGGGATCTGCAGGCTGATATCATAGGAGGTGCAGGCTGATATTATGGTGGGAGCACCCTGGTATTATGGGGGTACAGGCTGATGTTATGGCATAATATCAGCCTGCACCCCCCATAATACCAAGATGCTCCCCCCCCATAATAACAGCCGGCCATGGGACATGGTTTAAACTATGCCATAAACTGATCATTTTCCTGCAGATCCCATAATACCAGGATGCTCCCCCCATAATATCAGCCTGCAGATCCCATAATATCAGACTGCAGATCTCATAATACCAGGATGCTCCCCCCATAATATCAGCCTGCAGATCCCATAATACCAGGATGCTCCCCCCATAATATCAGCCTGCACCCCCATAATATCAGCCTCCAGATGCCATAATATCATATACAAGTATGTACATGCAGGCTGTTGTCAGTCCATTTCACTTTGTCTATTTATTTGCAATTTTCATTTTATGGGTGTGTCTGCTAGATAAAGTTTTATATATTGAGAAAGCTGAACCCCCCCCAGGAAAAAAAATTATCTACGGCACTGATTATACACACTCCTATACTATAGCTCCACCACACTGCGATCTGCTCAGAAAGCTGATATACATATCGCTGCTGTATTCAGAAGCAGAGCGGCTTTAAATAATAAAATTTGGGCTACATACCGCTGCCACTAATTTGAATTAAGAAAGCTCCCATTTAAGACAGAAGCAGAGTTTGGAACATGGCTGTGTACAATAAGCTGCTAGAAATTACGGACATAGCCCAAATCCAATGCAACAACGTTCTTACTGAGATACGACAGTACAAGTGTACAGCCCCAAACTGGGTTGCACACAGTCAACATTACTTGTGGGAGTCAGGACTCTCAGGATGCAATGGTAGCGCTCCACCTATTGGAGTCTTTCTCTGTCTGTAGGGAGGCTCTTACTTCACCCACTGCCATTATCAGGCAGGGAGCCCACTGTTCACTCAATTAGGGCTTCTACACTCACGACGCAGCTTTTACACATGGGCACTAAGTCACCTACAGGTATAAGCTTTATTCATGCTGGCAGAGGTGGACTGGCCATAGACCCTACAGGGAAATTTCCCATTGGGCCGATACCCAGGAGGCCACCTGAGCCCTTCCCTCAGCCACAGCACTTGGGTACATAATGATCTAATGCTCTAAGCATTAAGTAATACTAGGAGGATCAGGTAATTAGGCACCTGGCTGGCATTCATAGTTGCCCTCCTGAACTCAACTGTATCGCTCTCCTTAGGACAGTGATACAGTTGAATGCTGCCACGCGGGCAGCAGTATTTTGTGCCTTAGTGTGGAATATGGTTCTGCTGGGGCTGTATTTTTTGCTGCACTAAGATACTGCTGGCTCCTGCCTCCTTTTGTTGGCGAGCCTTCTGTGAATCTGGATGCGCCTACAACATGGGGCCAATTTTAGACTTTTTTCCAGAGCCACTTTAAGTTCCCACTCTGCCCTAGATGCTGGCAAGCAGGGCAGTTCTTTTTAACCAGTTTCTGACCAGCTGACTTGCCACCCAGCACTGTACATGTACAGAGCACTGATCAGTTGGGTGCAGAAACTGTATCCGCTCGATCAGCGGCAGGGGCCCAGCTATTTCTGACAGACAAACTCGGCGCATTAACTCCCTATATGCTGCGTTCAGCGCTGACCGTGGCATATAGGAGGTTTTCAGAGGTAGGGGGCTCCCTCCCCTCATTGGGTCCCCATGCTGCAGTAACGAGGACCTGATGGCTGGGAAGGCAGCTCAATGCCTTCCACAGGCATTGGGGCTTGCCTTCTATGGAAGCCTGTGAGACCCAGCCCCCTGGTTCTCGCAGGCAGACTGGCAGTGTAATACACTTACTGGTAAACATGTATTGTAATGCTTTGTCAAGGAGATCAGACCCCCATAAGTTGAAGTCCGAAAAAAATGTTTTACATAATAAAAAACAATAATATTTCCAAATAAAAAGTACATATTTTTCCCATAATTAAGGGCTTGTTCACATCACCATTATGTATTCCGTTATGGCCTTCCGTTTTAACGGAAAATAACGGAATCCATAAGACAGAAATCAAAATGGAACCCTGTATCATTGTTAGGAGCGCTTATTGCTCTTTATTCCCTCAACGCGTTTCTTTACCGCTATATTGCGGTTGTTCATCAGGAGCAGTTGAAGAGCACTACTCTGTTGAATCCACACACCTAGTGATAAGTGTGTGGTGTAGCGAACATTAGCGCTGCACACCTCTATTTATATGTGTGCAGCTAGACATTGATTGTCATTCAGATGCATCGACCACAGTGCTGTACGCCTCTGATGGTGTGCGTACAGTCACAGAGTTGGCGATGTGTTAGATTGATTATAGTGCTGCACGCCTCTGATATCGTGCGTGCAGCATACTCGAGCCTCCGGCATGTGACCACACACTTATCACTAGGTGTGTGGATTCAACAGAGTAGTGCTCTTTAACTGCTCTTGATGAACAACCGCAATATAGCGGTAAAGAAACGCGTTGAGGGAATAAAGAGCAATAAGCACTCCTAACAATGATACATAGTTAGGTAACAACTGAGCGCCATCCTTTTGTAATTCTACATTGAGCCCATTTATCTGAGGGCATAATATTATGTAGTAGTGAGGGAACTACTAGACTACTGAATCACAGCACCGACACCCCTGCAATTAGTGGGTTTCGTAAATAGTGGTGCTAGTGTATTGAGGTAATCTGGTATTCTGATCCCACTGTGTGTAGGGACCCACTCCTAGCCCTCAGTATCTATTGGTGGATGTGAATTGTGTTTGAGCTGGATATATTTATATCAATTCCAGACTCTAACTTCACACCATCAGCCTGATTTGTTTATGTTGGTGGAGAACCATTTTTAACAAATAGTAACTAATAAAATACATTTTAACGTACTTTTGTCAGGCAGTTCATTACCATTTTTATTACCAGACACAAAAGGCAGGTTAATACCAGAAAACAACAATGCAAGTGTGAAAGTAGTCATACAAGGGGTTAAAGACTAGCTACTCCATCCTCGTAAGTACATCCCACAACTATGTATACTCTGCTAAGCCCTGTTGTGTCAGTTCCAACCAATCATGGCGCCTAGGACTCTAGTTCCTTATTGCATTTGGAAACTAGGCATTGAACAAGGGAGAATAATAAGAATAGTTATATCAAAACACATTAAAGGGTTGTGCAGGCAGTGCAAAAATATATGTTTAAAAAATAAGTACAACACCTCTTTCAATTTGGAATGCAATTCCCCTTTCTGAGTGGTGGTCACGTGGCATGAAGATTCTGACTTTCAACATGGCGGCAAGACATGCTATATGCTGATCATGTGATATCCATTGCCTCATATCTTTGGACAAACCTTGCTAGTCATGAACATTGTTGAGGGTGGAGCAACGCTGAGGCATACAGTGTACCTACACTGTAATAAGTCATAGGCAGGTACACAGTTTGTGGGGCAAGCGTATGTAAATAAATGACAGAGTGGGCACTCAATATCAGGACAGGATGCAAGGAAACGCAAATAGTATAGTAAAAGTTATTTTAATAAAATGACAGAAAATCTACAACATACTGAAATATAAACATAAACACAAACCCCACGCTAAAACTTTGCAAGTACATGGCGTAAAAGTGCAGATGTAACAATATGGAGTAACAAAATAAAAATACTGGCAAAAGACGGCAATGGAGTCTCCTTAGTGAGTATAAATTGCTGTGATGGTGTTTGCTGAAGTCCAATAACCCCCAAGTTTTAACTTGGAGAATATAGTAGAGTCCCACAGTATAAAAAAGAGGTGAATAGAGTATTAGTGGTATTAATGTGCAGAAAAAACGTTACCGCTCCAGTGGTAAATGTTGCAGATGGCGGCTGGATCTCCACATGTAGCTGAAAATGGCATCCACTTTCCTGTAATGCTTCAGACACAGTAGCATGCAGCGTCCCACATGACGTGTCATACGACCAGGTGAAGTGTTCTCTGAGTGGAGACCAGGTCCTAAAGTCCATCTTGTATAGGGAATTTTGTGGAGCCTTTGAATCCTTAACTGGATAATAATGTATCCGCACAAAATCAACAGAAGATCCACGTAAGATAGTTTGCCCAATGCTGCCCAACCAGATTGGTTGGAGAACACTTCACCTGGTGAAGTCCCTGCTCTGACTATATATATAGCTATGTCCATATATGGAGTGCTTGGCGACACCCAGTGTATTTAAATCTAATTTAACCTATATTTCAGAAAAGCTTCTGCTGGGATTTAAACTCAAGGCCTTCTGCATTAGAGGCAAGCAGCTGTAATAGCTGCATAGCTAGTTACTTTAAAAAAATAATAATAATATAAGACTTCTACTGTAGAGGAATACTTACTACTAGTAAGTATTCCTATACAGTAGAAGTCTCTCTTTTTTTTTTTTTTTTTTGCAGAAGCTGTAAGTTGATAGTAGTAAGTATTCCTCTACAGTAGAAGTCTCATATATATATATTTTTTTTTACTGACTGGTATGCAGCTATATAGTGTAGTGGTTAAAGTTCTGGGCTGTGGTGCAGAACCTGTAAGTTCAAATCCCATCACAATATTTTTCAGAAATGGAGGCTAAACTAAATTTAAACATATATAAGTTTTTAGCCATAATATATTTAGTACATTAGAACTTTAACCACTACACTATATAGCTGCATAGCCAGTCACAAAAAAAAAAAAGAAAATCTGAGACTTCTACTGTAGAGGAATATTTACTACTACTAAGAATTCACATCATGTGACCAAATAGGCCACCAGTAAGCTCTGGAAACCAGCTGCATAGGACTAGCAATCCCCGAATGCCCTGCACGTACAGACCAATGTGACTCCTCCAAAACTCGAAAATTTGGAGGAAAGAACAATTTACCAGAAGGAAGATTACTGGAAGCCAAATATAGACAACATTGTATTTCAGAGGCAAGATCAGGATTAACGGCGGTAATGACAATACCAGGAGGAAGAATGTTAACAGGCTTAGTATTTATAGGATCACAGGTACCAAAACTATGTGATAAAACATCCGCTGTCCCATTACCAGACCCAGGACAATAAGTACCGAGTGATTAATAAGGCCCAACGTGCATTGCTCGGAAAAGCAGAGCATTGCACTCTGTAACTAAGGATGTGGCCTGGGAATTGTAGCTCCACAATGTGTCTCACCCAGCGCAACCATGCCAAAGATGAGGATCGCACCACTGGAGCCCAGACAGGTGAGTGTCTTACAAGGGTGATTTGAATTGTTAACACTTTAATTTTTTTTTTACTTTCTAAGAGGTGTGCTAAGGGGGGTCCTCTCAGGGGGTGCCAGAGTCCAGAAGCAATGAGCGCTTCCATCAATACAGATGGAAACGCTCATTGCTGGAGCAGAGGGAGCTGCGGTCCTGTCACTCACTGCTCAGCTCCCCGCTCTCCTCCCCTCCTTCAGGCCAGCGGCCCTCTGAATGGTGAAGTAGGGAGACTTCTCCCTGCTCCACTATTCAAGATGCAGGCACAGATCTCGCTGCCGGCCTGTGTGGGCGAAGCATGCAGCCCGTAAATCTGCATAAGCTCTGCTCACATAGTGCTGCAGAGCGATCCATTTTACTATGGAGGGTGCACAATGGGCATTTTTACTCTTGAGGGGGCACAATGGACATTTCTACTCTAGAGGGGGCACAATAAGCATTTCTACTCTGGAGGGGGCTCAGAGGGCATTTCTACTCTGGAGGGGGCACAGAGGGCATTTCTACTCTGGAGGGGGCACAGAGGGCATTTCTACTTTGGAGGTGGCACAGAGGGCATTGCTAATGTGAAGGGGGCATAATTGGCATTTCTACTATGGAGGGGGCACAGTGCACAGAGGGCATTACTACTCTGAAGGGGACGCAGTGCACACAGGACAATACTACTATGAAGGGGACACAGAGGGCATTATTACTGTGAAGGGGCACAATCGGCATTACTAGCACAGAGGGCATTACTTCTATTAAGGGGGCACAATGGGGATTTCTACTTTGCAGGGGGCACAGAGGCCATTATTACTGCAAAGGGGGCACAATGGACTGGGAAGTGAGCACCATGGGCATTAATACCATTAAGGGGGCACAATGGGCATTATTACTGTTAAGGGGATACAATAGGCATTACTATTATTAATGGGCATTATTACTGTGAAGGAGGCACAATAGGGATTACTACTATGAAGGGGGCACAACAGAGATTATTACTATGAAGGGGGCACATAAGGGATTATTACTATAAAGGCGGCACAATGGGTGTTATTACTGTGAAGGGGGCACACTAGGGATTATTACTGTGAAGGGGCACAATGGGGATTATTACTATGAAGGGGGCACATGGGGATTATTAATGTAAAGGGGGCACAATGGGGATTATCACTGTGAAGGCGCACAGATAGGGCATTACCCACTGTGAAAGGGGCACAGATAGGGCATAACTACTGTGAGGGGGCACAACGAGGGCATAGCTACTGTGAGGGGGCACAATGAGGGCATAACTACTGTGAAGGGGGCACAATGAAGGAATAACTACTTTAAGGGGGCACACATCAGTACAAAGTTACTGTGAAGGTTGTACAATGAGGGCAATACTACTGTGAGGGGGTACGATATTTTTAAAGCATTGGTGGGTGCTAGGGAAAGAAGCCACCACCGGTGCCAAACAACCTAAGCACGCCACTGTCGATCCATACAACCCTTTAAGCATAATGACGTACATGTACATGATTATGCGTTAAGGGGTTAGCATTACACACCAAAACACACCCTATTGTGTGCATGAGTCTCAATCTGTTTTAAAAAGTAGCATTGTCTGAGGAGCTTCTGAGGCAGGTCTTTCTGCAGGTTCTGCACAAGACTGCATAAAGCAGTTTTGTCATAGCTCATGACAAAAAATACATATTAACACCAAAAAAGTCTTTGGGCAGTTTTGATGGCCTTGGGCCCCAGATATTATAATCCATCATCGGTCTCTGCTATTGTTATATGTACAGATAACAACAGTCATGACTAGAGGGGGTCACGCTACTACCTTACATCTTTAGGAGGTCTATTATGTGTGCTTTGGATCCCCTCTTTAAGCCAGAGCAGAGAGCTGGGACCTGATCACCAGAAGAAACAATCAGGAATGAAGCATTATCAAGTGCCTAATGGAAGTTTTAAGAACTGCCAGACCTGCCATCTTTTCTCCATGCTGGTTACAGTTTTTCTTGAAATTTCAATAAATTAAATTAATTTGCCCTGAAATGAGCTTTGGATACACAACCTTTTTAACAGTTTCCATCATATAGCCATGTATGCAATTACACAGGAGCATAGTGTAATGCTTTTATATTTTATTTATTTATTTTATATTTATTATTTTTTATTTAAATGGGTTCTTCAGGAAACCATAGACACACCCTACTAATACCTATATATTAGTAGCCTATATACTAATAAAGCTACTTTCACACTAGCGTTTTTGCGGATCCGTCACTAAGAATGCATTAGGGAAAAACTGATCCGTTTTGAACCGCTTCTGAGAGCCCATGATGGATCTCAGAAATGGAAAGCCAAAACGGTAGTGTGAAAGTAGCCTTAGTAGTTTCCTACAACAAGGGTCATTTAAATAATGGAGTTGAAAGTAATCCCATACTATATATTTTTTCTGCATTTGCTTTATGCGCAGGAATCAGATGGAAGGCCTTCCATCTGATTCCTGCGCATAAAGCAAATGCAGAAAAAATATATAGTATGGCATTACTTTCAACTCCATTATTTGCAACTGTAGCGTTTTATTATTTTATACTGCCCGTGGGTCTTTATTTCCACTGTGCATTCCCTATTGTGGAGCAGAATGTACCCCACATTCTTTTCTCAATTGCAGTCTCTGTGCACTTTACAGCAGTAGTTTAATGTTTGCCCTAAGGAAACAGTCCTGCTAAGATGCCTGCGATATTTGTGCAGAGTAGTTAGAATGAGTTCCTCTCCCACACACTGCTTTGTCTCCACTCACTGTTCACATCTGCTTCCTCCTCATCTCTGCTATGGATGGGGAGGGATGTGGTGATGTGCTTGCAAAAGAAGCAGGAGACCCTTTTAAATGCACCTGATATGATATTTAAAAACCATTTGGCTCATTGCGACACAGCATCATTAGCGTGGTAATAAAATTCACCCCGTAGACGCAGGAAAGACATAATGGACTGTGATTACATTATTTTTCTACTATGTAACAACTAAATGACATGGAAGGAGATGAGATTGCAAGGAGCATCAGAGCAATGTTTACAAGCCATTTGGCCTTTACCTTACCATTCCTCATTTTTTTTTACATCAACCAAATGTTATTCCTTGCAGTAAGATCTTAGTTCCTACAAATGATATACAGATATCGCTTTTTGTTACTGTACCTCATTCATTTTTTAAAGAGCAACAACCTCTTCGAACAAGTTGCACTTATGCTTATACTTATTCTCTCCCCATACAATATGCAGTGATGTCTCCATGTAGCCTAGTCTTTGTAACTGGCCGTTTTGTACCCACTAGGCCAGTAGTGCCTAACCTGAGGTCTTGCAGCTACTGAAAACTACAACCTCCAACATGCTCAGATACATACCTCTGAAATCATATCTCACGTCTTGTCCACGAACAGACCCAAAACTTTGTATAAAAAACTATGAGCTACATTGAAATCTATGACTGAGCAGATGAGTTGGGTTCTTCTCCGAAACAGATTTTTTCTAATAGCTAAACTTTCTGGTAATTTAATTGTAGGTTTTCTAAACCAGGCAAACTCCTTATGTGTTTCCCTTTCTAAAGCCTCTCAATTTCCTTCATTTACATAGAAATATTTATTTTTTGAATATTAATGAGCTAATTTTTAACGGAGTACTTTTAAGAGGGCTGAAATGAAGAGCATCTCCTTTTACAAAAAAAGAGCTGTATCATTTCTGATAAGCACTGGTCCTTTAGGTTACCACTGAGCCTGTTGCAGTCGTCATTCCACCTAGTCAAACTGTTGGAGTAATGTAAGAATAAAGACTGCATAATTATGCCAATATGTTACGTTGCGTTTGATACACCTCGCAACACTGGTAAGTGTTGCCTGTCTTGCATAAATGTTATCTATGCATTGCGCTGCTAAGCAAATGCCAGCTGGGGTGTCAAAACGGAAGGTAAAACACCCTGTGGATACACTACACAGTGATATAAATGAATTGCACTGCACTGTAAATGTTTGTATTGGAAACAACACTGAAGTTATGCTGCCACCTACTAGCCAATTGTATTGTTGCTGTTTAACTATATGTGATCGAACAGGATCTTTTGGCCATATGATGTAATTTATCCAGGGCCTTAATGAGCATCTGTCAGCCTTATCAGCCATATTAAACCACGCTTACAGCTGCAGAGATATCTGAGTTTTTATTTATATGCCAATGAGCAAGTTTGAGCACTGGTGGGCTGGCCATAGCCCTTGGAGCTCCAAGGGCTCTGGCTGACACTTTTATGCACGAGCCTGGTAATTTGCATATAAATAAAAACGCAGGTATCTCTCCATCTGTTGAACATACAGAGAAAAGAAAGGCACCGTTTCAATCAGCATGATCAACCCTGTCAGGTAGAATGCATGGTTTAATAGGGCTGATCATGCTGACAGATGCTCTTTAAATGGTTGTGAGAGCACGTGGCTGGATGGGGATACATATAAGTGCAGCCATGTCTCAGGGCAGACACACAGAGGAGCAGAGCAGAGAGGAGACACAGGAGTGAGTGCCTGAGAGTGTTAGCTGGAAGATGATTTAGATTTCTGATTGTAGCTATCAGTGGAGATAAATAGTTCTACATCTCAGGGTACAGATAGGGCAAATATACAGCTAGGTACCACCGAAGAGTTGGGGCCAGAGCTGAGGGGTTTAGAGAAGACACCTAGCCTGAGCATCCTGTATAATTGTCAGACCTGGATCTTGTGAGTGCGCTGCTGGACCGCTCACACAAAGCACACTCAAGCTATCACATCCAGGCTCAGATGACTGAGGATTGTCCTTAAATATCTAGTATTGTCTGATATCATGGCTTTATCTATACTGGACCCTGTTATTGGATATATATCAATAAAATAATTCTTGGAGCATCACAACTGAGTGCCATGGACTTTACCTATCTATGTTGGGGTGTTTTCCTTCCACTGGCACCACCAGATATGGAGTGCAGGTGCCATCTCTGTTTCTAGTGTACAGAAAGTAGTGGTGATAACTGCAGTTACCACCATCTTTATTGCTGCCACTTTGAGAAGGCCAAAGCCACAGTGTTGATGCCAGAGAATTGAGTGTAAACAGTCAGAGGGGGATTGTTACCTCTTAAAGGGAATGTGTTATGCTGTATTTGACTATTGAAAGACACTGCACCTGTTTAACCTGTTGCCTCTAACTAAGCCTGTTCCCTCACAGATAATCTCTAACCCCTAAAACCACAAACTTGGTGCCACATGTAAGTCAAGTAAAGTTTGGCTTGTTTAAGTTAGGACTGTGTCCACCTGATTCCTTCCAACACCCTAGAGTGGGGAGCAACACATATCACTGAGGGCCAAAAAGATTCTGTCTGTAAGGTTTGACCCCCTTTAATGCTGAACCACTGCTCCATTCAAAGTCATCCTTCCCGTGGCTAAATCATAAATGCTAGAAATAATGGGGTCCGACCACAGAGTTCCCCACCAGTCTAATATTTTTCCCTTAGTAAGTGAATAGGTTATAGATATTTTGGCTGGAATGTCCCTTTAAAGTTAGTATAGGAATTGTTACCCAGTTTTTTTAGGTTCCTGAGTTGATAATCTCTATAATATCTGCGCATGGCATATTTGCCATATAGTAAATCTAGTAAATGAAAACCTCTATGGGATGTAATGGCTGCCATAATCTCCCACATTTCCTAGAATCTGTTATAATGAGTGAATATAAACAGAGTTCAAGTCAATGAATGTCAGAATTTAATTTAATTTTACAAGGTTTTTGAGAATTTATTTTTATTTTACAAGGTTTTTTGATACTTAAAAATCATAGACGTTTCTTCATCACCCATGCAATTTTCCCCATAGTATTCACCATCAAGAAGTATTATTTACAGTGGTGATACTACGGCTCTCGGATGCATCGTCTGACCCTCTAATGGCCTCCAAGGATTCCTAAACAAGCAAAATCTATATTAACATTGCCAGATTGCTGTACAGTGATCACTTAAGAAGTCATTTTATTTAAAGTTCATGCAATTATGTTTTAATTCTCCGATGGATGGGAGAAGAACTGAAATTACAGTCGTCCACAGCAGGACAGAAGCACGCATCAGTGGAAAAGCTGTTAATTTATGAGGCAGGCATTGCTCCGCATTAACATTCTGTGTAGTAATGAGGAACCACATCAGACAAGCACGGGAGAAATTTTATGATTAAATAATTTTAAATGCCATAAAAAGTTTGTGCAGCTCTTCAGATTTTTCAATGCAGAGTTATTTCGTTTTGTAGGCCACTATTAATCAAATGAGGGGTATTATGGTTATATCATATTCTTCTGTAGATTTTTATGGTTGGCTTAAGCAGTTTATTCAGAACATAATGGCACCTAATAGGTCAGAACTCCTCTTGAGCAAAAGTTTCTGGAAATTGACTGCAAATAGTCATTGCTCAAATAGTGCACATTGTGATAGACCAGAAAGAAAAATTACAGATTTCTGGCTTCAGAACTAAAAAGATTTCAGACTTCCACTGATGTAGATAACAACAGGTTGTCAAAAAGCAATGAGATGTAGAATTTTTGGGGGTCCAGAAGTCAGCCCCACCAAGCACCTTTATGAAGTGTTATACCAACTAGACCCCGACCCTAGGACATGAACATAATACAATTTTATAACATTCTGTACAAATAATACTACAATTACCTACCAATAACACTCAACCATTGAACATGATCATAATACAACTCTGACAAATTGTAGAGCTAGTGCACTACAACCCCCACTCACCCAATGTGATCTAAACAGCGGGCATTACAGTAATAGCATTCTATTATAATCCATACAAACACTACACCTCTCAACATGATCTGTCCATGCAATATAACCATAAGGCCTCATGCACACGACTGTTGTTTGGTTCCGGGTCTGTGGGGCAGTTTTTCGCGTTTTTATGCGGACCCCTTCATTTTCTATTGTGCCGTTGAAAAATCAGCTAATCCACCACTTGTTATCCGCGTCCGTGGCCAGTCTGCTTTTATTTATATTTTCTCCATATATATATTGCAGTTGCCTGGCCTGCCCGTGTGTGAGAGGCTGCAGGCCCACAGACTGTAGTGTGCCCACTGCCAGTGTCCACCACTCATACCGTGTGGCACAGGACTTTGCATAAAAAAAGGCATTTAATTTTTACACTTTAATCTAATTTCAGTTGCCTGCCTGCTGCCAGTGTGTGTCAGGCTCACTTCCACTGATTGCAGTGTGCCCACTGCCAGTGCCCACCACTCATACCGGGTGGCACAGGACTTTGCATAAAAAAACGAATTTCATTTTTACACTTTAATCTAATTTCAGTTGCCTGCCTGCTGCCAGTATGTGTCAGGCCCACTTCCACTGACTGTAGTATGCCCACTGCCAGTGCCCACCACTCATACCGGGTGGCACAGTAGCTTGCCGATAAATAAGGCATTTCATTTTTACCCTTTAATCTCATTTCAGTTGCCTGGCCTGCCTGCTGCCAGTGTGTGTCAGGCCCACTACCACTGACTGTAGTGTGCCTACTGCCAGTGCCCACCACTCATACCGTGTGGAACAGGACTTTGCATAAAAAAAAGGCATTTCACTTTTACACTTTAATCTAATTTCAGTTGCCTGCCTGCTGCCAGTGTGTGTCAGGCCGACTTCCACTGGCTGTAAGTGTGCCCACTGCCAGTGCCCACCATTCATACCGGGTGGCACAGTAGCTTGCCGATAAATAAGGCATTTCATTTTTACCCTTTAATCTAAGGTTAGTTGGCTGCCAGTGTGTGTCAGGCCCACTGCCAGTGCCCACCACTCCTACCGGGTGGCACAGTAGCTTGGTGATAAATAAGGTATTTCATTTTTACCCTTTAATCTAAGGTTAGTTGCCTGCCAGTGTGTGTCAGGCCCATTTCCACAGACTGTAGTGTGCCCTCTGCCATTGCCCACCATTCATACCAGGTGGCACAGTACCTTGCATGCATAGTACCACTAATCAAAAAAAAAAATGACAGGCAGAGGCAGGCCACCCCGCAGAGGCCGTCGTGGTGCTGTGATTTCCTTTGGCTCTAGAATAATGCCCAGTGTTCAGAGGCCACATACCCTGAACTCGAAAAATTCTGATGACATAGTTGACTGGCTTACACAGGACACCCAATCTTCTACAGCTTCCGCTCGAACCTTGACGCACCATCCTCCTCCAGCACAGCTTCGGGCACCTCTCAAGTTACCACTCGCCCGCCTGCCGCCACCACCAACACTAGCACCACAGCCGCTTTATTTGATCTGTCAGAAGATTTATTTACACATCAGTTGGAAGAAATGAGTGATGCGCAACCATTATTGCCAGAGGATGTAGATAACAGGGATATGTCTCAGTCAGGCAGCATTACAAACATGGACGTACGGTGTGATGATGATGATGTTGTACCCGCTGCTGCTCCCTTTGCTGAGTTGTCAGATACAAGTGAAGTGGTTGATGATGACGATGTGTCCGTGGATGTCACGTAGGTGCCCGCTCAAAGAGAAGAAGAACAGGGGGAAAGTTCAGATGGTGAGACAGAGATGAGGAGGAGGAGACGAGTTGGAAGTAGGGGGAGGTCGTCGCAAGGAGCTAGTGGCACAGTCAGACAGCATGTATCGGCACCTGGGGTCAGCCAGACAGCACGCCAATCAACGAATGCTGTTGCCACCACCAGAATGCCGTCATTGCAAAGCTCAGCAGTGTGGCATTTTTTTGGTGTGTCTGCCTCTGATAACAGCAATGTCATTTGCAACCTGTGCCAAAAGAAACTGAGTCGTGGGAAGTCCAACACCCACCTAGGTACAACTGCTTTGCAAAGGCACATGATCTCACATCACAAACGCCTATGGGATCAACAAATGAGTACAAGCAGCACACAAACTCAAAGCCACCATCCTCCTCCTGGTCCAGCATCTTCAGCCACGTCAACCACTGCTGTCCTCCTTGCCCCTCAACCACCTGCCACTCCGCCTCTCACGTTCAGCAGTTCCTGCTCATCTGCCCACAGTCAGGTGTCTGTCAAAGAAATGTTTGAGCATAAGAAGCCAATGTCCCCTTGCCCGGCGTCTGACAGCTGGCTTGACGGAACTCTTAGCCCGCCAGCTTTTACCATACAAGCTGGTGGAGTCTCAGGCCTTCAAAAAATTTGTAGCTATTGGGACACCACATTGGAAGGTACCCGGCCGAAATTATTTTTCACAAAAGGCAATCCCCAACCTGTACTCTATTGTGGAAAAGAAAGTCATGGCATGTCTGGCACACAGTGTTGGGGCAAGGGTCCATCTGACCACTGATACCTGGTCTGCAAAGCACGGTCAGGGCAGGTATATCATGTACACTGCGCATTGGGTAAACCTGCTGATGGCTGCCAAGCATGGTATGCGTGGCTCTGCAGCAGAGTTAGTGACACCGCCACGACTTGCAGGCAGGCTAACCTCTTCGGCTGAGTCCTCTTCTTGCACCCCCCAGCTCCCCAGGGGCTATTCCACATCCCGGATACGACAGTGTCATGCCGTCTTGGGGTTGACTTGCCTGAAAGGAGAGAGTCACACTGGAACTGCACTCCTGTCCGCCCTGAACGCACAGGTGGATCAGTGGCTGACCCCGCACCAACTGGTGATCGGCAAAGTGGTGTGTGACAACGGAAGCAATCTGTTGGTGGCATTGAATTTAGGCATGTTGACACATGTGCCGTGCATGGCATATGTGTTGAATCTGATTGTACAACGCTTTGTGTATAAGTACCCAGGCTTACAGGGCGTCCTCAAGCAGGCCAGGAAGGTGTGTGGCCATTTCAGGCGTTCCTACCTGAACATAGCGCACTTTTCCGATATTCAGCGGCGAAACAACATGCCAGTGAGGCGCTTGATTTGCGACAGCCCAACATGTTGGAATTCAACACTCGTCCAACAAATGTCCGACCACCTGCTCCAACAAGAAAAAGCCGTCAACTAGTATTTGTATGACCGGGGTGCTGGGACAGCCTCTGCGGAGCTGGGTATTTTTTTGCCACGTTACTAGACGCTCATGCACTACACAGCGTATAGGGGTGATGTCACAGCACAACATCTAACAGGGGTAGAGGTGAAAGTAATCCTCCTCCTACTACGACCACGCCAGCAAGGACAGGACGCTTTACAGACGTGTTGTTGATGGAGGACATGCAGAGCTTTTTAAGTCCAACACATCGCCACAGCCCTTCGGGGTCCACCCTCAGAGAATGACTCGGACTACCTACTACAGGTAGCAGACTACCTCGCCTTAACAGCAGATATCGACACTCTGAGGAACGATGAACCCCTTGACTACTGGGTGTGCAGGCTTGACCTATGGCCTGAGCTATCCCAATTTGCGATAGAACTTCTGGCATGCCCCGCTTCAAGTGTCCTGTCAGAAAGGACTTTCAGCGCAAGCAGGAGGCATTGTCACTGACAAGAGAAGTCGCCTAGGTCAAAAAAGTCTAGATTACCTCACCTTTATTAAGATGAATGAGGCGTGGATACCGAAGGGACTGACAGTGTAGGATGCATTTGACTAAAAAGAGGCCTGATTAGATGCCTTGTGCTAAAAATGGTCTCCACGCTGCTGTATTTAATCTCTGCATGCCAGTATGACCTGCGTGACTTCTCCGCCACCAGCTAGGATTCAAGGCCCAAATGTTTTAGTACAGTTTCTGCCGGGAAAACATCAATTCTTCTGGCCGCTGCTACAGCAGCGGCTGCAACAATAAACCTATTTTTCAGGCATGTGTCAATTCCCTTTCGTGATCGTTACCTTGTTGTGGTGAAGGGGCTTGGGTATCACAATGAAGCGATAACCTCTATGAGTGTGTTGGCAATGTTGGCACATCCCAGATGATAAGGTCGTTGCTTCATTGTGAACAGACCAAAAGCAATCGGCTGGATAATTTTTCACAGAAAAAACATTAATTTTCTTTGTGATCATCTAAGGCAGGGGTGCACAACCTTTTCTGGTTGGGGGCCACATTGTCAGTCTGAACCAATTCCAAGGGCCGAAAATAAAACTTAAAGGGGTATTACCAACTGAAATACTATATTCATGGCATATTGTACATACAGTATATATCATAAATGTCTAGTTACAGTTCTAGCACTCCCATCTAATAGGAGAATACATGAAAGATACATGTGAGCAGCCACAAGATATAGGCATACATATCTGTGACCAGATGGCTGGGGGCCGCACAGAATGTTATCGAGGGCCGCATGTGGCCCCCGGGCCGCAGGTTGTGCACCTCTGATCTAAGGTGATCATTAAAGCCTACTAAGCCAACAATGGGCCCACACTGCAGAATCATTGTTTTCTGGGTCACTTAACTGTCACTCAACTACCTCAGCATGACCATAGGCTTTGAAAAACCGCCATCGCCTGCAATCTCCCAAACGTGCGCACAAGCACAGTCATCACTACACCAAGATTGACGCATAGAGGAATACAATTTATGTCATGAGTGTGTCAGCTATTGACAACTCTTTTCGGTTGTCTAAAATTTATTCGATACACGTCCCCTTATAGGGGACGTAACAGGGATTAAACTGATAAGAATAGTACTAGTTAACACACCACTCATACAGGGTTGCACAGCACATTGCACGGCGCATGCGCAGTGCCCCAAATTGGAAGTAAGAGGACCGACCAAGCTTCTTTTTCCATCTTCCGTTTCCTAAAATCTATTCGATACACGTCCCCTGATCCGGAACGTAACAGGGATTAAACTGATAAAAATAGTACTACTGATTACTGAACACACCACTCATATAGAGTGGCACAGTACATTGTGCGAGGAAGAGACCTTCAATGACGTCAGTGAGGACAAGGAACGGCACATGGCTAGCTTGGTATCCAACCTTGTGCAAATGGCGGTGCGGTGCGTTAAATGGGGAGTTTGGTCTGGCACAGTAGAGGTCTGTCACTGTGAAGCGGGCGTAACCCTTACACTACCTGATCGATACATCATACCTGATCGTATACACACACTGGATGTTTTAAAGCACGTTATTCCAAACAATTTAGGAATGTTAGGTGATTTATGCCCTTTATGGATTAAAACCCGACTCTGCGTCCACTACGTAATTTTCCATGGGAGTTTTGCCATGGATCCCCCTCCGGCATGCCACAGTCCAGGTGTTAGTCCCCTTAAAACAACTTTTCCATCACTACTGTGGCCAGAAAGAGTCCCTGTGGGTTTTAAAATTCGCCTGCCTATTTAAGTCTATGGGGGTTCGCCCATTCGCGAACATTTGCGAAAGTTTGCGTTCGCCGTTCGCGAACGGAAAATTTTATGTTTGCGACATTTCTACTGGTCAACAGCCATTCGTTTCATGTTTACGTATACTGTGGCCTTGTAATGGCTGTTACATGTTGTTTTAGTCTGGACATGATGCACGGTTTATGTGTTCAACATATAAGGAGTTGTTGGTTGTATAAACGGGCCACACACATTCATACGGGAAGAATATCAGCATTTGGCTAGCTCCTTGATAGTCAGGTCAGGTTGACTGCTGGACAGCTCCAAACAATCATAGCTAGTTTATTTAACTGGATGACCATTTTGCGCTAGTGGTGGATTAATATTTAATATTGTGTGAGTTGCATTTTTATATAGAAATGTATAAAAGGGACTATACGATATTTGTCATTCTAATGTTAGTTAGACTGAAATTATATAGTACACACACACTACTGTTGTTTTATTGATAACTGTTGTTGTGTTGTAATTTTTTCCTAATGTTTTTGTTTAATTTTTTACATTTTTCAAATACAGTACAGTGGACAGTCTGGATGACCCTGACGACTCCGATGAAGGTGGAAGTGACACTCCAGTTGCATTTTCACCTGAAAGTAGCCCAGCACCAACACCGGCTGATGAACCTCAACCCCCTGCAAGTGACCCCACCACCATTCGTTAGGGGAGTCCAGAAATTCAGCAGCAGCCACAGACCAGGCGTCGGAGAAATATCCCTCAGACCTCCTCTGTGCATCAGACTTGGGAGATGATCTATTCCTGAGTCATAGAGTTTCTTGCACAGAGGAGGAGTGAGGGCCAAGAAGAGGCATTACTGTGAGGAAGGGAGCCTTTATTGCGCCGTGTGCTTACCAAACGCCACAGCTCCTGTTTCGCAGCAGTTGCGACAATATTCAAAATGTTTGCCTCCCCTTATCAAGGAGACATCTTGTCTCAGGTAAATAATTTAAGGAGGCACATTGTTTCGCCACCCACACATCCACCCATATACCAACCACCACCACCACAGGAGCCACCTTGCCCTATACAACCTTACAATGTGGGCCAACAAACCCGGCAACCCACTGAACATTCCAGTAATGTGCCAAATCTGCCTACTATGCCCCAACAAGTTGGCCAAGTCAGGCCTCAAACTATTTATACCCCTGGTCCCTTCAGCAGGGAATTATTTGATTTCTAAATATTATTAGCAACATGTTTGATCATGTTTGTGTGTAATTGGTATGTTCTTTTACTATATTGCACAACTGAGTGCTTGTTTTATTTTTAGGGTGGGCATGGGCTACAGTAAGTAGTTTTTTGAACAAATGTAATGTGTCTTGCATTATTCCGTAAGATAAAGGATAGTGGCTCGAAAATTACATTATCACTTTGGACCGCCCATCTACACTAGAATCAGGTTCATTTTCAGAAAGAAAATAATACACTTTAGATAGGCAAAGGAAAAGGGGGCAATGTAATTTCATTTATTGATTATGTAATTTTATAAATGTCTTACACATTTTGCACATTACCCATAAGTGACAAATACATGAGAGACACACAATACTTCAATTAAATATACTTTATTTAGTCACATATTTATATAATTCATAAATGGACTAGAGGTATTAGAAGGTTTTTTGAACCAGATAGCAAAAATTAAAATGTTTTTAAAAAAACACTGTTTTCACAAACAACAATAGTAGTATTTTTATTGATGTTGATGGTGTTTTTGGTTGAAAAAAACCTCAGCCCGCAAGCCCACGTCAAGGGTCCTCATTTATCTTGTACTTGAGTCCCTACACTCAACTATGACATAAATTGATAAAGCTATCTGGAAAAAAACAAAAAACTAATTAGTTCAGAAGAAATTAAAAACTGCTACGAATTGCGTCCCTCTGCAATGGCAAGGACCCCTCTGGGCTGAAAAAGTAGTCTGTATAGAGCACCCGAACAGCAATGCCTGCAGTCCCAGGTCATCTATGCAGGGTCCTATCCAAACCCAAAGCTGATGACGTAGGAAATTCATCCATGTCAACAGCAGAGGAAGCCTCGTGAAACCTGGTGAAGTTGTGAAGAACAACACAAACTTGAATCACCAGGGGAGCATTCTCCATATCCATCTGTATGGATGACAAAAACACCCTCCACTTGCTAGAAAGTAATCCAAAAGTGCACTCAACATACCGACGGGCACGTGTTAACCGGTAGTTGAAACTAAGCCCCTGACGTCCAAACCACGCTTTGGAAAGGGCCACATTACACGGTGAGTCAATGCAAACCCTTCATCCACCATGAAGACAAATGGAGCCGGCAGACCTGCATATCTGGGCAGTATTCTGGACTCGGGCAGGGCAAGCTGGTTGGCACGAATCCGCTCACCCATTCTAGAAGCACCAAAAATGCGAGCATCTGCAGTGCTTCTATAGGCCCTGATATCAACCATTATAAACCGGTAGTTACTGTCAGCAACCACCATAAGCACTACCAAAAGATATTGCTTATAATTGAAGAATCAGGACCCTGAGTGAGGAGGCTTCTTCACACGAATGTGCTTGCCATCCATTGTCCCGAGGCAGTTGGGAAACTGCACAGAAATATTGATGTCCTCAGCAATCTAAAGCCAATCATCCACCTTGGGCTGTGGCATCACCGTCTCTCGGAATCTCGACCAGATTACATGACAAGTGTGCCGCACTATCCGAGGTTCCCAATAGATAATCAAAATGCAGGGATGCAAACGAGTTCCCAGATGCAAGGAATCTGTGGGGGAAATAAAATAAAATAAGCTACCAACAACATTTATACACATTCTAAACATGATTACTTTAGTGGTTGCTAGGAAACATGAGTTACAACAATAAAAGTGAAGTTTGTATTACATTTCACTTTAAAACAAAGCAGCAATTGGTGTTTGGCAACAACTCTAAACAGATATGTGACACCTACTTTGTTTCCACCATTTCTAAAAATATATTAGGGCTGACGTATAGGTTGTTCTAAACACTAATCATGATGTTGACGTTGAACAACCCAAAATTAAAATGCACTTTATTAAAAAATAATACATTTCTTCTGGCCATGCTATGTTGCAAGGATTATATGTTTGTTAACAATATACTGTTCTCTCACATTATTATGCAAAAACACAGACAACTAGGGGGGAGAAAAGTGAAAAACAGACATTTACAAAAAAATGGATGTTCATTACTGAATAAGTGGACATTACTTTTAAAACTAAAAGTACTATATTGCTTACCTCAACGTGACGATGAGCCGTTCCTCAGGAGATATTGGTGTCTATAAAGGGAAGGACAGTATGTAGAGATGCCAGCAAACTATCAAATGTAGACACTGACATCCAACAGTATGCAAAAAACTTCTCTGGATGCAGACAAAGATCTTTGTATAAGCTATGAAAGTGTCCTTTCCGGTAGTGTTGGGAAATGATGAGATGGACCCAAAATCTCCTCCTTCTACACGGTTCCTCGATAAAAAACATGGACCGCAGTCCCCATCGCCGAGAAACAAGCCAGTGCAGTACAGCATCTTCCTCAGAGTCATCCGCCATGGTAAAAGCAACAAGGGAGAAGCCAAAAACAGCTAAGCCAAGGAAGCAAACGCACCTCTGTAACCTGTAAAGACTACAGAAAATGGCCACCAAACAAACTCTCAGGTGACCAGTAGAGATGTCCCGAACTATTCGCTGGCGAACAGTTCCCGGCGAACATTGCTTGTTCGCGTTTGCTGCGGCGGGCGTACGTATGCGATGTTCGGTCCGCCCGCTATACGTCATCATTGAGCAAACTTTGACCCTGTAGCTCACAGTCAGCAGACACATTCCAGCCAATAAGCATAGCCTCCCTCCCAGACCCTCCCACCTCCTATCAAAAAGCAAGGACGGCAGACATCTTAGATTCATTCTGAAGCTGCAGTGTTAGAGCAGGGAGAGTGCTGCTGCTGCTGAGTTAATAGGGAAAGCGTTAGCTAGGCCAGTGTTCTGTGTCCACTCCAGTCCTGACAGCACCCCAAAAAGCTTTTATTTATTTTTTCTATATATATATTGCAGTTGCCTGCCCGTGTGTGAGAGGCTGCAGGCCCACAGACTGTACGGTGTGGCACACCACTCATATAGGGTGGCACAGTACCTTGCAGATAAAAAAAGTCATTAAATTTTTCCTCTGTAATATAATTGCAGTTTCCTGCCAGTGAGTGCCAGGCCCACTAACTGTACTGTTTCCACTGCCAGTGCCCACCACTCATATCGGGTGGCACAGTACCTTGCAGATAAAAAAGTCATTTAATTTTTCTTCTTTAATATAATTTCAGTTGCCTGACAGTGAGTGTCAGGCCCACAGACTGTACTGTGCCCACTGCCCACCACTCATATAGGGTGGCACAGTACCTTGCATATAAAAAAAGTCATTTCATTTTTCCTCTGTAATATAATTGCAGTTTCCTGCCAGTGAGTGTCAGGCCCACTGACTGTATTGTGCTCACTGCCCACCACTCATATAGGGTGGCACAGTACCTTGCAGATAAAAAAGTAATTTAATTTTTTCTCTGTAATATATTTGCAGTTGCCTACCAGTGAGTGTCAGGCCCACTGACTGTACTGTGCACACTGCCCACCACTCATATAGGGTGGCACAGTACCTTGCAGATAAAAAAGTTATTACATTTTTCTTCTGTAATATAATTGCAGTTTCCTGCCAGTGAGTGCCAGGCCCACTGACTGTACTGTGCCCACTGCCAGTGCCCACCACTCATATCGGGTGGCACAGTACCTTGCAGATAAAAAAGTCATTTAATTTTTCCTCTTTAATATAATTGCAGTTGCCTGACAGTGAGTGTCAGGCCCACTGACTGTACTGTGCCCACTGCCAGTGCCCACCACTCATATCGGGTGGCACAGTACCTTGCAGATAAAAAAGTCATTTAATTTATCCTCTTTAATATAATTGCAGTTGCCTGCCAGTGTGTGTCAGGCCCACAAACTGCACTGTGCCCACTGCCCGCCACTCATATAGGGTGGCACAGTACCTTGCAGATAAAAAAGTCATTACAAAAGAGATCGGCTGGATAATTTTTCATAGAAAAAAACATTAATTTTCTTTGTGATCATCTAAGGCAGGCATGCTCAACCTGCGGCCCTCCAGCTGTTGCAAAACTACAACTCCCATCATTCCCTGACAGCCTACAGCTATTATCCTACAGAAGGGCATCATGGGAGTTGTAGTTTTACAACAGCTGGAGGGCTGCAGGTTGAGCATGCGTGATCTAAGGTGCTCATTAAAGCCTACTAGGCCAACAATGGGCCCACACTGCAGAATCATTGCTTTCTGGGTCACTTAACTGTCACTGAACTACCTCAGCACGACCAAAGGATTTGAAAAACCGCCATCGCCTGCAATCTCCCAAACGTGCGCACGAGCACAGTCATCACTACACCAAGATTGACGCATAGAGGAATAAAATTTATGTCATGAGTGTGTCAACTATTGACATCTCTTTGCGGTTGTTTGCTGTGCGTTAAATGGGGAGTTTGGTCTGTCAGAGTTTGGTCTGTCACTGTGAAGCGGGCGTAACCCTTACACTGCCTGATCAATACAACATCATACCTAATCGTATACACACACTGGATGTTTTAAAGCACATTAATCCAAACAATTTAGGAATGTTAGGTGATTTATGCCCTTTATGGATTAAAACCCGACTCTGCGTCAACTACGTAACTGCGTCCCTTTGAAACATATTTTCCATCACTATTGTGGCCCGAAAGAGTCCCTGTGGGTTTTAAAATTCACCTGCCTATTGAAGTCTATGGCAGTTCGCCCCGTTCGCGAACATTTGCGTAAATTCGCGTTTGCCGTTCGCAAATGGAAAATTTTATGTTCGCGACATCTCTAGTGACCACCTGTATCCTGGGTGTGGATATTGTAATCACACTTTTTTTTTACCTTCCATTTTTTGACACACGAAAACACAACGGAAACAAAAACGGCAACGGACAACGGAATCTACATTTTGCGGACAGCATAAAAAAACTGTTGTGTGCATGAGCCCTAATGCAATAGTATCATATAGTGTTGAGCGAAATAAAAATAAAAATCATACCTACCTTATCCATTTGAGCATGAGGAGCTGGCCTCCGCCACTTTGATTGAAGATCACGCACGATCCCTGTCATTGCACCCACTACTTACAAAGAAATGCGCTTTGTGACAAAGTAATTCGTCACTAAGCTAATTTTTTATAAAATTTTGCAAAGCAGCCAAATCAAATTTTTAAATACTTTGTTCATTTCTAGTGTCATACTCTATGCATAGAACACTACAACCTACAATATAACCTGACCAGTGAACATGATTCTAATACAATTCTGTTATATTCTATACCAGGGGTACCCAGCTAGTATTATTAAAGGTCCACATACCTGGGTCTGCACTCAGGTGAAGGTCCGAGCTGAATACCAGCAGTAAAGATGAATGTCCCCATTAGTGCCCCCAGTAAGAATTATGCACCCATTAATTCCCCCAGTAAGAATTGTAACTCCAGTAAGAATAATGCCCCATTAGTGCCCCTGTAAAAATAATTCCCCCATCTCTGCTTTTGCAGAAAAAAAAAAAAAAGAACTTACCTCCCACATTTGCTCGCACCACGGTGAACACTGCTGACTGGAATCTCAGGACAGGACCTGCGCTCCAGTGAGATGAACTCTCTCAGATCCTGTCCTGCGCTTCCAGTCAGCAATGAGCGTTTCCTACAGCACGAGCAAATAAAGGAGGTAAGGTTTTTTTGATTAACACAAGTGACGGTGGAGGTAAAGGCTGTACTAATGAGTGCTTTGCAATGGAAGCGCTCATTAGTAACAGACTGTACAGGAAAATACCGGCAATATGAAAAATTACCGGCATTGGCAGGGCCACTAAAATACCGGCCTTGCCAGTGAGCTACTGGCCGGGTGGCAACCCTAGCTGCAGAACAGACATATGTAGTTTTGTTCCACATCCAATCCCCATTATTGGTGGTGTGCTCTATGCATCTTTTGCGGCCCCATTGAAATAAAGGGGTCCGCATCCAATCAACCAATAATGGGGATTTGATATGGAACAAAAAAAACATGGTGTGAATGGAGCCTTATCTTTATTTCCCCATTAGGCTACTTTCACACTAGCGTTTTTGCTGGATCCAGGAGGGCTCAGCAAAAACGCTTCCGTTACTGATAATACAACTGGCTGCATCCGTTATGAACGGATCCGGTTGTATTATCTTTAACATAGCCAAGACGGATCCGTCATGAACTCCATTGAAAGTCAATGGGGGACGGATCCGTTTTCTATTGTGTCAGAGAAAACTGATCCGTCCCCATTGACTTGCATTGTGGGTCATGACAGATACGTTTTGCTCCACATCCCATGACGGAAAGAAAACCGCAGTTTGCCCTCCGGTATGGGAATGCAACTAAATGGAACGTAATGCATTTTGGAGCAGTTACGTTTTGTCCCTATTGACAATGAATGGGACAAAACGGAAGCGTTGTTCTCCGGTATTGAGATCCTATGACGGATCTCAATACTGGAAAACAGAAACACTGATGTAAAAGCAGCCTAAGGCCTCATGCACGCGGCCAAAGACCGGCAGTGGCCGCACTGCGGCCCGCAAACAGCGGGTCCACAATATGCGGGCACTGGCCACTGGCCATGTGCTCCCCGATTCACGGATGCAGACCCATTAACTTGAGTGCTTCCGTGGTGTTCCTGTCTGTGTCTCTGCACCACCAAAAAATAGAATATGTTCTATTTTTTGGTACGGACGAATCACGGACCCATTCAAGTTCAATGGGTCTCCAGCCGCTACACGGACATTGCCCGTGCATTGGGGACCACAATTTGCAGTCCCCAATGCATGGAACGGCTGCACAACGGCCGTGTGTATGAGGCCTTACAGAGGAGAGGCACAGGCAAGATGGGAACACGCCACTGACACTGTGGAGTCCTTTCCTGCAGTCAGTGATGCGTTCCTGCCCTGTCTGTACCCCTCTGTCCCTTACCACCCACCCAAGTTGATTTTACCTTGATTTTTATAATCCCAGTCGGCTGCTGAGTGGGACGGCGTGGCTTAACTGATCGGGGAGAGACTTATCAGAGTCTGGGGCAGGGTTTTAAAGTACCTCTTTTGAGGCTGGCCTGAGTGGCCACCCTATTCATTGGTGGCAGTAGTGATGTTCATCCCCCTTTTCCATCAGCACGTACTTTAAGTGTCCTTTGGAGCTTGAAGCTCCCTTACATGCTGCTACTGCAGGAGAGGAGGGATTGAGCCTCTGGGAGAGACAGCATCCTCCACGTCCAGGCGCCGGAAGAAAGCGCTAAGAGAGACAAGTCTCGATGCCTGCATGTAGAGAAACCTGTCTCTTTTAGCGCGCTCATCGCCTAGAATCCAGCGCCTGCATGGGGAGGAGATTGTGCCCCAGCTCTCTCCGGCTCACTGTCAGATTAGGAAGCTGCCTAAAGTGCTGCTTCCTATGGAAGGGATGGCAGGCGTTTGGACAGCTGGCATCCGCAGTCATCCATTTGAGTACCCCTGTTCTGTACATAGAACACTAGACTTCTCAACATATCATCTTCTGGACTGGATGATAAAACAAAACTTTGATCAGTCATTTCAATACCCTATATCAGTGATGGTGAACCTTTTAGAGACCCAAACTACAACTCAAAACCTACTTATTAATTGCAAAGTGCCAACATGACAATTTACCCTGAATACTACAGCCCAATTATGTGCTGTCCGCATTTCCGGATCAACACTTCTGCATCCGCACTTCCATTTCCGCAAAAAAATAGAACATGTCCTATTCTTGTCTGCAATAACAGACAAGAATATAATTTTCTATTATAGTGTAGGCGATATACACATGGCCAGTGTGCGTGTTTCGCGGATCCGCAAAACACTTACGGACGTGTGAAAGGAGCCTAAGGCATATTGATACACCATAGACTTTTTCCAGGGTGTGGGTGCCCACAGAGAGGGCTCTGAGTGCCACCTCTGGAACCCGGGACATAGGTTTGTCACTACTACCCTATATAGACATTGTAGGGGGGAAGGTGGATCACCTTCGTTGACTATCCCAAGTGTACTGTACAGTGTATTTCACAGTATCAAATCATATTATTTCTGTAAGACAGTAGTTGCTTTAGTGCCAACTTACATTGAAAGTGGGGGTCACTCTTGATTTACCACTAAATGTAACTTCCTGCAAGACGAGAATGGCTGCACGAGGGCATGGTGAGGTAAGTGGGTGGTGTTGTATGTGCAGTCATCGGGCGCACGGCAAGGAGTCCCTAAAAGTACATGTTTTTCATGATGCTAGTTGCAGTGAAGCAACAAGGGCACAGGGCCCCTTTTAGTGATACAGTGATAGATGGTACCCAGGTGTAGGAATGCCAGAGTGGTGTAGGTTAGCCTATAATGTCCCTCAATGTGTTGTGCACGTGTCACGGTGCTCCTACCTGGATACACTGGAACCCCAGGCATTGCCCTCCGAAAGCAGAAAAATAGGGGTAATAATTGAAGGATTGAAGAAATAATCAGACCTTGTGATGAAATTGATAACAACTTTACTTTCAATAAACGTTCCTCCATCGATTTACAGTCTTTGTCTTGGTTCCCAGCAGGCTTTGGCATGAACAGAACTGTGGCAGGCAAACTCCTCTCTGCTACGTCTGTTGCTCTCTGACCCTGTTGTACTGACAGGGTAGATGAATAACTACACTTTATCTGTAGACTGCAACTTCTCTTTGCAGTCTGACTCTTTAGTGGTACCAAGGAAAACTCTCTCCTCCTGGCTTCAGAGGCTTCAAGCTGTGGCCTCCATATCCAGCAGAGCTGAAGGTACTCTAACTGGCCTAGACATAGCACATCGGGGGGGGTAGAATGAAATGAAAGGCTCCATTCTATGATAGCTCTGCCATTTATGCTGCCATCTGCTGGTGAATAAGGCATATTACATGTGAACAGTTACATAAAAAAGGTTATGGATACACACCTGGGAATAAATACATAGGATGACATTAGGTTAACCATATAAGATAGTGGCGGGGTGCAAAGGTGGTAATGCCACTCTGGGGCATTACATATGTGGGGCTTTGGGCATGTTTTTCTGTGTAAGAAGCCTACTTTAACAAGCATGTGATAGACACTAATGGATGTCTCTGTTTCTCTAGCTTTACCATCACCTAACAGTTTCCAAAACTCATTGAAATTACAAAAGGCTGCTACAGCCAGACTGAGAATAAAGAAAGGTGGAAGACAAAACAAAACACTGTAACATAAGGATCTGTTCTACTAACTAGACATATAAATAAATGAATCACAAAACCTACAGGGAGGACAGCTGTTGGGTCTGTGTGTTGAACTGTATTCTGTGCCTGTGCGTATTACTTTCTATCCCACTGCTGAAAATAGAATGAATGCAGGATCACTGCGATCCAGCCATCAAAAATAGTTCTACTCTGCACTGCCGTCAAATGCCGGATTAGGAAAGAGAGGGTGTATATGGTCCATAAAGTGGTTCAGCGAGACAGGGGTCCCAAGGTCTGATACCTGTGAATTCATTAGCGAGTGTCTTGCTGCGGACTCGTAGAGCAGCACTCGTCCTGAACTTCTAGCACTGCTGGGGTCGCATAGCATTATATTGATTTATAATGCTATGTAACCCTTACAGTTCTGGAATGTATTGGGCAGTGGACAGTGACAGCCTTATGTCAGTGTTATCCAGTACTTTCGAGACTTCTAAGGGTCACATAGCATCATATCACAGAAAAAAGATACAAGACACCCTGCACAATATGATAATAAATATGCGGATGTGCATGGCTACATTTATAAAGTCACAGAAAATAATGCACTATAGTAATAGATGCAAACATAACATATTGACTAAGCCCTCACTCTAATGATAAAATCTGAGACTCTTAGCCAATACAT